>JAEVFN010000009.1:1714061-2314061 GCA_030449075.1 Murraya paniculata | reverse complement strand
TTGAAAAATAGTTTGTATGGGCCAAAACTAGCACCAAGACAATTGTATAAGAAGTTTAATTCTTTTATGGAGAATCGTTTTTTTAACAAGACAATGTGTGATCATTATGTTTTCGTAAAGAATTTTGGTCATAATGATTTCACTATTCTTCTACTTTAAGTGGATGACATGTTGATTGTTGGCTAAGATGCTGGTAAGATTGATATTCTAAAGAAAGAGCTTAGCAAGTCTTTTGCAATGAAAGATTTAGGACCGGTAAAATAGAAAATTTGGGAGGTTATGGTTATCTCAAGAAACATATGTTGAAAGGATTCTTAAAATATTTAACAAGGGCAAGGCAAAATCCATTTGTTCTCCACTTGTAGGTATTTTAAGCTTAGTTTCAAGTATTGTCCAACTAGTGAGAAAGAGAAGCAAGAGATGAAAATAGTTCCTTATTCTTCAGCTGTTAGTAGTTTGATGTATGCAATAGTTTGTACAAAGCCAATATTGTTCATGCAGTTGGTGTAGTCAGTCAGTTTTTCTTTAAACTAAGCAAAGAGCATTGGACAATAATGAAGTGGATTCTCATATATCTTTAAGACACTTCCAATGCATGTTTATGTTTTGGTAGTGACAAACCTACATTACAAGTGTACAGCATATCTAGCAGGAGATGTTGATTTCACAAAATTCCTATCAAGATATTTGCTCACTTTTATAAAGGGAGCATTCTCATGGCAATCCAGACTTCAGTAGTGTGTTACTCTATTTACCATAGAAGCAGAGTATATTGCAATTACTGAAGGTTGCAAAGAAATTTTTGTGAATGAAAAATTTCCTACAAGAGTTAGGTGCGAGACAAGATAGCTATATAACGTACTGCGACAGTCAGAGTGGCATTCACTTAGTAAAGAATTCGACATATCATTCGAAATCCAAACATATTCATGTGAGGTATTATTTGATATGAGATGTACTTGAGAAGAAACAGTTGCAGCTTGAAAAGATTCACATAATGAAGAATGAGTCAAATATGATGATAAAGTCATTGGCCAAAGAGAAATTGAAAAGTTGTAAGTAGAGAGCGGGCTTGGTGGTGCTCCCCACATGATCTGAGGGAGAGATTTGTTGGGTCTATCTTATTTAGGGGCCCAAAAGCCCATTGTTCAAAACTCTTGCTTAATGTGTAACTATTGTTAGACTTTGGACTTGAATGAAATTAACCAAAAAAAAATATATAAAAGCAAGTGAAACTCGCAACCCTAGATAACATAATTGCAAAAAGATGAGAGAGAAAGAGAGAGACAATGGCGTGCTTTTAGAATTAGGGGCAAGGGTTTTAATCTTTAATCGGAAGGTGATTTTAACTTCATTTTCTCTCAAATTTGGAGGTTTCTGATATCGTCTCTGCAATTATACCGGTCTCGATTTTTATTTTATCTTCTCGTTGGCTATTATATGAGATACGTATTTGTTAGAGAGATAGATATTATACTGTTATTATAAGCTAAGATTATTGAAATTTTTGATGTTGTTAGCCTCTTGTATTATTTATAGAAGAATTTGTGTTGTATTCTCATTAATATAGTGGAAGATTATATTAGACTACGGTCCTGTAGTTTTTCCTATTTTGAATTTTCTAAGTAAAAATCTGTCTTTTGTGGTTGGTTTACTGCTTTAGATTATGTTAGATTATTTTATGTTTATTTATTTTTGGTGCGCATTTTATTTCAATCACACAAAGAAAAAAAGAATTTTGTATCCGCTTAATTTGTAGCTACTTGTGAGGGGTTCATTTCCCAACATTAAATAATATAATTGTGTAATTATATTGATGAAATGTTTGTTGTTCCCTTAATAAATATTTTATTATTGTTATTCCTACTATTCCTACTACTACTACTATTGTTGTTATTGTTGTTGTTGATATTATTATTATTATTATTATTATATGTGCATGGGCTGATGGGCTTGAAGAAAGGGCATGTGGGTTGAAAAAGCACGCTAAGCACACCCTCTAAAAAAAGTTGTCGGACTTTATTCGGGTACAGTTCACGGCCAACCCGAGCACGGCACAGTGTGCTCGTGTCATGGGGCGTGCCCAGCCTAACCAAAAAATACATGGGCACAGCAAGGCACGGCTAGTTCACATGGTACGCAATGCGTGCCAGCCCATGGGCCTTCGTGGGCCTTGCTTTGACTGTTGGCCATCTTTACATATAGTTACAAACCTTTAGCTTTTTATTTTTAGCTAGTTCTTTTTAGTATATAAAAGTCAATCCAAGAGTTGTAAAGTGATTGAAGAATGAGCTAGCAAGAAGCCAAACATAAAAAGATGGAGTGGAAGAATTTATTTGAAAACATAATGTCTTCAAGCTGTAATTCTAGATTATTATCAATTTACTTTCAGAGTTTAGCTTTCGCCATGAAGTTTATGTGAATTGTGGATTTACATGTTGGGTTATTGCAATTTTATAGTAACAATAATTTGAGATCAATGTGTCTGTGCTTGTTATAGTTTTATGTTTTTGCAGTTAATGAATTTTTCTTTAAGATAAAAAAAGAGTGGCCATGTTAGTAAGGGTTGAAGCATATCATCAGTCTTTCATAATAATGCAAATGAATATTGCTAATAATTTCTCTTTGAATGACAAAGCTTAAACATAGATTGATTTTCAGTACATATTGAGTTTACAGAAGAAGCTATTCTCTTGAGTCTCATTGAAATAAATACAATATTTATTTGTACTCTGTCCCATGTTAACTGCTACTAACCATTGAATATGAATAATCACTAGACGGAAGCTATTAAGCTTCTGTCACGTAACTCTACTTTATTGCCCATTTTAGCGCAGTGCGCACTTCAGCTTTGCAAGCAGATGCATTGAGGCTTGAATGCCATGGTAGAATTGTATTGAATATCATCTTGAAAATTTCATCCTCATCTTCTATTCCAATTTCAGCTGCAGCTTTGAGTCCAATGGCAGTTTCTCAAGTGGTAAATATTCTTCATCATCACTTCCAAGAGGTAAATTATAGTGTTAAATCAAAAAGTGTAGAAATTATACAACAAACATGATTATTTAAAACAAATGTAAATGAATAAGAACACAAAACTAAAAAGTTTCTACTACCTAATAAAGAGGAAGAAAAATCCAGCTACCTAGTTTGAAATATAAAATATTTATTCTTATTATTATTATTTTAGGAAGGAAAATAAAAATCATGTAGAAAACAAAAGCAATTATCCAAGAAGCAATAGACTAACCAACCAAGCGGATTGGAGAGCGATGTGACAACACTGTCAAATACAAAAAAACTTTTACTAGATTTACACAACGCATATCAATTTTCTTATTCTTTTGACTCAAATCTGCCATCTCAATCACAAGAAAATAATGTAGATGAAATACATGATAATTAATAAAAAAGAATGAAATCAATAAATACACATGATGCGTTTTAAATATTTAATTTTACAATAACTTATCGTAGAACCTTTTTTTTTTTTGAGAAGTGCAGATTTGTTGAGTGATTGTAAAATAACTTAGTAGAAATTACAAACCTATCATGATTGAGAAGAAATCAAAAGTCTTCTTCTTCCTAAACTTCCTCTCTTTTTTTGTTTTGTTTCCAGCCAACCCAAAAACCCTAGATTCAAAAGATTTTTAATTGTATATAAAATAAATTATTTTAGAGGGATCTATTTTAATTTAGAAGAAATTTATAAATGGGATGCCACGCACCATGCATATTATTTCATATGTGTTTTGGGATTAAGATTTGTGAATATGCAGTATTATTGTATTATTTATAGCTCTAACTTTTACATCAAACACAATTGTAATTTTAATACCTTAAATTTTATGTTGTTAAGAATATGTCAAATTCACTCAAGAAATCTTAGCACTTTATCTCATTGTTACGAGATTCCTATCTGGTGCCATTGATAAAAAAAGTGTAAGCAGCTCATCGTTGTGAATCATGGATGATATTTACAACTCATGATCCGTTGCAGCTTTATTTCCATTGAAAATTAACCCAAGAATTGGAACTTTGGAGATTTCATTTAATTTTTTTAATTGAGAGATTGCCAGCTTCGCTTAATGAAAATCATTATCTACCATTTAACCTTCTATTATTTTCATAATATCCAATAATCCATTAACATCTTATTTGTACAAAACATTGCTCTTATTTCCAAATACATTTTTATTCATATTTATTTCAAATTATATAAATAAAGAATTAAATTTTAAATAAAAAATATTAATTAGACACTAAAAATAAAAAAAAAATATTTTTATTATTTTTTCTTCATTCTTATCTATTTTTAATATGTATAAACTAAAATGATATTAAATAATAATATACAGAAAATTTAAATAACATCTTTCTTCAACCTTAGATGCATATATTGCAACAAATACACAACATACAAACACCTAACTGTCGCCACATTGCAAGGCAAAAACATTACAATTGTCAACTCTAAAAGCATAATTAATTTCATTATACAATAAAACAAAATAGATTCAGGTGCAAATAAAAAATAATAATAAGATATATTTCTTGTAACTAGTAGATAGTGATCTAAGCATCTTCCAAAGGTCCTCTCATCTTTGAAAAAGTCAAAATATGGTAAACAAAATGAGTGAAGAGCATCATTAATTTAAAACCATAATAACAACAGTAATAATAACTAGAAGAATTAATAAAAAAAAAGGTTAGAATTTCTACCCCGGGCGGAAACCTTATTATAATACTTAAAGCATGTTGCCACGTGGCTCACTAGGCTCCATTGAATTTCCTCATTCCATGCCAAAATAATGGCAAATGCATGGTTTCATTGAGAGGAGGCTGTAATTCTTGCTTTACAGGAGCCGAGAAACAGAGAGAGAGAGAGAAAGAGAGAGAAAGAAGATTAGAGAAGGAAAGTATAGACAACAAGGAAGGAAGATTAAAAAGAGATTTCTTTCCTTTCCCATTGATTTGCATTCTCTTTAATTTTCGTTGGAGAAATTATAGCTTTTGTGATCTACGTGATTCAATGACTGCACTCTATGCCCACATCATTTGGTACAAAAGCTCCAGTTAAATATTAGATCTGTCCATCTGAAGCCTCGATTTTTAAAGGTACTTAGATTCGTGAAATTATTGTATATCTGCGTTACATATTTTCTTTGCAGTCTTAGCAAATTAATTAGTTTCCTAGCAATTTAATTATCAAATTTAAACAATACCAAAACTTTGGTAATTTCATTATCTTTTTTTTAAACAGGAAGACCGTCTTCAGCCACATTCTTAAATTTGAAGGTTAAAATTGATTTCTTTTAAATATTTGGAATTAAATCTAACTTATTCTAATTCCTATCTATACATCAAAAATCTGTTTTGGGGGGTGATGGCTAACTAATAAGCCTGGCAAGTTTCACATATACATTCTAAATGCAGTAATCTTGTGATAGAAGTTAGTTGTATACAATGACAGAAGCATGTAGACGAGGACAAGGGGGGGAAAACGTCCCTGCTAAATAAAAATACTCCCTCGATCCCGATGACTCGTAATCACTTTCATTGAAATCAAAGTCTTTGCTCTATACATGCTCCTCTAAAAATTAAATAATTTGTATAATAATCTGTAATTTAAAAGGCTAAAATTAATTCACCTTCGATCCCTAAACTAATAACAAGTTAAAAATTTTGGTAATTTGCTATAAAAGTTCAAAGTTACCCACCCACCAGCACCCACATTAAAAAGATATAATATATATAATATCTAATATATTGGCATTTTCTTCATTGCTCTCCAGGGTGGCTTACAGGTGTGATAAGAAGATATCAGAAGAACACTGAAAAAATATCATGGCTCCAAGCAAGTTCAAAAAGGCAATAGGGGCAGTGAAGGACAAGACAAGCATAGGGCTAGCGAAAGTGGGTAGTAGCAATTCACTGTCAGATCTTGAAGTAGCCATTGTGAAGGCAACAAGACACGAGGAATACCCCGCCGAGGAAAAACACATTCGAGAAATACTTAGCCTAACTTGCTATTCCCGTGCCTACATAAGTGCGTGTGTAAACATCATCTCCAAACGTCTCAATAAGACCAAAACTTGGACGGTGGCACTAAAGACGCTGATTTTGATCCAACGGTTGCTTTCTGAGGGCGATCCAGCATATGAGCAAGAGATATTTTTCTCGACGAGGCGTGGGACTCGGCTTCTCAACATGTCAGATTTCCGTGACACCTCGCGCTCTAATTCATGGGACTACTCTGCGTTTGTCCGCACGTATGCATTATATCTTGATGAGCGGCTGGAGTTCAGGATGCAAGGCCGCCGTGGTAAGCGTAGCATGTTCGGAATTGATGAAGAGGAAGAAGAGGCAAGCTCAGCCCCAGCCTGTGCCAGAGCTACACCGGTCCGTGACATGAAAATTGAGCATGTCTTTTCAAGAATACAACATTTGCAACAGGTCCTTGAGCGCTTTTTAGCTTGCCGGCCAACAGGTTTCTCCTTTTTTTTCAAAAAACATCTAATAATTAATTAATTAATACATACCATGCATAAACATGATCATGGTACATGAACGCATGCGTTAATTGCAGTGGCATGTTTGTTTTTAGAGGAACTCTATAATATATCAGAGATAGTACAACCAACTGAAGCATGTAAGACATGTATAATTGAACTTAATGTTATCACCACCTGCATGGTGGTCTTTCAAAATAAATTTACATATGTCATAACATTATTTACTTATTGTATAACTAACATGGTACCTTTAATGTATTGTCAAATTTTATCTTATTTCTATCACATGAATAAAACTTAATTTCAATGATTTACATCAATTGCATCTGTCATGTTTAATTGTATTTATCATTTAATGCTGAATTTTAGGTAAAAATAACTTAACAAAATTGACTATATAACCTAGAATTTTATAGCTTGGCTAACACTTAATGCTTAGTTTAAACACTATAAATTGGATTCGGATAATTTCATTTGGTTTTTATGTTTTAATAATTGTGTGTGTGTGCACGTGTGTATGTGTGTGTCTAGTATTGGTGATATATAAATATATATATATATATATATATATATATATATATATATAGCGGTGATTTAGTTTAAGATCTTGAACTTTATAAAAATTGTATAAAATTCGAGATATGAATATATTCTTACATCATTGTTAGCTGTCTAACAGTATTATAAAAGTATGTTCACATCATTGTCAAAGTATGTTCACATCATTGTCAACTAATCCCAGATTTGAATTGCAGATTATAAGTCAGAATTGTATAAACACACGCATATATTCCAATAACAACACACTACAACTTTCTAACAGAGTTAGCCCAAATATCGGATAATCCTTCTCTTGCTTCTAAATGTTTTCATGTGGTTTACTCTTATTATTATATTATATACAGGTTCAGCGAAGAACAACAGGGTCGTAATTGTCGCTCTATATCCGGTAGTGAAAGAAAGTTTTCAAATATATTATGACATAACAGAAATATTGGGTGTATTGATTGACCGTTTCATGGAGTTAGAGGTTCCTGACTCCGTTAAGGTTTACGACATCTTTTGCCGTGTCTCAAAGCAGTATGATGAGCTAGATTCGTTCTACGGCTGGTGCAAGACCGTGGGCATTGCACGCTCTTCTGAGTACCCAGAAGTCGAAAGGATAACATATAAAAAGCTTGAACTCATGGATGATTTTATACGGGACAAGTCTGCACTGGCCCAAAGTAAGAAAAATGTAGATTTTCAGTTGAAGAATGAACCCGAGCAAGAGCAAGATGATAATGATAAAGAAGCTGAAACAACAAATCAAGAAGATATGAATGAAACGAAAGCGCTACCAGCACCTGAGGAGTCAACCCCAGCTGAAGAAGAGAAGAAAGAAGAAGAAGAAGTTAAACAAGAAACCAAAGATATACAGCAAGAGGCTGACCTTTTGAACTTGGGAGAGGACTCGGTGACATGCGAAAAGCACGCTGACAAATTGGCCTTAGCATTATTTGATAGCGGCGGAGCTCCTGTGGATCCAGCAGCAGCCGGTCGTACAGCATGGGAAGCCTTTAAAGACGAAACAGCAGACTGGGAGACGGCATTAGTTCAATCAGCAAGCAATTTGAATCATCAGACGGCGGCACTTGCGGGCGGTTTCGATATGTTATTACTCGATGGCATGTATCAACAAGGTGCTACAGCGGTTGCAATGGCTGGTGCAGAAGCTAGTGGGAGTGCTAGTAGTGTTGCCCTTGGATCAGCAGGAAGGCCTGCAATGCTGGCACTGCCAGCACCACCAACAACTCAAGTTGGCGCTAGTCTACCTACCGATCCATTTGCTGCGTCATGTTCAGTGGCACCCCCACCATTCGTACAAATGTCGGATCTTGAGAAAAAACAGAAGCTTTTGGTGGAAGAGCAGCTAATGTGGCAGCAGTATGCAAGGGACGGGATGCAAGGGCAGCTTGGGATAACAAAGCTGCAACCCAATACTTACAGCATGGGAGGTTATACACACGGCTATTAATTAAAGCATTTGATACAGGGTTGGTCTTTTATGTATTATTAGTCTTTTATTTCTTTCTCTTCATTTTTTTTTAAATTCTTTTTCCTTGAGGCAACAAGTACATATTGCTTTGAAAAAAGAGAGAAGAAAAAAAAAATCAAAGAATTTGTGGTTGAATCTTTGGTTGTGGAAATTCATGGTATGTTCAGTAGGGAAGTGCATATGATGTACAAATATAACTCAATACATTTTAGTACCAGGAAAAACTTTGAAAAATGCCTTTTAGTTCTCCTTATTTATACGCCTTTAATTCGGCATTTTAGTGCTCATTTTGATTTTTGTATTGATCACTTTTGAACTTTGATCGGTAGTTTTTGACTTAGTGGATAAGAATATATTATTAATCAGACAATGTCATTAATACAAGCTTAACATAAAATTATTAAAATATAAGCACAAATAAAATCAAAATTAAATCCAAATTATTTTTTAAGCGTACTTATTTGAAGACAAATTTTTTCAAGTTTCAAACAACACTATATTAGTAGTGTAAGATTTCGTCTTTTTAGTGGTGTTACAAAATCACTATCAGTAAGTCATATAAGACAACCATATTGTAGGCGAAAATACACCAGTTAGGTTTTCAACAAAGATTAGAGGGGTAACAAATGACCTCACTTAAAATCCAGATTTGTTGGGCAATGTATGGTCTCTCTGATAGAATTTTCCTAGAGTACGTAAGCTTACTAATAAACTACTTACGTATATATAACAAAAAATTAAAATGCCATTAATATATTATGAATAAGAAAAATATGTAATAAAAAAAAAAGAGGCATGCGGAGAAAAGATTTGTGTATAGAGGATAGGTGGAGGTAAAAAAAGTTCTACCTGGCAGAAAATCTCTAATACCAAATGAGACAATGCAAAAGCGATAATAGATGTCATTTCAATGTACGTTCTTGAAAACTCAAGAAAGGCAGCTATCACAAGAGAGGACAAGATCACAATTGAGAAAATATTGAATATTATTAATGAAAAACTTGTATAATAAAACCAATATATAAGCTTATTTATATTAGTCAAAACTATTCTATTCTTAATAAACTTATAATTCTTTATAAGAAAATGAATATGACTAAAACACGAAAAGATAAAGCAAATCCTAATGAAAATAGAAATAGGAAATTAAACTTGGACTCCAACTAACAACTCTACTTGTCCTACATCAGCAATGAATTCAAATTCTATTGTAGATTAGTCTACCACAATCTATTTAGAGGATTTCATTAAACAACACTATTAAACTGCAATTGTGTGACAAACTCATCCCACATATAATGCCAAAACATGCTGATGAAATTCACATCCCTATTAAAAGTAATCATCTTTGGAACATAACGCAAATGCATCACTTCTTGAAAGAACAAATGCACCACAAAAGAAGCATCTTCAATCTTCTTACAAGCAATAAAATGTGCCTTATTAGAAAATCTATCGACAATAACTAATATAGAGTCTTGAACAGCCCTTGTACGAGGCAATCCCAACACAAAATCCATGATTACATCTTACTAAATATTCTCTAAGACAAGTAATGGCATGTATAATCTTGTGTTTTTTGAACATCCCATGCCATCTTGACAAACCTGACACCTCTACATAACCTAGCACCTATCTTTATTCAGTTATGGCCAATAATATCACTCCCCCGCAATTACATTGGTTTTATTCGACTAATATGACGTTGGAATTTTCTTAATGCAACTCACAGATAATCTGCTCCGTTTAAGAACTTTGAGACACATATAACTGATGAGCCTTGAACAAATACCCATCTTGAATGAGGAAATCTTCTTCATTCTGATGATTAACACACCAATCCCAAATATTTGCAAAGTCTCTATTCTCAATATACTATTTCTTTAAGCATTCAAAATCAGTAACTTCATTGACTAGAGTTACCAATAAAATCACTTGCCTACTCAGTGCATCCACCATACACTTTATTCTACTGTCCAGATTTATGCTTTAAAACAAAAGTGAAATTCTGCATATAACTGATCCAGCTGGCATACATCTTGCTTAATTTTTACTAGCTGTTAAAGTCTATCAATACTTTATGGTCATTGTGAAGCATGAACTCCTTCTAAATCAAGTAATGCTCCTATGACTTTAATGCCTCAAAGATCGCATAGAACTCATGGTCATTAGTAGACTACTTTTGTTGTGCTTCATTCAACTTCTCACTTGTATATTCAATTGGTTGTCCTTCTTAAGAAAGAACAGCTCCAATATCCTTATCAGAAGCGTCACATTCGACCTCAAACAACTTGTCAAAATTTGGCATGGCTAACATAGAAGCGGTAGACAAATTTTCTTTAATAAACCAAAGCTTGGCTCTTGCTCTTCTCCCCATTTGAACTTCCCTTTCTTCAAATACTTCGTAATTGTATGGCTACGATGCTAAATCCGAGAATAAATCACCTATAAAACATTGTCAGTCTATGAAAACTCCTATCTTCACCTACAGTCTTTGGCATAAACTATTCTTTAATAGGTTGTATCTTTGACTCAATAACTTGAAAGCCTATCTACATCAACTATAAAACCCAAAGACTGCACATAGTTATGTAGAAAGCTACACTTCTTCATATTAATGTAAAATTTATTTCACCCTAACAACCCCATAACCATTCTTAAATTTTCTAGGTGTTTTACCACATCAACAGAATAAATCAAAATATCATCAAAATACACCACAATGAATTTGTAGGAAAATGGTTTAAGAACTTGATTCATTAGTGCATAAAGGTACTAGGCGCATTCATCAACCCAAATGACATCATAAACCACTCATATAACCATTCCTTCGTCTTGAATGCTATCTTCCACTTATCTCTAGGCCTAATTCAAATATGATGATACCCACTATATCAGTTTATCTTTGAGAAAGGCCGAGCATTATCTAGTTGATAGTAAATTTCGCAATGTTAGAATAGAAAATCGATACTTTATTGTAATCTGGTTAATATGCATGTTGTCTACACACATATGCCAACTCTCATCTTTCTTTGGCACCAAAAAAAGTTAGCATAGTACATGAACTCATCCTCTCACAAATGAATTGTTTTGCAACAACTCATCAATCTACCCTTATAAGATCGCATGCTTGTAAAGATTCATACGATAATGGGGTAAATTAGATAAACTTGCACTAGGAACTAGGTCTATACGATGTCGTATATCTCGTAAAGGCGGCAAGCCACCTAGCATTTCAGAGGTGCAACATCAGCGAACTAACTAATAATGGCTGCACTTTACCAAGAATAGTCTTCAACTTGAATTCTTCCCTTTTTTTTCTAACTTTTTGCAACCATCGCAATCATCCTATTGATAAATCTTGACAAGATTAAAAAATTATTCTCTTTAACTTTAGAATTCTTCTTCTTGTTTGTTACAGACAACACATAAACCTTCTTGCTATTTTACCAAAACTCATACACATTGTCTCTTCCTCTATGTACTGTATCAACATTAAACTGTCAAAGTCTGTCCATTAACAAATGGCATGCATCCATATCTATCGCATTACACACTACATCACTTTTATAAATCTTCTCAATTGAGAAAGAAACATGACAAACCTCTATTACTCTCATGTTTATGTCCCTTTCTTTATCCAATTTATCTTGTACAGTGCTGGATGTTTTTTCATTCAAAGTCTCATCACGTCAACCAGTGCCTTTGAGACAATGTTTTTGCTACTGGCACTATGAATTATCACGGTGCATGCCTTATCATTAATGGTGCCATATGTTCTAAAAATCTTAATGCATTGGCTATGCTCTTCAAACTTTGATGCCAACAAAATCTTTAGCACAATATAATTCAATATCTCTCCTTCATCTGCTTCTTACTCTAATGCTTCTTCGTCCTCCTTATCCTCAGCAACGTTCACATCTATCTCACCGATTTTACCTTTACTAGGATCAAATTTTTATGATGACAATCACTTGATCAATGCCTTCTGGTTGTTTTGTCCAACTACCTCCCGTTCATGTCTTCTGCTTGTTTTCAACCCCAACACTACTTAGTCTACTCTGTAGATGAGTGAATTATCACTACTAAGTTTTACAAATAGCAAACTACTTCCATTCTTCCGATGTCTTTGCCCTAGCGACCGCCAAATCTATGTCCTAGATTGCATTTACGATCTCATCTTATAGATCTTGTTTCAATCGTAACTGTTCAATATTTCAACTCATCCATATTATTTCTCATGTGTAAATGACAAAATTCTTTTGTAAATTCAGATATTTCAAATATAACTGCTGCAAATAATCTGTTAGTAGGAAATACTCTTTCATCATCCTCTGCATTCTAGCTCACAATTTGATCAATGGCTTTTCTGTAACTCTTCTTTGATTTTGTATGTGTTGCCACCATGTGAATACCGTGCCCCTCAACTTAAACGCCACATGCTTGACTTGCTTTTCTTAGGCAATCTCCATATACTAGAAGAAATTCTCTACATGTGATATATAGTCTAAAAATTCTACAACATATATCCCCTATAAAAATTTGGAATATAAACGTTAATCTTGTAATCTGAACTCCTTCTGCACCTCTTATCATAATCCATAGATTCGTCTTCTTCCACAACGCTTTTTAAATCTTCAAGCACGAGTGCTAGCATTTGTCCTATAAGTTTTAAATTCTCAAGCACTACTTCACGATTGATGCCCTGGGCTTTATTTCGCGATTGACCCCCAAAGGTACATCCTCATGGTTGTAATCTTTAGGCTATTAACAACGATTGACTCTTTGAAGTTCTTCATCACAATTAACTCCTTACCATCAACCTCTCTCACTATTTTGTTTAAAGAAAGCCTAAAACTCTCGATTACTCACTCTATTGCCCCAATTTTGATTTATAAGCTTCCTCAATGACCTACAAAGTTGTTTCTCTAGCCATCTGTCTGACCGCCTCCATAATCCATGCCTGATCCCTTAATCATCATCTTTAGGATAGTTGCTCCTTTGATCGTTTGGTCGTACCATGATGACAAGTGAACTTTCTCTAATACAAATTGACAATGAGAATATGTTAAAAGGTTGAAGGATAGAAGAAACTAGGTTTCTAAAAAATAAAAATTTATATTGATAAGTCTGAATTAACAGGACGGGGTTTTAGGCCTTTTTATATAACAACCCAACATTACGAATTTACAAAAGTAGACAAATCTAAAATATTATTTTATAATAAAATTCTCCTATTCTAAATAAGAAAAAAAAACAAATGATGCTCAAATCCAATTATTGAAAAAAAAAAGATAAAAATCTTGAAAATACCAGGAAAATAGGAAAAATCTTAAAACTAAAAGATGACCAAGAAAGAAGTGGAATTTCCTGCTCAACCACAATGCAAAATGGCAATGACCTTTTTGCGTTTGGCTCGCCTCGTTGCAAACTTTGGAATAGTATATTATACGCTCAAAATGGACACTTGTAGCCGATGTTATGACCTCTAGAAAGAACTCTGCTCATTCAACGGAACCATCCTACATCATAAATATTCATGATAATTATGTTTGTTATTGTTGTGATTTTGATTGATTGAAATTTGAAATTGCATTAATGTGATTGATGAAGGAAATAAATCAGATCAATAAATTATTTATGTATCATGTTGAATCTGTAGATGGTGATTTTAAAATGCATTGTTTAGATTGATCTATATCAAGCTTGGAGGTTATGTAGAGCATTATCAATTGTAGATACTACGGTACGGAAGCTTACGTATTGTTGGTGTTGACTAGCTAACTGGTAAAGTCTTTTATCATCACAAAAGAGGAATAAAAAGGATGGTCCTACTAAGAATCCAAAAGGATAAAAGTAAATCTAAAATCATGTTTTTCTCTTCTGACAATATTATTGCATTTTAAGGCACAATGCTGATTCGAGTCACTCATCTTATTGAAACCTGAAATTTAGATAAATTGTCCCTTATTTTGTGGATGACCTTTCAACCAATATCTCTAATGGGTTGTTTACCTGCTTAATTTGTTTCCTAAACTTTCTGAAATTCATTCTTCCATCTCCAATAGATGAATTAAGATACGATCAATTGGAGAAATTTAGTTGATACTACTTACTCTGTATTTCTTCCGTTAATTAGCAGTTTGTTGGTTCCTAAACAAGTCTTTTCTTTTAATTGGCAAAATGGGGTAACCTAATTTTAATGCTCTTAGTTTATTTTTATATTGTCAGTGCCCAATTTATGTTCATTGATAAGCTTTGAATAGACAACATATGTTGTTGGTTTTTCAAGAAGTACCATTGGTGATGTATTTATTTTTATTTTTCAAATTTTCTTGTTCTCTTAAGAGACGCGGTCAGTAGGTGTGCATTATATCTTCTCATTTCTTCCGTCTTTTTGTCTTTCTGTCTCATCAAGATATAAATTCCAGTAACCTTTATGATTCAATAGATTCAAGCGGTCACCCACATTTTTATGCGCTCTGAGGGCTTTCTAACTCTAACATTCTTGATCTCTTGTGCTTTCCTTTAATCAATAACATAAATTTTTGAAATCTCCTCTTTCCATGCTATTTGAATTATTTGGATAGCTTCTTTTCCACTATTTTCTCCTGGCCAGCTTTGTATATATTGTCATTTTTGTTATTTATTGTTGTTTTGCGGCAATTTCAAATCATCTAGTCTCTATGTTGTGGTGGAAGATGTCATTTTAGCTGCTTGTTCATTACACTCAATGCACAGAGATTGCCATTGTGTGCTTGTGTGGAGGATGCTGGTGAATCAATAAATTGGATGAAACGACAGCGTTGTGTATGAGGAGGAGTGGTGCTGAAGTCACGTGCCAACAGCATGTGTCACTTAAGTAAACCATCACCACATGAAACGGCATGGCTTACTTGTCGTTTCATGATTTACTTAATGAAGCATGTGAGAGTCATGTGAGCAAAATGGCAAAGGCTGTTAATTCAGTTATCCACACATCAGCAGGCTGTGCTTCCTGGGATTCATGACTATTGCTACTTACTGGTATAAAAGCAGAGCAGCAGAAGCATCTGGTACACATCCGAAAAAGGAGAGTAAGGTAGAGAGGATTGAAAAGGGGGGTAGATTCTGGAATAGGGATTTTCCTGTAATCCTGGACATTACTCTGTAATCTTTTTTCATCATTGATCAATAAAGAATCAATTAAAGCTTTTCCCGTGGATGTAAGTTGTTGCCAAAAACCTTGAAAGCAACTGAATCACGTAAACTGACTGTTCTTCTCTTTTACTTCTTTCGGTTCTTTGAGTACTGTTCACGAGTGATTTAGAAACAAATTATTTCAGGATTAAACTTGAGTGTGGAATTAGCAAGTCTTTGAATTCAAGATTTTGGGCACTGAATGATCTTGTGCATTAAGCCATTTAGATCGATTCACAACAATTGGTATAAGAGCTTTTGGGATTCTTGATCAAGACTCGAGCATGGCTACATCAAAGATTGATCTGGAGAAATTCAATGGGAAGAATGACTTGAATATGTGGAAAATCAAGATGGAAGCCCTGCTCATTACTCAAGGCCTAGGAGATGCCATTGACCCTGTGTCGAAAGAGGAGGGAAAGATGGCTTCATCGTCCAAAACTCCAGAAGAATTGTCAGAGATCTATAAGAGGGCCAGGAGTACTATAATCCTGAGTCTAAGGGATTCAGTTATCAAAGAGGTGGCCAAAGAAAAGTCTGTGGCAGGGTTGTGGGCAAAACTTGAAAGCCTCTACATGACTAAATCCCTAGCTAATAGACTTTACATCAAAAAGAGGATGTTTACACTCAGGATGATTGAAGGTTCGTCTCTGGAGCAGCACATAGATGAATTCAATAAGGTATGTGATACTCTGGAAACAATTGATGAGGGTTTAGATGATGAAGGAAAAGCTCTTCTGTTAATTAGTTCCTTGCCAAAAGCATATGAACATTTTGTTGAAGCCTTGTTGTATGGAAGGCAAACTCTGACTCTTGATGAAGTAAAGGCTGCACTGAATACAAGGGCATTACAAGGTAAACAAGATGTTCTTGAAAATGGAACTGGGGAAGGACTAACAGCAAGGGTTAGAACTGATAAGAAATAAGACAAGAAAAAGAAATAAGGAAAACAAAAGAATAAGACCAAGACTTGAAAATGTTTTCAATGCCACAAGGAAGGTCATCTAAAAAGGGATTGTCCAGAGAGAAAGAGCAAGACTAAAGAGTCTAAAACCCAGAGTGGAGATGTGGCCATTGTGGAAGAGGAAGGTTATGAGTCTGCTGGTGTTTGTGTAGCAACAGAAAAAAATCAAAAAGGTAAATGGATCTTAGATTCAGGCTGTACTTTTCATATGAGTCCCTTTACTAACTACTTTACTGAGTATCAAAAATTTGATGAGGGCAGAGTAATGATGGGGAACAATGCCATATGTAGAGTCATTGGTTTGGGAAGTGTTAGACTTAGATTACAGGATGGATCAGTGTTGGAGATCAAACAAGTTAGACATGTGCCTGATCTTAAAAGGAATCTAATTTCCTTAGCAATGTTTGATCAAATAGGGTATACTGTTAAATTGGAATCAGGTAATCTAAGGGTAATGAATGGCTCAACTACGGTCTTGGAAGGTACTAGACGAAATGGGGTCTATATACAGGATGCACAAGTCATAACTGGGGAATAAGGTGTCTCTATAGGTGGCAGTATAGACAAAACTAAGCTATGGCACCTTAGGATGGGTCATATGAGTGAAAGGGGACTCAAGGAACTTGAGAAATAAGGAGCTTTAGGGGAAGACAAGGTAGGAAGCATAGACTTCTGTGAGGACTGTGTGTTGGGGAAATGTACAAGATCCAGTTTTAACAGATCTGCTCAAAAGTCTAAAGCCATCTTGGATTACATACATTCAGATCTATGGGGACCAGCTCAAGAATTATCTTTGGGTGGAAATAGATATTTTGTTACCTTCATTGATGATTTTTCAAGAAAGGTTTGGACTTATGCCTTAAAACATAAAGACCAAGTCTTTGAAAGTTTAAGGAATGGAAAAGTCTGGTGGAAAACCAAACTGGGAAGAAGGTTAAAAAGCTGAGAACAGATAACGAATTAGAGTTTTGTAACCAACAGTTTGAGACTTACTGTGCAAGTGAGGGAATAGCCAGACACATAACTGTGAGGTTAACTCCACAAACAAATGGGCTGGCAGAAAGGATGAATAGGACACTGATGGAAAGAGTGAGGTGTATGCTCATTCAGATTAAGCTACCTAAGTCTCTATGGGCAGAAGTTCTGATGACAGCAACATACCTAGTGAATCTAAGCCCTTCATCAGCAATAGGTTTCAAAACACCTTTTGAGAAGTGGGGGGGTAAGCTGGCCAACTATGGAAACCTAAAGGCTTTTGGATGCCCTGCTTATGTTCACATAAGTCAAGGGAAGCTTGCACCAAGGGCATTAAAAGGAGTATTCATTGGGTATCTAGAATGGGTGAAAGGGTACAAGATCTGGTGTAGTGATCTGAATCCACCTAAATGCATAATAAGTAGAGATGTCATTTTCAATGAAATGAATTAGCTGTGAAGAAGCAGTCCATTGGTGAAACAGACCCTGATGTAAAAACACCTGAGGTAGTGGAATTTGAGGTGGAGTCATCTGGTTATAAAACCTCCAAAATGGGTGCAGAGTCAGAGGATGCTGACATTGAACCAAGTAACACAATGGGAACTCAACAATCAACACAATCTGATTTGTGCTCTCAGGAACCAGGCTATCAACTCACCAGAGATAGAGTGAGAAGGATTATAAAGCCACCAAAGAGATTTGGTTATGCAGACATGATTGCTTTTGCATTAGCTGTTGCACAGGACATTGATGTTGAAGAACCTAAGACCCTTAAAGAGGCTATTCAAGGTCCTTATAAAACAAATTGGCAGAACGCTATGGATGAAGAGATTATTTCCCTGCACAAGAATGAAACTTGGAAATTGGTCAAAAGGCCTGTAAACAGGAAAGTGATTGGATGCAAATGGATTTTCAAAGTGAAAGAAGGCTTGACCAAATCTGAACCAAAAAGATTCAAGGCTAGGCTGGTAGCAAAGGGGTATACATAGAAGGAAGGGGTGGACTTCAAAGAATTTTTCTCTCCAGTTGTTAGACATGTATCTATAAGGGTAATACTGGCCTTAACCGCAGTTGAAGACATGGAGCTTGATCAACTTGATGTCAAGATTGCCTTCTTGCATGGTAAACTTCAAGAGGAGATACTAATGGACCAACCTGAAGGATATGAAGACCCTTTGAAGAAAGATCATGTCTGCATGTTAAAGAAATCATTGTATGGGTTAAAACAATCCCCAAGGCAATGGTATTTGAGATTTGATGAATTTATGGTGACAAATGGATTCACTAGGTGCAAATATGACTGCTGTGTCTATTTCAAACTGATGAAGGGCACTACATATGTATATTTGCTATTATATGTCAATGACATGCTACTAGCAAGTAAGGACAGGGAAGTGATTGAAAGTCTAAAGCTGTTGCTAAGTTCTAAGTTCAATATGAAGGACCTGGGGAGAGCTAAGAAAATATTGGGAATGGAGAATAAAAGGAACAGAAAAGATGGCAAGCTGTTTCTGTCACAAGAAAGTTACTTGAAGAAAGTACTTACTGCATATCAGATGAAAAACTCCAAACCAGTTCAGACACCCTTGGCAGCTCATTTTAAACTTAACAGCTCACAGTGTCCAACTACAGAAGAAGAAAAGCATGAAATGGTTAAGATACCCTATGCAAATGCAGTAGGGTGCTTAATGTATGCAATGGTCTTAATAAGACCTGACATTGCACATGCTGTTAGTGTTGTTAGTCAGTACATGGCTTCACCAGGTAAAGATCACTGGAAGGCTGTGAAGTGGATTATGATGTATCTAAATGGTACCTTGAATTATGGGCTGGTATATGGAAGAAGCAGAGGAAATTCAGATGGACTATGGGGGTATGTAGACTCAGATTATACTGGAGATATGGATAGAAGAAGGTCACTGACTGGGTGTGTGTTTATGCTAAATGGGTGCATGATTAACTGGAAGGCCACATTGCAACATGTAGTTTCTCTCTCGACAACAGAAGTTGAGTATACAGCGGCAACAGAAGCTGTAAAGGAAGCTTTTTGGCTAAAGGGGTTGATATCAGAATTAGGAAACACACATGGGTCAGTACCAGTTTTCTGTGACAGTTCAAGTGCCATACACTTGAGCAGGAATCCAGCACACCATGAGAGGACTAAATACATAGATGTCAAGCTACATTTCATTAGATATGAAGTATCTAAGGGGGTTGTCAAATTGGTAAAGATCCATACAGACCAAAATCCCACAGATATGCTTACCAAAGTTGTTCCAGCAGCTAAGCTCAAGCTATGTTTGAGCATTGCTGGGGCTGGGTTAAGTAGCTACTGAAGCTATTGATGTTGGAGAAGGGGTATAATTGGTAGTATTGATTCAAGGTGGAGAATTGTGGAGGATGCTGGTGAATCAATAAATTGGATGAAACGACAGCGTTGTGTATGAGGAGGAGTGGTGCTGAAGTCACGTGCAAAGAGCATGTGTCACTTAAGTAAACCATCACCACATGAAACGGCATGACTTACTTGTCGTTTCATAGTTTACTTAAGTGAAGCATGTGAGAGTCATGTGAGCAAAATGGCAAAGGCTGTTAATTCAGTTATCCACGCGTCAGCAGGCTGTGCTTCCTGGGATTCTTGACTATTGCTGCTTACTAGTATAAAAGCATAGCAGCATAAGCATCTGGTACACATCCGAAAAAGGAGAGTAAGGTAGAGAGGATTGAAAAGGGGGGTAGATTCTGGAATAGGGATTTCCCTATAATCCTAGACATTACTCTGTAATCTTTCTTCATCATTGATCAATAAAGAATCAATTAAGGCTTTTCCCGTGGATGTAAGTTGCTGCCAAAAACCTTGGAAGCAACTGAACCACGTAAACTGACTGTTCTTCTCTTTTACTTCTTTCGGTTCTTTGAGTGTTGTTCACGAGTGATTTAGAAACAAATTATTTCAGGATTAAACTTGAGTGTGGAATTAGCAAGTCTTTGAATTCAAGATTCTGGGCAGTGAATGAACTTGTGCATTAAGCCATTTAGATCGATTCACAACAGCTTGTACATTACACTCAATAGATATCTATTGTGTTTAGTGCATTAATTTTAAGAATTATGAATTATTCCAATAATATTCTAGTAAAAGATTATGTTATATATGCATGTCTCAATATATAATGATTATATTTTAAACTTTTTTAATCTTTTTTGCCTTTCTAGGTAGGTTTAGGAAAAATGTCGAAAGTGAAATGAGACTACTTTTGAGTGATGATGTCAATAAAGTTTAAGCAACATTACTTGTGAGTGGAAATATATAATGATTATATTCTTATTCTATTTTTTATTGTTTTTCCTTCTTAAAGTTTTATATTGAGGCAAAACTAATAAGCACTTAATTACAATATAGGGTGATAATCTTTAAATGATTCATGTGATTAAATCTAAGTAGTATAATAAATCTCATATTTACTTTATAAAGGCTTAACTAACTTGCAAATATATATTTTTTTTGGTAGTAATGATTTTGGAACGAACTCTCGAATATTGAAAAATTTAATGTCCAACTTCATTATACTTAGTATAAATATGGAGATTCACAGTTATTCAAATACAAAAGAGCAGGCTCGGTTTAAGGAAACTTGAGTTGAACAGCTTATTTTTTGCCTTGTTAAATAACCATTGGGAACGAATAAATTAAGGAAATGTGTGGTGAATTATTTATAATAGAGCATCTATGATAGTTTTAACTATGCACTAAAATCATTTGATATATGTAGATAGAGTAACATGCTTGTGCTGAAACAAGATATTACATTGAAAACTTATAACTATGCACAAAAATCATTTGATATATATATATAACCTTTACCAAAAGAGAATAAATTCAATAACTTCCTTTTTTCTTATTTATATCTATAGTTGAATAAAATGTATCTTAGTTACTTTTAATGAAATAAAATAAAACTTTCTTGTTCACTAATTTTCCTTTAAAATAACTACATACATTTGGAAATAGCTTATCGAATATTTTTTTTTTTTTTGGAATAAAATAAGTTTATTTCAGTTAACCGTTTTTCTATTGTTTGTTAATTAGTGTTGTAATGGTTGGGAATTGGTCGCTAATTTTTTTCCCCTTTCCCATGTATTCACATGCAATTTTGGTCAATGTATTTGAAGTGTTTCTTCCTCAACTTTACTTGTATCCTAACCCATCCAGTCTATTGAATAGAGAAGCTACTGGTGTAATAATCAATTACACTACTTATGCTCAAAGAGTGAAAGACAGTCATCCTTCTCAATTTAGCTTTTAAATTTGTTAAATTTAGCCGCAATTAATAGGTATTTAATTGGAAGGTAGAAATTTTTATATATTTAATTTAAATTATTCAATTATGAGAGTAGGATATCTTGTATGTCTAACAATAGGTGAGAACGCATCAGTGTGGTCCACTCTTTCCTATGGAGTAAACCTTTTAGCCTTGTGTCCTTGTATCATTAGGCTCATTTTTTAAGATTCTTTCTTTGGCCTTGGAGATCCATTTGCATCCTACAATCATCTTCTTGACAAATATATAAAGTGACTAGGTCTGATTCTTATTTCGTGAATCCATTTCCTCTTGCATAGCTCTGCTCCACTAGTTCTTGTCAATGTTCATCAACACTTCTGCATGTCTTTGGTTCATCTTGGTTAAATTCCTCTGCAACATACAAGGTATATGAGATCGTTTTAGCAAAACCATATCTTTCAGGTGTTTTACTGACCTTCTCTATCTAACCTTTACTAATTAATAAGCTAAAAATTGAGTTTGAGGATGTTGGCGTTCCTTTTGATCTTCTGGATGCTCCTCGGGTACTCCTTCTTGATTAACTTCCTGAGGATTCTTTCCAATAAGCTCCGCCCAAGTTCGACACTCCTCACTATACCATTTTCCTCATGATTCTTATCATGATTAGTTGCACCATTTATCATTTCAATTTTATGGCATGATGATGCACTTTAAGGGCTTCAAGTCAATGCGCCACAACTTATAGCCTCTGACACCGCAGAATAGCCTATAAAGATTCTCTTCAAGGCTCTTGATTTTAACTTTCCTTGCTTCACATGATCATAGATGGGGCACTCATAAACCTAACCTTCGCATAGTTTGCAAAACGTTCACACCATTTTTCTTCAAGTATCAAACAATTATAGCAACAGAAAGATTCCTTTCAACAGAAAATGTTGCTCTCATTACAGATTCTGTCCAAAACGTTTGAGGTAAATTTGTTTGAATTAGTGTGCACCTGACCTTGTTCAGTAACATTCTATTCATCCTTTTATAAGCCTGTTCTACTGAGGTATCCCAACTACAATTTTGTGCGTAGTTATTCTATGCTTCCAGCAAAACACATCACAATCCATATTAGAAAACTCCAGCACATTATCAATCCTAAGCCTTTTAAGGCTCCTCTCGTTTCGGTTCTCTATTAGTGCTTTCCAATCTTGAAAGTATTAAATACTTGATCATTGGACTTTGACACATAAATACAAAATTTCCTTAGGTTATCATCAATCAATAAGAGAAAATACCTAGCACATCTATGTGAGTTAACTAGAGAAATTCCTCATAAGTAAGTGGATATAATCTGGGGTACTCTTAATTTTATGTTCAATAGTATCAAATTTCACCCTAGTCGCTTTGTTGGGTATACACTGTTCACAAAACTCTAGCCGTTTGATTATGTCATCGCCTAAAACACTGTACTTCCTTAGCTCATTTAGACCTTTCTCACTATTATGGCCAAGCCTTAAATGCTAAAGCTTAGTCGTATAAGAGGCCACTTTGATGTGCATAGATATGCTACCAGTCACTGAGATACCCTTTAGAGCATAGATACCATTCTTCGTCTCTCCTTTGATTACATCTATGAATTTTAATCACCTTCAAAGATCCATTTCCAACCTTAAAGTTATACCTTATATTCTCAAGCATACTGAGAAGATGAAATTCCTCTTCAAGTTCGGAAAATGTTTAATTAGTTCCCTAAGTACTCTTTCTTATACCAGTAACTGTAAAACTCATGTTATTTTCCATCACCACCTTACCGTCATTATTCACTTGGTAATCCAAAAAATAAATTTTGATCAAGACTCATATGAAAAGAGCAGCCTGAGTCTAAAATCCATTTACTATTCATTTTCACATCTAATGCGAGTAACATATCTGCAGAATCATAGTTGTACTCATTAGAACTATTGAACATGATTGTGTAGCAGCTGGGATTGTTCGATGCAACTGACACGACTCAAAAGGTTTAATTTACTTCCAAATATAAGAGTGTCTAGTTATAATATAGCTCAATAAGTCCGAGATCAATCTACGGAGAAAATATTTAATTTGTTTACTTTAATTTATCTAAAAAATGAAAATAAAATTTAAAAATAAGCAACTTAATTTAAGTAAAACTATGAAATTAAATTAGTTTGGGTTATTGATCCACTCTTAGTAATAAATATAATTTAATAAATTCTTTTTATTTTTATTTATTGCCTAAAAGATTAATTGTATAGATTTCAATTATTTTCCCATTAATTTTATTATGAAATAAGTACTTAGTGTGCCAAAATTTAACTTGTCTACAATAAGTCAAAATACTATTTTACCATACTTTATACTAAAATATTAAGAATTCATTGGGCCAAACTCCCATGTTTGCCTACAATAAATCAAAATTTCAAAATATAAAATATGGATAAAATAAATAGAAAATAATTTAATTTATATAATTAAAGTAGAATTTGATTAAATCATTTTTTTTATTAAGAGTTTTACCTCACCCTAACTATTAGTGTTAGCTAAGCATAATCAAAATAAAAATAATTATTAAAATTAAATTAAACATAATTTAAAAAATGGTATTTGAAAATTGGAAATAAAACTAATTTTATTTATTGAAAATATATTACAAAGAGAGATGAGAAGAAGAATTTGAGGGGAAAGAAGTGAAGAAAAGGTGTATATTTATACTAATTTATGATTAATCTACACCACAAACATAAATTAAGCCAATTGCATCATAACCATACATTTGTTCCACTAACAAAATATAAACCTAACTGAATCTACTCAAGCACACCCAACTCATTCCACGAACAATTACCACACCTAACACAATAAAAACTTAAAATTTCACAATTACCAACACTTAATGTGGTTACAACTTATAATTTAAAGTCACGGATCGTTCTTGACAATGACCAAATTTCTTGGACCTCTGGAATCCAAATTTGATATCAGTTCATTTGTTTAGAGCCTCGAATTACGTGAAATTATTATTTTTACATAATAAACACTCAAAAATACACAAAATCAAAGATTTAGAAACATAATTAGAAATTCACAATATGTTACATAATTACAAATGTAAATTATAATATAAACACAAAATAACGTTTTTATCCCTTAATGAACGTACAATTTTTAACACTAATTAGCAACTACTACAGTATATTATTGATTTTCTTGAGGTTTTGCCTCCTTAGCTTTCTAGACAATCTATTTTAGAATGTCGTTTTTTCTTACAATAGAAACACCATTTACCCTTTTTCTAAACTTAGATATACTATGTTTCTTGTTGGAATCCTTTTTCTCAAATCTTTTCCTAGTTGCTTTCAGACCTTCTCTAAAACTTGAGGTACCCTCAAATTTCTTCCGTATTTCTTTCTAGTTGAGAGCAACCTTAACATTTTTCATGGTCAAGTTTTATGTCCCTTACGCCAAATCTATGAAGTGCTCATAAAAATCCAGTAGAGGAATCAATAAAATGATTGCTTTGTCTTCATCCTCAATGTTCGCATCAAAACCCTCAAGATCAATAATCACTTTGTTGAAGTTATGAATATGCTCCATAGTAAAAGAGCCTTCATTGAAAGTGTATAAAGCATTTTCTTTACATAAAGTCTATTTGTTAAAGACTCTGTCATGTACATCTTCTCCAACTTTGCCTAGATACTTGAGGCAGACTTCTCTCCCGATACATCTCTCAAAACTGCATCTTCAAGGCTTAAAATGATAGTACTATGTGCCTTTCCTATCTTTTCTTTAAAGTCCTCATCATTCAAAAGGCCATTCCCACATGAATCATTCTATATAGCAACTTTCAACCCTTGAGGTACTAATAAGGCTTCCATCTTCACTTCTCAAAGATTGAAGTCATTCTTCCCATCAAATTTCTCAACATCCAGCTTAATATGAGCCATGGAATTGGCCTTTGATACCAGTTTGTTAGGAATTAAACAAAATAAATTTTGTTAGGGTAGCACTTTGAGTAGCTGGGCTATTGTCTATCACAACTCGGCTACCTTAGATTAATTCGATTGTGGATCAAATAAAGAAACATCAGAAAATGTCATATACAATAGCAAACAATAAGAACAAAAATAATAAAGAGAATAACGTAAGAGATTTATGTGGTTCAGCTTCTTTAGGCCTACATCTATGAGGACAAACAAACTTTTGTTTATTTTATTAATCACTAAAGATATTCTAATGGAAATACACTAATTTCCAAAGGCTATAAAACTTACAATCTCTCCTTCTACCCAAAAACTGTCTCATCAATTTTCTCAAAGTATTTCCCAAAAGCCCAACTACCTTAGCTACGCTTGGAGTAACTCACTCAATAATTTAAACACCTAATAACTATCACAACAGTTAGCTAATCAATATAGGCAGTTATCTAAATATCATATGCAATTCTAATTATGTCACAGAGCCTAAATAACTTCTACGTGCAGTTATTTAGCCATTGTATGCTATGTAGATTAAAACTATAACGCTAGATTATCTTCCAATGACATAGGTGTACATGCCCCAACTACCCCACAAGTACACCTCAATTACTCTTCGCATTTGAATTTTTATGGAAACTATAATTTATAACTATAATCTTACACCTATATCAAGAGAGCCTCCAAAAAAAAAAAAGAAAAGCTATTTTTGAAGGTGTATGTTGACTCAAATATATTTGGCTCAGGGGGCCTTATCCTATTTCCTGTGGAAGTAGTCATAGCTATCTAAAAACGTGGGACAACCTGAAGTAGAATCTTGCGAAATTAGGTTATTTACTATTCCTCTACTTGGAAGAATAATAGTGCAAATGTCTGAGACTAAGTAGAGTTGCACAAATTGAGAACGAAAGTGCCAAGTGGAGTTCCTAATAACACTAGAAATTGTAGAATTTAGATTAACCTCAACTTCCTCCATATAAAGAAGCAAAGAAATAGGATACCGCAACCATTTAACACGAAAAAAAGAGACCAAATTGCCATCACCTGTCAACTAATAAGACCCTTCATAAAAAGTATAAAAAAATAACAGTAAATCGAACAAAGAGCAAAAATTGAAATATTTTTTTGCTGACACATAAAAGAATTCATCTTGTATCGAGATCGAAAGAAATTCCCCCTAAAGAGTTGCCATGAAAAGATTCCCAATAAAACTTCAGCAAAATTGCTTTATTCAAAACATCCAAGATTCGCATGATAGAGGATTCTCCTCCATGATTATAGGAGTTTACCTATTCACAGCTGTTCAAAGTATTTTGAATATAAAGATATATTCAGCTGTAACAAACCAATAATATAGGTGGTTTGTTGTATTCTTTGCTGTATATATTAGCACTTGTAAATCAATGAAAGGTGTGATGCTTTCTCATCATTTCTTCTAAGTCTTTATGGTATCAGAGCACTAGAGGCTCTCCCTTTCTCTTCTTATTTCTAGCAAGAAAATCCTGCAATGGCCACCACCATCAGAAACACTAATGACCTCAACAACACCTTAATCACCATCAATGTAGCAGCACAAACTCCTCTCAAACTCACATCACACCTTTCATTGATTTACAAGTGCTAATATATACAGCAAAGAGTACAACAAACTACCTATATTATTGGTTTGTTACAGCTGAATGTATCTGTATATTCAAAATACTTTGAACAGCTGTGAATAGGTAAACTCCTATAATCATGGAGGAGAATCCTCTATCATCGCAAACCAAGACCACCTTCAAGTTTAAAAGAACACAAATTATCCCGAGAAACATTAATTGTCTTACGAGTGTCAAAATCACCAGACCAAACAAAATTGTGAGCTGTTCTTGACAAATAACCGAGAAGAAAAACAAGCCACCTATGAATCCGGTGTTCTGGAGCAAAATTGATGGAAAACAGATTGAACTAATTGAACTCTTCCAGCCATAAATAAGATTTTTTCTGTCCAACTTGAAATCTTAGAAAAAGCTCTATCTGCAAGAGAATGAAAATGAACCTTTCTTGACTTGCCTCGAAAGATAGGAACTCCAAGATAAATAAATGGAGCTTGACGTACTTTAAGAACTTTTGAACAGCTGTAACACGATACTAGGAATGTCTACCAGCATAATAGGGCACTCTTATCTACATTGTTCTGCTGACCTGAAATAGATCCATGGGGACCAACAAACTGTTGAAGATGTTATAGAGAAGTGGAGTCATCTCTGCGAAATAAAATAACTTATACAAAATTTGCACCTAAAGCTTAGAACTACAATTTTACGAATTTAGACCTAAAGCTTAGAACTACAATTTGGCAAAATTTAGACCTAAAATTTAGAACTGCAATTGGGCTCACAATTGTAAGCATAACTACTAGGCTTAAGTAATTACAATATGCTTTGATATAAAAGTAAATATAAAAGCAATTTAAAATTCGAATAAAATAAAATGATGTAGATATTCTTTTTTTGAACTTTGGCTACGATATTTTGTTGTTAAAATGTAAATATCTTTCTCAATTTTTGACTATTTCGCGAACAGCTTAACCAATTTTGAGCATTGGATCAGAATTGGATCGATCTGGATAAATTAGATTGTATTTGAATTGATCTCAAAGTTAGATTGGATGTAATTTGTACAATCTAATGACAATGTATTCGGATCAGATCCGGATCAATCTGATTGAATTGTACTTACAAATTAAAAAACTTAAATATAAATCCTAAGGACAAAGAAAGCCTGATCCTTAATTTTTGGATCCCAAATCAAAAACCCCGTGATCAGAAAGTCGGCCACGACCAAACCAACCGTCCAGCTATCGACATCGAACCTTACTAGAATTAAACATCTAGTTAATTACAATCTAATCTAAGTTACAAGACTAGCATTTTTTTCCTTCTTCGCCAATAAATAAGTCTTGAGGCCATTTTTATATTATAAAGAATAACCACTCAATTTAAAAGAGTGTCTTGTTGAGGTTGCTCAAATTTTTCAGTCAAAGAGGTTAAATTGGGCCAAGATCAAGATGTGGTAGTTTGGCTTGATTCTAGAAATTTCTAGCACTTTCATCACTTTTGCATGGCTAGGAATTCTCTAGAATTTGCTATAGTATAGCATGTAGCTGGTACATAGAACTCTCTTATACACTCTTGTGAATAATATACTTTCTTTTTTGCTATATTGCTCTCTCCGCCAAGAAGTTTAATAGGCTTAGTTAGTGACTTTCTCGCAAAAGTTGTTTAAGTGCCGTGTGGGTTTGGAATGCAAAATACTCATCCTATGACAGTCGGCTAACTAACTAACTCTAACTTAATGAATACTGGGAAAGTAACTGATTGTTAACTTTTAGGAACATGGGATATTATAGTGTATGCAAAATGGGGAATTAAGGTAGAAATATTGATCAAGAATTACCAAGACTTTGGAAAATCATGAGGGCTCTTGAAAGTTATCCTACAGGCTCTTAACCATTGGATTCCAAAAGTAATAGCTTTGGTCAGCGCAACATTGATTAGAGGGGAAATTTTCATCACAGTTGAAACAAAAAAACCTTATTATGTCGCTCTTGTAGCTTATTAGTACTTAATCATCCCACATCTGGTCGGATTGGGGTTGACTTTGCAGTTATGGATTGGGAGGTCCACCTTGGTGGTAGAGCAAGAAGGGGCTCCTACAGCTTCAAGGTTTTACTGGGTAGGTATAGTTCCCAAATGAGGCCCATCATGCAATGATTTGGCTAAGAGCATGAAAAATTCTTCTTCCTATTTTATCTAGGACAAAGGCTTCAGTCAGAGAACGAGGGTTCAAAAGTTTTACACTGATGAGCATATAATATATACATACCTCACCCTTAATTATATAATTATTAGTTATGATTAATTATTAGTTTTAATTAATTAACTTGTTTTATTGAATAGGAAATTAATTGGAGAATATTGATAAAAAGGGCATGAAGAAGTTCAATTTAGGAAGCAATGAAGATTAAATTAGAAGACAAAAATATAGCCAAAAATTATGGAATCCAAGCAATTAAAAGTGGAAACAAAGTTAATGGTGGCGTGGACAATCAATTTAAAAAGGAAGCTATGTGATTTTTTACCTTATGAGTTGGTCACTTAACGTACAAGAATTATAATCCTAATCCATGAAGAATTCGGCTTATGGCAATATATAAGGAGGAGACGCAAGACATAAGGGGAGGAGGGAGACAGAGAGCAAAAGAGAAGCAGCAGCAGCAGTCCAATTTTCCATGGTTGATTTTATTTATTTTGTTGCTCCCAATTCAAGTATGTCTAGCTAATTTTCCTATACTAAGGTTAAGGATGAAACCCTATTCAATGAAATAATTATCTTTTTGTTTAATTAAATTCCCTACATATGTTATTTAATGTTTATGGTTCTTATTTCACATGATTAGTTGGATGTTATTAAATCTTTTCATCAATTCTGTCATGCATTCTTGATTGTTAGGATTAATATTCAATTAAATCTATGCTTGGATCTATAATGCCTATATATGAGTTTCTTTGATTCCGTGTCTTTCATTAAATTGTTTACATAGAGTACTTAGGAAAACTTTGACTCTTTGTCATTCAATATGTTTACATAGGATGCTTAGATAACATATTATTAAGCAGAAAAAAAACCTACATAAGATTAATTTTAATTGAGCTTAATTGTTATATCCATGAGGCGACATAGATTGATTTCGAGTTGTCACTCTAAAATTAGGGATTAATTGATAATTAGATAATTACTAGTTGAATAGTGGCGGATTCTAAAACCTTAGTAACCTTTGTCTTATTGAATTCTCCTTTGCTTTAATTGTTTTCTTAGATTAATTAGTTTAATTTATCTTAAACTCAATTTGCTCAACTAGGTTATGATTAATATTAATTTTAGATTTAAATTAGACATTTCAATTTAAAGCAATCCCTGTGGGTTCGACCTCGTTACCACTACTCTATTTCTAGATTCGTACGCTTGCGAGTATATTAAAATTTTGCACAATAAGTCTTTGGCGCCGTTGCTGGGGATTGTGCCAGAAAGTCAGTTTAATCTAGGTTGATTTGATTCTTCCACTAGTGATAATTTAGGTTGGCTTTTATTTTTTTAAAAATAATAATAATATATTAGAATTAGAATTTAAATTCATTGTTTGGTTGTTTGATTTCTTTTATTTTTAAATTCCATTTATTTTCATTATTGTTGGTTTATTTTTATTTTTTATTATTATTATTTTCTTTATTTAGTTAGTTTATGAGTGTTTGGGAACGCGATTTAACAAATCATTTGGTCAAAAAAGAGTCTAGAATTGATAGTAATCAAGCTAGTTCTTCTCAAGTGATGGATGATCCAAATAGAATGTTGCCAGTACTACCACCAATGCAAGCAGAAAAAACCCTTAGAGAATATTTTTCACCACTTGCAGCCAACCAACCATCTTGTATTGTGTTGCCACAAACTACAGCAACACACTTTGAACTTAAGCCCTCTGTTATTCAGCTTTTACCATCTTTCCATGGGTTAGAGAGAGAGGATCCATATTTGCACATTAAGGAATTTCTTGACATATGCTCTACATTTCATTTTCAAAATTTCAATGATGAGTCAATTAGGCTTTGTATGTTCCCTTTCTCATTAAAAGACAAAGCAAAAGCTTGGTTGAATTCATCTCCTGCTGGATCTATTACTTCATGGGATGAATTGAGTAATAAGTTCCTCACCAAGTTTTTCCCTATGTCTAAAACAAATGCCCTTAGGAGAGAGATAAGTGATTTTTATCAAAGAGAGGGTGAGCAATTTTATGAGTGTTGGGAAAGATTCAATTATTTACTTCTTAAATGTCCCCACCATAGTTTTGAGAAATAGAGACTTATACAATGCTTTTATAATGGTCTAACTATGTCAAATCGTCATATGGTAGAGTCTATGAATGGTGGGAGATTCTTGAACCTACATGAAGGGGCTGCATGGGAGTTCTTTAACTCACTTTCTGAGAATTCTCAACAGTGAGATTTTTCAAACCAAAGAGAAAAATCATCTCAAATTTCTAGAAAGGGTCTATATGAAGTTAAGGATGATTTTAATGTGCAAGCCACTCTAGCTACTCTTTCTAGGAAAGTAGATGCCTTAACTCTGAATCAATCAATGAATCATCACCCTAGTGTAGTTAATGAAGTTTGTGCTCTCTGTTCCAACCTATCTCATACAGCACAGAATTGTCCTTCGTTACCAGCCTATCAAGAGGCTTATTCTGAGCAGGTACATGCATTACAATCATATGAGAAAACCTCCAATAGTCCATATTCACCCACATATAATCCTAATTGGAGGAATCACCCTAATTTTTCCTGGAAACAAAACCAGCCTTTATCAAACCAAGGAGGACAACAATTTAGCATGCCCAATCAACAATTTGTCCCTCATAACCAAGTATATCCCTCTGCCCAACAGCCTATGTCTCAATTTGTTGCGCCCCAACAAAGAAAACCTTCTTTAGAGGATACACTTCAAAATTTCATTCAGTCAACCCAACAAGCCTTTTAGTCAAACACTCAAGCTATTCTAAAGCTTGAACATCAATTGGGTCAATTAGCAACTACTGTGGCAGAGAGAGAAAAAGGAAAATTCCCAAGTCAACCAATTCCTAATCCTAAAGGAGTATATGAAGCAGGATCGAGCTCAAGCCATCAACATGAAGAAGCAAAATCTATCATGACTTTGAGAAGGGGAAAATTATTTGACAGTAAAGTGGAGGTTCTAACAAGAAAGATATCTAAACCTACTTCTTCAGATACAATTCCATCACAAGACTCATCACCAGAAGAAAGTAGCCCACCAGCTTACATTCCTCAGGCTCCTTTTCCTCAAAGGTTAGCAAAGGTAAAGAAAGGGACTTCAACAGGTGAGATTATGGAAATCTTCAAGCAGGTAAGTATAAACATCCCTTTACTTGATGCTATTAAGGAAGTTCCCTCCTATGCCAAGTTTTTAAAAGATTTATGCACTAAAAAGAGAAATTTGTATGTCACCAAAAAGGCATTTTTAACTGAACAAACTAGCAATTTACTTCAATGTAAGATGCCACCAAAATTTAAAGATCCAGGTTCCCCTACTATCTCATGTGTTATAGGGAACCAATTGTTTGATAAAGCATTATTGGATTTAGGAGCTAGTGTTAATCTCTTGCCTTATTCTGTTTATATGCAACTTGGACTAGGTGAATTAAAGTCAACTTCTATTATTTTACAACTTCCTAATAGGTCAATGAAAATACCTCGTGGTATTGTAGAGGATGTGTTGATTCAGATTGACAAATTTTATTATCCTGCTGATTTTATTGTTATTGATACTCAGCCTGTACAGGATCCTAAGAAACACACTCCAGTTATTCTAGGTCGTCCTTTCTTAGCTACAGCTGATGCTCTTATTAATTGCAGGAATGGAAACATGCAGCTATCTTTTGGTAATATGACCATGGAATTAAATATTTTTAATGTTACCAAGCAGCCACAGGAAGAAGATGAATTTGTTGAAGTAGACATGATAGAAGAATTAGTAGAAGATTCATTCGTTTCTAACCCCAGTGTTGATCCATTAGAGGCATGTTTAACTCATTCTAGTTTATTTTCTAATGATGACAGTGCAATTGTAGAAGTCAACGCCTTACTTGATGCAACTCCAATTATGGACACAAACAAATGGAAGACAAAACCAGAACCACTGCCTCATTCTGAAAAGAAGATTAGCCCATCTGCAGAAACACCACCAAAATTGGAACTCAAAGCACTGCCCGACACTCTGGAATATGCATTCTTAGGAGAATCTAACACCCTACCTTTCATTATTTCTTCTTCCCTTGATCTTCAGCAAAAAGGTAAGTTGTTCAGTATTCTAAAAGAGCATAAAGAGGCAATAGGATGGACCATTGCTGATATAAAAGTTATTAATCTAGTAGATTGCATGCATCGTATTCATCTTGAAGAAAATGCTAAGTCTATTAGGGAGATGCAACGTAGGCTAAATCTTAACATGAAAGAAGTGGTAAGAGTTGAAGTAATAAAATTATTAGATGCAGGAATTATTTATCCTATTTCAGATAGCTCTTGGGTTAGCCCTGTGCAAGTTGTTCCTAAGAAATCTGGTGTTACAGTAGTTACTAATGCTAATAATGAATTAATTCCTGCTAGAGTAACAACAGGTTGGCGTGTTTGCATCGATTACAGAAAATTGAATTCAGTTACAAGAAAAGATCATTTTCCTCTTCCATTTAATGATCAAATGCTTGATAGACTTGCAGGTCATGACTTTTATTGTTTTCTAGATGGATATTCAGGTTATAATCAGATCCTTATAGCTCCAGAGGACCAGGAGAAAACTACTTTTACTTGCCCATTTGGAACTTTTGCATATAGGAGGATGCCATTTGGTTTATGCAATGCCCCTGCTACCTTTCAAAGATGCATGCTTAGTATATTTTCTAATATGGTTGAGAGATTTCTTGAAGTGTTCATGGATGATTTTTCTGTTTATGGAGATTCTTTTGATGAATGTTTGCATCATCTAACGTTAGTTTTGCAGAGATGTAAAGAAAAAAACTTGGTTCTAAATTGGGAAAAGTGTCATTTTATGGTAAGGCAAGGTATTGTTCTTGGTCATATAATTTCCAGCAATGGTATAGAAGTTGACAAAGCCAAGGTGGATTTAATTTCTAATCTTCCACCTCTTAAATCCGTAAAAGAAGTAAGATCTTTCCTTGGACATGCTGGTTTTTATAGAAGATAGATTTTAGTAAAATTTCTATACCTTTATGCAATTTACTTGTTAAAGAGGTGCCTTTTATCTTTGATGATTCTTGTTTTGATGCTTTTGAAAAACTTAAAAAATTGTTGACTTCTTCACCTATCATTCAACCACCTAATTGGGATTTGCCTTTTGAAATTATGTGTGATGCATCTGACTATGCTGTAGGAGCAGTGTTAGGACAAAGATTAGATCGTTTGCCTTATGTTATTTATTATGCTAGTATGACACTCAATGATGCACAATTGAACTATTCAACTACAGAAAAAGAAATGCTAGCTGTGGTGTTCGCACTAGATAAATTCAGATCTTATCTTATAGGTTGTAAAGTGATTATTTTTACTGATCATGCTGCTTTGAAATATTTGCTTGCTAAAAAAGATGCTAAGCCAAGATTGATTCGCTGGGTGTTACTGTTACAGGAATTTGACATTGAATTTAGAGATAAAAAGGGTTCTGAGAATGTTGTGGCAGATCATTTGTCTCGCCTTGATATTAAATTTATTCCAGAATCCTTAGCTTTGAATGAGTTCCTCCCAGATGAACAACTTATGAGTGTAAATGTTTTACCATGGTTTGCTGATATAGTCAATTATCATGCTACAGGTCAAATCCCAGAATACTGGACCAAGCAAGATAGAACAAAGTTCTTAATTGAAGTGAAGAATTTCTTTTGGGATGATCCATATTTATTCAAATATTGTGCTGATCAGATTATTAGGCGATGTGTACTAGAGAATGAATTTCAAAGTGTCATCTCTTTTTGCCATGAACAAGCTTGTGGAGGCCATTTTAGTGCTAAAAAGACAGCTACAAAAATTTTACAATGTGGTTTTTATTGGCCTACTCTTTTTCATGACGCTTATATTTTTTGTTCTTTGTGTGATAGGTGCCAACGCATGGGTAGCATTTTAAAGAGGAATATGATGCCACTCAATCCTATTCTTGTAGTAGAGATCTTCGATGTGTGGGGTATTGATTTTATGGGACCTTTTCATTCATCTTTTGGTTATCAGTATATATTAGTTGCAGTTGATTATGTGTCGAAGTGGGTTGAAGCTATTCCATGCAAAACTAATGATCATAGGGTTGTAGTGAAATTCTTGAAAAGTAATATCCTATCTCGTTTTGGTTTTCCTAGAACTATAATTAGTGATGGTGGTTCTCATTTTTGCAATAAACCTTTTAAAACCCTTTTGGGAAAATATTCCATTACACATAAGGTTGCCACCCCATACCATCCTCAAACTAGTGGCCAAGTAGAGATTTCTAATCGAGAGATCAAGCAAATTCTAGAAAAAACAGTTAGGCCAGATAGAAATGATTGGTCTTTGAGACTTGATAATGCATTATGGGCATATAGAACAGCTTTCAAAACACCAATTGGAATGTCACCTTATAGACTCATGTATGGAAAGGCATGTCATCTACCAGTAGAGCTAGAGCATCGTGCATATTGGGCTATCAAGAAATTTAATTTTGACATGCAACAAGCTAGTTCCAAGAGAAGATTGCAACTAACAGAACTTGAAGAGATCAGGAATGATGCTTATGAGAATGCCAGGATTCACAAGCAGCGCATGAAAGTCTTTCATGACAAGCACATTTTGAGAAAATCCTTTGCACCAGGTCAGAAAGTACTTTTATATAATTCTCGACTACATCTCTTTCCAGGTAAGTTACGTTCTCGATGGTCTGGTCCTTTTATAATTCGTACTGTCTTTCCTTATGGAGCAGTTGAGATTGAAAATCCTAAAAATGATAATTTATTTAAAGTGAATGGTCAACGATTAAAACCATTTTTAGAGTTAAGATCATCAGAAGTTGAGGAGATACTTTTAGATGATCCTGTTTATCAGGATTAATTAATTCTATCTTTACATTATTGTTTTATTTAAATAGTATTTTTTTTCCTTCTTATTTGTTGCTTTTCTTTTCTAGTATTTGTTTCTTCTAACGTTTTCTTTTTATTTGTCATTTTCTTTTAAGCTTCCCCAACCCATTCAGGTGTGATCTCTCTAACTTCTATTTTATTATTTATGTTTTTATCTTTTTATCTCTTTGCGTGCATATCTTTTATTTATGAAACATTGGGGACAATGTTCCAAATAAGTTTGGGGGTGGGAATAGTGTGTGCTGTGTTTATTATTTTAAAAAAAAACCAAAAAAATCAAAAAAAATCAAAAATTAAAAAAAAATCAAAAATTTGTTTGTTTTTATGTGAAAAGCCAATGATAAGAAATTGATTGACAATGAATATGGTTCTTAGAAAGGGTCGAATATTGTCTTAGTTTATACTTGGTTCTAGTGTTAATTCCTCTTGATTGAGATTTTTAAACACCATGAGCACTAATATCAATTCTTTCATAATTTTGACTTGAAATTTGAGATTGACACAGCCTGAGTTGAGGATTTTAGATTGTGTAAATGACTGTTTGCCTTGATTCTTATCTCCACAGTACAAAATAGTATACACAGGCACCAAAGTCAGAAATAGCTACCTATAACCCTTAAGAGTGAAGCTATCCTTGAGTAATTTGGGCCTATGTACCACCAGTATGTAGAGGATAATCTACCATGAGAAGAAGGCTACCTTAAGGGGTAGAGTGAAAGCTCCTGACTATGGTTATAAATATTAAAAAAAAATTCAAAAGAAAATGCACATGAAAGCCTGTGAAAAAGAAAAAATTGGAGATCAAGATGATAAGATTAGTTTGACCTACTCTTTTCTTCGTTCAAGGCAAAAGCTGTTGATATTGAGGATTTTGGGAATAAAATTTGATTGAATTGATTCACACACACACCACAAGAATCAAAAGAGAGATGGGATTGACCATTGAATTAAAGTTAGAACTTTGCCAATATTTGAAATTTTCTTTGAGCTATATAATTTATGCAATCTTTGAGGCTATTTTTGCATTTAAAGACTGTTGTTCTTTTTGTGTTATTTTATAGTTAAAAATAAAAAATAAAAAATAAAAAAATTTTGATGTTTGTGGGTGTCATCACTGAAGCCCTCACGAGACTATAACTCGTCCACTAGGGCCGCCTAGGGGTTTAAAGGCTTGTTGCATACGCAAAATGCAATCGCGATCACCTGCGAAAATGGTTTAGATAGGATTTACTTCTTTTATTTCTATATTGTTTTTTTTTGTTTTAGTTTTGCTCGAGGACTAGCAAAATCTAAGTTTGGGGGTATTTGATGAGCATATAATATATACATATCTCACCCTTAATTATATAATTATTAGTTATGATTATTTATTAGTTTTAATTAATTAACTTATTTTTTTTTAATAGGAAATTAATTGGAGAATATTGATAAAAAGGGCATGAAGAAATTTAAATTGGAAAGCATTAAAGATTAATTGATTTTGGAAGCAATTAAAAGTGGAAACAAAGTTAATGGTGGCGTGGACAATCAATTTAAAAAGGAAGCTATTTGATTTTTTTACCTTATGAGTTGGTCACTTAACGTACAAGAATTATAATCCTAATCCATGAAGAATTCAGCTTATGGCAATATATAAGAAGGAGACGCAAGACATAAAGGGTGGAGGCAAGACAGAGAGCAAAAGAGAAGCAGCAGCAGCAGTCCAATTTTCCATGGTTGATTTTATTTATTTTGTTGCTCTCAATTCAAGTATGTCTAGCTAATTTTCTTTTACTAGGGTTAAGGATGAAACCATATTCAATGAAATAATTATCTTTTTGTTTAATTAAATTCCCTACATATGTTATTTAATGTTTATGGTTCTTATTTCACATGATTAGTTGGATGTTATTAAATCTTTTCATCAATTCTGTCATGCATTCTTGATTGTTAGGATTAATATTCAATTAAATCTATGCTTGGATCTATAATGCCTATATATGAGTTTCTTTGATTCCGTGTCTTTCATTAAATTGTTTACATAGAGTACTTAGGAAAACTTTGACTCTTTGTCATTCAATATGTTTACATAGGATGCTTAGATAACATATTATTAAGCAGAAAAAAAACCTACATAAGATTAATTTTAATTGAGCTTAATTGTTATATCCATGAGGCGACATAGATTGATTTCGAGTTGTCACTCTAAAATTAGGGATTAATTGATAATTAGATAATTACTAGTTGAATAGTGGCGGATTCTAAAACCTTAGTAACCTTTGTCTTATTGAATTCTCCTTTGCTTTAATTGTTTTCTTAGATTAATTAGTTTAATTTATCTTAAACTCAATTTGCTCAACTAGGTTATGATTAATATTAATTTTAGATTTAAATTAGACTTTTCAATTTAAAGCAATCCCTGTGGGTTCGACCTCGTTACCACTACTCTATCTCTAAATTCGTGCACTTGCGAGTATATTAAAATTTTGCACAACAAGTTTTTGCAGTACAAAGCTCGTCAAATAATCTAGAAAAAAAAATATAGGATAAAAATTGCTTCAGGGAGCAACAAACCCTGACGAACCAACATTTTTTAACGTTGGTTTTATTTTAAGTGGATTTTTATGTAAGAAAAATGGATAAAATCTCACCAAAATAATGAATTTATTTTTTGGGATTTAAGGTACCTCACTTAATCATGGGATGTGGGTTGTTTAGGGCCGGAAAGGAGATGAAAAAGAGTGTGAGAGGGTCGATAATGGTGAGAGGTCAGATGCAAAGGGTGAGGACTTGTAAAGGCACCTTTAGACCTGAAAAACAACAAAATGAGGTTAGAGGTAGAGCTGGTGGTGGCTGGCGACCACGTTCCAATGCTCGAGTGAGATACTTGAACTTTTTTGTGAAGTTGAGAGCTTACAAGCCCTCTCAGATAGAGGCTGGATGTTGAAGAAGAGCTCAACATTTTTTTGTGGAGAGTGTGTGCTTTTTGGTATGTATGAGAAAGATATTATCTTGTTACCTTTATATAGTGTACCCTACGTACCCTACGTACCCTATCATATGGCACATCTCTAGTGGGGATTCTACTGTCCTTTCTTACATATTTTCATCCTTTCCACCTTTATCATGCTTTTTGGGCCTTGAGGAGCATGCTTGGAAGTAAGGAGTCAGTTATTTGGCAAGATCTGTTGTTTTGTACACATGGTGTACACTGCATGTGGTCCAAGATACCTCTGTAAAAACTGTCTAGGCAGTTGTAGGCGTGACAGCTGAGGACTACTGTCCTTGGCATGCTGCTTTTTACCTTTTGTAAGTGTACAGTCAATTGTCCCCTCATTTTCAACAAGATATTCCTTATTTGATTTTGCCAAATCAAATATTCTTTTTGGTCGAGAAAGATATCATGTGGTGGATATTTTTGGATATTTTCTTTAATTATCTTGGTTTTGATGCGGTGTACCTCGCATACCCGCTTAATTATCAGGTGTATCCAGTATAGGTCGCTACCCTACCAGTGATGAAATCGACATATGACGCTTCATTATTAATCTTCCATTTCTTCCCCAAAACAGATTTCATAATCAAGAACCGTAGTCGTATGTTGTACTTAAAGAGAAAACCTTCTGGATCTTCATATTCACTAGAACTAAATGGGAACACACAGTTCTGTAAAATAAACCCCAAATCGGCACTTCGACAGTTTTAGCCATCCATCGATACCATGGTATTGCCTTTCCAAGAAAGTGTGCTGAAGCAATTCCCACACATGGTAGTCTGGTATGTGATTCAAGTTTTGAAACTATTGGGCTCGAATGATCCAACCTTCTGGATTATGTCCCTCAATAATGGGAAATTCTAAGCGAATCGGGCCACCTTGGTATCTAGAAAAGAGAGTTTGAAGAGGATATGGTGGTCGGTGAGACGTTGATGGAGGATGATGTGGCATCGGTGGTGGGTGTGGCACAATAGATGGTGGTGTTGGGGCTTGTAATGCTTGGAAAACGTTGGTTAAATTGTTTTGAATGTTTAGCACAACATTTTCAACTTAAGCACTTACGTGAGCAATATCCTTTCATTTGTTTTCCAATTCATATTTAGCACTGCTAGCTAGTTTCTCAATTTCAGAACATGGTGATGTTGCCATGCTCTAATACTAAAATGATACAACATTACTAGAATTAAACAACTAGTTAATTACAATCTAAGCTAAGTTACAAGACTAAAATTATTTTTCTTTTCTTCTTCGCCCATGAGCAAGTCCCATAGTCATTTTATGTTACAAAAGATAACCACTTAATTTTAAAGAACGTTGCTAACTAACTAACTCTAACTTAATGAATACTGGGAGAGTAACTAACTGTTAACTTCTACGAAAATGGGAAATTATGGTGTAAGCCAAATATGGAATTGTATTATCTAGCCAGCCAGCCAGCCACACGTCGAAGACATCCCGACCAATAGCAACCGTGTAATTTCTTCATGGTAAGAGCTTTTACTTCATGTTTCTTCTGTTCTTCTGTTTTTCCAATTAGTAGAATGAACTTATTAAAAGAAGAGCTTGTTTCAATTTGCTTCGTGTCAATGAAATGAAAGGCTCTGAATGTTGACGCTTGGTTTTTTTGGCCTGGGTTGAATCAAGTCTAACAGATGCACATAACTTGCACACACAGTAACAAACAAAGAAAACGATGAAATGGGGCCAGAAATGTTGGTTTCTGATGTGCCCACTTTAATGTTTAAGTTAGTACAGTACTTTTTGGAGTTCAATTCGAAGAGTTTTAGTTCATACAAGTGTCCATACCTTACATTTTTGCCCTGCTCCATTAAAAATACTTTCATGGAGATAAAAATGGGGCATGATTCACGGAGTGGGTGTCATTCCCCTATTTTTGGAGCGTGTAGTGGCCTAGTTAGTGACCGCCCTACCCATCTTTTTCATTCTCGCGTGATTCTTTCTTGGTGATAAGTGTTATCCCAATATTTCAGCTTTCTTAGTCTGATTTTTGTGACTCTTTCAAGGTTTAGATCGAGATCTTCTTATTTCTCACCTTGAGGGTTCCTAACTTCCCATCTAACAACCTTCATCCCTGGCTTCGAGGGATCTGATTTCTTCCTTTGGAGACTCTACCCCCCCTCAAGGGGTATCAGTCATTAATTTCCATTATCAACACTAGATTTTAGTACTTAAATCACATGTTTATCTGCCAATGGCAGCACAATCGCATGGAACAATATATATATGTATGTATGTATGTATGTAATGATGCATTTCAATGGAAAGCACATAAATACAAATACTATTGGTCTAGTATGGTAAGTAATCATTTATAAGATATATGTCCTTTCAAATTGCATATATACTTGCCAACACAATACACACACACACACATATATATACACACACATATATGTCTATATATGTGTGTGTCTATATATATATGCACACACGCACACACACACGCGCACACACACACACACACACACACACACACACACATATATATATATGTATATATATGTGTATATATAAGTATATATATGTGTATATATATATATATGTATATGTGTATATATATGTGTGTGTGTGTATATGCATATATATATATGTGTGTGTGTGTGTGTGTGTATACATAGGGTAATTTTCTAGTCAGGGATCCCTAACTTTAATAAAGTTAGGGATAAGCTAAAAGACAAAAAAACTGTACATTGGAGTCTGTGTTTTTTTTGTCTTTTAACCTTATCTATGACGGTTATTAAAGTCAGGGAATCCCTAGTTGGAAAAGTACTATGTATATATATAGTATATATATATATATATATATATATATATATATATATATGTATAGAGATATGTATGGGAATACAACATATATATATATGTATAGAGACATATAAGTATGTATACATACATATATATATAGATTATGAACATATATAGTATTACATATATAATGTAACATACATACATATATATAATATAGTAATATATATTACATACATACATTAATATATATAGATATATAGACTGTATATACCTACATGTAGGTATATGTTAGTGGAGAATGTATATGTGTATAGTGTATAATAGAGATATGTATAGACATAATGGTTCTCTGGTCTAGAATTTTAAATTATGGAAAAGTCCGGAAAAATTTTAAAACCACATGGTTTTAAAGTATCATAAAATTAAAGCTTGAAAATCATGCGGTTTTAAAGATTTCTCGGACTTTCTTGTACTTTAAAATCTTGTATTTTATATATATATATATATGGGGTAATGATGCATTTCAATGGAAAGCACATAAATACAAATACTATTAGTTTAATATAAGAAGTAATCATTTATAAGATATATGTCCTTTCAAATTGTATATATACTTACCAACACAGTACAAACTACCAAATTGGTTTCAAGCTTTAATCTAATTGCTCTTTGATATGGTAAGTAATCGTTGATGAGGAATATTTATCCTTTCAAACTATAGATATTTAATATTATAACAACCACAACAAAATTAGAAAGAATCAAAGAAAGAAGCCGATTTCAATTTTGTATTACAAGTGATCCGAAATCATCCAAATCCGAAGTTAATCTGAAAATGAAAAACCAAATCAATACAATATATTTATATAAAGCCGCATATAGTGTTTTTTTTTTCTCTAAAATCTGATTTGACTGAAATCTAAATAAACCTGAATACAAATGTTAATTCATGTTTGCTTTCCCCTTTTTCTTTTTTAATTTCTAGATATAAGTGGTATCTTATTTATTTTTATAAATAAAAACATTATAAACATATTTTTTGACCTTTATGTAAGTAAAAATAAATAAATAAAGGGTTTTACAGATTAAGAAAGAAGTAATTTGAATTCATGTTTGTTTTTCCTTTTTTTTTTCTAGATATAAATGGCATTTTATTTATTTTTATAAATAAAAAATTTTTAAACATGTTTATTTGACCTTTATGTAAGTCAAAAAAATAAAGGGTTTTATAGATTAAGAAATAAGTAATTTGATGAAAATATTTTTGAAATATAATATTTACTTGTCATTTAGATTCTTCCTATTCAGATAAAAGTTACAGAAAATTTATTTTTTTAATTAAATATAAATGTCTGAAAATAAGACATAAATTACAAAGACATCAATTTTTTTAAAAAAATTAAAAATTAATAAAATTTCAAATTTTAGACAAATCCATAGTTAAAATAATCTGGATTCACGACCAACAATCTATGGCAGTAAGAGTTTCAATATGAAGTGATTGAAATTCAAACTCCACAATACAAAAGGCCTCTCTTAGCCTCCACCGAAGCAATTAAGTTTTTTCCAGGGATAAATTAACATCGCAAATCATGAATATCTACGCGTGGAAGTATGATTTTTGGCTTTAGAAGATTTTACTTGCTACTATCTTACTGCACAATTGCACTAAAAAGTTTTTTAAGGAAATACCATTAAAATAAAATAATTTTTCAAAAGTTGATTAATAAATCAATGCTGCTTACGCGACCCCGATGCCATAATCAGATTCTATCAGATAGTGCCACATACTATATTAAATCAATCAAATTCTATCAGATTGTGCCACATATTAAATTAAATGATTTGGTGATACACGTTTTTAAAAGTTGCGTGAATTTTTTAACAAAGGTTCCGGTTTGTGAATTTTGAAAAATAAGGGTAAGCAAAATCTATGTTAATTCTGATACAGCATATTTGACATATATTCAATTAAGATTGTCTAACAAATAAAAAAGAAAAAAACTAAAAAGAAAGACAAACAATGATTTGAGTTTGGCAAACAGATCAGCTGAAAGCAGCACAAACGCGTCTGACGCGACCTTGCCGTCCTGTTTTGACACCAATGTGGCCCATCTTCACAATTGACTCAACAAAATCAGCCTCAAAGGATGGACCAAATATTGCGTTTAGAATTCCTAAGTAGGAGTCAACTATGGCCTTGGTAACTATGTCATCATTAAGCCTGGAATCAGATTCCAGCACAGCGAAGCCATCCTTAATGTTTTGCAAAATCTGCTTGTCGAATACCCTCTCACTTCCACGATCAATTGGTAATCGTACATTAACGTCGCCGTTCTGAGGACAAGTTGCTTTTAGCTCTACAAGGAAGCTAGGGTTGATTTCGGGATCGGATCCGCCACCAGGTAAAAAATTGTAAAGCCGTTTCGTCATGAAGAAACATGCGGTGGTTCCAATACTATGCGCAGCTGAAAAATAATAATAGTAATAATTTTTTTAGGAAAAGTTCCACCTAAATATCTTTTCTATGTGCGGATGAGACTCCCTTGACATTAATAATTTCTTTAAAAATAACTTAATTTTACATGCATTTTATATAAAGTGATGTTGTATTTACTCAGTTGAGATAATTCACTTAAACCAATCAAATAATTATATATTATTTATCATATCAGTTAAAGTACAAACTAAGTATTCCAATTAAATAAAAGATTTAAACCTAAAATCATAGTATTTATATTCTCATCCATCCACCTTAAAGATTGAGGAAATCTAACGGATAAAAATTAAGTTACTTTCTAAAAGAAAAAATTTCTAAATTTAAGAACCTTCCCTCCATGTTTAATTATATTAAATTCATGTAGTCTTATAACAATTAATCCAATTTATGAGGATTATTAGTATGATATGATCATATGATCATGTTTGTCATCAAAGAGCTTAAGGGAGCTTAAGGGGTCTAGTCAAGTGGTTTCTAAACAACAGTAATTGAGTGTGAATCTTGAAAATAAATATGGAGGTTAAAAAAGTGATTTAGATTTTGTCCATCCATCAACATTTAAAAATCTTCGAAGCTTAAGGAAAATCATGAGACCCAACATTCCCGTATTTAGAGAATACCAATGTGACTTTCCATACATAGGCCGAATACTATTAATTTAGTAAAACAATCTCTACAAGCTCACAACCAGCACGTCATAAGTCAACCAAATGAAGGCTTCTCATGGATAAATTCCCTTGCAATATTCTTCATCAATCTATATTAATTGTTTTCATAAATAATTGGTATTCTTTCCTATGGAAAATGTCTGTCATTTGTTTCCATTAATAATTTATTTATTTAGCACAAGGTGTACTCATAAATGGGATGGGATGGATGGGCTGGGTGCATGGGGTGGGATGATTTAAGGAAACTAAAGTGGGCTGCTAGTCCCAGTAAAGACCATCCCGGCCTTTAGCCGGATGGTCAGGGCTGCTGCCCTCCAAATTGGAGGGCAGCGGTTCGAACCCCCACAACCGCATTGTGGGGGTAATTCCTTCCTCAATTAAATTGAGTGAAGGTAGTCTCTCCCTTACCCATGTGTGAGTGGAGTAGACAGTCCTCGAATATTATAGAGGATTTAAAGTCTGGGCAGGGCTTCATATGAATTGATATCTAGTCCCAGTAATAGTCTGATTGTAAATATCAGTTATAGTCTCATGTCATATGAGTTGTAATTTGAGCAATAGTCTCATGTAATCAAAAAAAAAAAAAAGTGGGCTGCTAGTGACATCACTCATAACTCAAATCACTGTTTTTAAGAAAAAAAAGAAAAATCCCTTTTCAAACCTAACAGTGATATTTGAACCTCAAATAATCGCACAAGCCTCCACCTATTTTCAAAATTACTCTATTAAATATAAATAAAAGTAAAAACAAAACCTAAACTGAAGCTTCAGCATCACGACTTGAACCATCATTCTCAGGGAAGCAATGTGTTGCTGGAGTAGGACATGGCCAAAGAATACAATCGGATGTCTTGGTCTTTTATTATTTTATTATACAGATGTTAAGGTGTATTGGATTCTCCGAGCAGTGGATTTCTTTGATTCAAAGAGTTATTTTCGGGCCCCAGTTCTCGATGGTTGTGAATTGGCTTAACCACAGGTTTTTTCAATCTCAAGATGATCTTGAGTAAGGCAAACCTCTCGGCCCATGCTTGTTTATCACTGCTGTTATGTTCCTTTTTCGAGGTTTAGATCGTTTGTATTCTCAGTAATCTTCTATGCAATACTGCATGGCACGGCTTGATCTTGTCTCCAATTTGAGTTTTTGTTGATAACATTGTTATTTTTGCTAATTTAGAGCCTTCAGAAGCTTATGGACTTCCTTCATCACTATAAGGAAAATTTAGGCTAGCTGATGAGTCAAGCTAAGAGTAGTTTTTATATTGAATGTTTAGCTTCGACTTATTGCCAAGCCATTGTCCACAGTGTTAAAATTTTTTGTAGTGCTAGCTTCCTTTTACTTGTTTAGGGTGCCCAGTTTATACAAGATTCCTTAAGAATGCTTTCTTTGATGATATGATTCGGAAGGTCAGTGACAGGATCTTGGGTTACGCTAATCGGTTACTTTTCTTTGGTGGGAGACTCAGACTTCTTCGCACCTCTATGCCTTTGCATTTGTTTCATGCCCTTCGGCCACCTATGGCAATTATTTAGCATCTGAAAAGACTTTTCATTGATTTCTTATGGGGTGATATAGATACTAAGAGACGGATTCATTAATATAGATGGCTCAGTTTGTTATCTGGTTGAGAAGGGTGGTTTGGGTTTTGATAATTTATTAATTTGACTAAGTCTCTCGAGCTAAAGTTTTGGTGGCTTTTTCGTTACTAGCGTTCTCTATGCAGTTTTTTTTTATGAAGTTTAAGTATTATACGACTGAACATCCAGATATGGTTCAATTTTGTTACCCTATTTCTCTGTCTTTGAAGACGTTTTTATTCTATTCATTGCATCGTTGAGCCCCATGTGTTGGATGATTAATTATTGGGCCTATAGTTTTTGATAAAATTGTTGGCTCAGTTCTTGTCCCATATTCTTATATATTTCTAGTGTGGCATCCACAAACCATCCAATTCCAATCCAAGACAATATAAATACATAAATAGGATTCTAATTTTTATTCCACATTCCTATTTCAGTGCAAATAAACAACCTATTCCCACATCCACTCTCACTCCAAACTCCTAGGATTCCCACTCCTTAAGATTCTCAATCCAATCTAAAAAGTAAACGCTACCTAAATTGAGTGCATGTACGCAGCTAAATGCAAACAATTTTACTATCACAAGCTGATCCTTATTGGGTTGTAACATGTGCAAACAGCTACGGACACACACTAATCATGTTAGTGACTGGGATTTAACATATTGCAATATTGCATTTTTTTTATGACAAATCCCAATGGTAGTTGGAGGATTGGGTGATTCAATTCAATTTTGTGTTAGCATAGTAAATTTGGGATTTGATATTATTTTCATTCATTAAACCATTTGTTCACTATGTTTTACAATATAAAAAATAATAAAAATAAATATTGTTCAATATGGTGATTGATTTAGTGATGATGCTTGAGTGTAAATGAGAAAGAAAAGAAAAGAAAAAGTAAGACATGTTTATTTTTAATTTTTGTCATAAGGGTATCTTAAAATAGATAAAATAAATTTAAAAAAAGAAGCTACTGAGATAAATTGAGGGGTTAAATATCACTATTCTTTTTAATCAGGTGATATAACGTAAGGGTTTTGAGAAAAAATATTTGATAGGTCTAGCATTTCATAGTCTTACCGTAAATATTATATTTTAGCTTTTATTTATTATATTTTTTTCTTACTGTAAATAGCTTTTCCCACCCCAATATGAGTGGGATAATGCATATTTAGTATGGCTTACTATTGCCAAAAGTGCTTATTAACTTCAATAAGTTTTTTTTTAAAAATTTTTAGTATTCTCTGGTTGTATTTTGAGTAGAATTTTTTAGATTAAATACATTATTGTTTTAGATTAAATAAATTACTTTGACTCTACTAGTAAGTTTCAATTTTAGATTTTTGGAAATAAAGATTGTGGAGCATTTTTATAGAGTTAAAATATTTAAAATACTCTTATTTTATTTCACAATCTTATTTTATTTCTTTTATAACATAACAATGAAAAACTTGTCTATTAGATAATTTTACAAGCTTTAGTAAAACCTTTCATGGACAACTAAATAACTCAATTTTTTTTTTTTTTTATAAAAGTTTAACCAATAAAAATTCTACTTAAATAGATTCCATTAGAAAACTAAACCAAACAAAGATTAGAGACGATAGAAAAAGCTTGAGCTGAATATGGACCATTAATGGGAGGGCCAAGCATAGTTTTTAACTTTTAGGCTTATACTATGACCTAAACCTAGTAATTAATTTTTATCTTTATTTTTATTTTCTAAATACATCCATTTCTAGTTCTAATCAACACAATTCATAAGGCCACCAAAACATTTCAAAATAAAATTTTCTTTGAACTGTAAAAAGTAACTGGGTTGGAAATTTTCCAAACAAAGCCCAATCCGACCTGGGCTTTAAATCAACTATGGGCTACTAATATCCAGTTTTCATTCCTCAATTCGTTCAACACAAGTGCGGCAACTTTAGTGTTCGGATTGGGATGATACTTGTCTTGGAGGCGGTTGTGTCGACTTCGATGGTAGTGTCGACTTCGATGGTAGTGCCTGGAGATTTAATGGCCCAATTGTGTTGATCTTTGTGCAAACTTTTCAGATAATTATTTGGATGATATTACTTTTTGTAAGGCAGTGCCCTTGCCTCCTGGCTCACAGCTTGCTAGTTAGATTGATTTATCTCTATTAATTGTCAAGTCAGACTTGTTATATGCATAGTGCCGCAGTAGGTTTTTTGTACCTATCATGTCTTAGTTGTAAGCAGTAAATTTTGGGTTATTCTAATTCTTCTGTATCGATGAGAATTTTTCCATCATATTTTACTTGTAATTTTCTCATATTTTTGATAATATGATTATTCTAATTTTCATTAAAAAATATATATATATACATGCATATATTTAGAATTGGCCTTAATGATACATAATCATTTTAATCAGAGCGTCCACCAACCGTGTTGTCATAAGAGATGCATGAGAGAGAGAGAGAGAGAGAGAGAGCATACCGCTAAGAAGTACTAGATCCTTCTCCGATAGCCCTTTGCGCAAAAACTTAGTCTTCAGTTGCTGAATTGAATCACTGACATCGGGCATATCATCTGCCAGCGTGACATTTGAAACTTCACCATCTCTGCGCCCGGTTGGAACCTGGTAGCTCGGTCCATTTGACTGCATGCATCAAAACTATTATTATATTAATCTTTAATTGATGATAACGTACGTACGATGGCTGAAATTAATGTAAAGAAATTAAAAGTTTATTAATAAATAAATTAATTATTAAGGAGTTAAACAAACTAAAGCGATAGCGTCTCGAGCTGCCAAAGCCACAATGTCTGCACAAGACACAACTCCTTGGCATGCATCTTCCAAGCGGGCCTTGGCTCTTTCTATTACTTCAAACCCTCCAACACCTTGGTGACCAAATGCATGCTTCTCAGCATTTGGACCGTTCTCTATTAGAATTGAGCCGTCGCATCCCTAGCAAACAGTTAGCAAAAATTTAATTTAATTTCCTTATCATTATTCGTATAATTATGAAAGATAATTATTTGAAAAAAAAAATAGAAAAAGACAGACAGAGATAATTATGGTTACAGAAGACCTCGACGAAGCAGTCATGGAAATGGAGCCTAAGCAAGACTGCGGCCGAGTTGGGGTCTGAGACAACTGCATCTTCAACCACGCTACTGACAATTGACTCTGCTTCAGGGCATGTTTCGGAATAAAAACCGATTTTGAGCTGCCCATCAGAACAACGGATTAAAAATACTAATGTAAACAGCAGTGTATAAGATAGGGCCATTGATTGCTTCAGAGAAAGAAGAAGTGAGAAGAGATGAAGGCAGATAATTCATTAATTTGTCTTTTTTATGTATATAATGAATGAAGGAGAGATAATATTGCCACGCAGCATTTCCTAAGCTGACAGCTTGAAGGTTGAGAGCAATGTCTCATCTGAACTGCATGTACTTTGTCTACCTGCTCTTTTTAATTTCCTCTCAACATACCTGTAATTATAACTTACAAATCTTTTTCATAGCTTTCCTTTAATATCAGTGTTTTATCTAATATAATTTAAAATTTTGAATGTTAAAGATTATACTTGCTAAATGTTCTTTTATTATCTAGAATTTAGTCAATTATCGTAGTTAATTATCATCTATATTTTTATGAATTGCCCAAAAACATGCTTGCCATATACATTTCAATTGAAATTTACTTAATTATCCTCTACTTTGTACTTATTGTAAGTTATATTTGTTTGAATTATAAATTTTATCAGAAAAAACTATTATTTTAATGTTACAAATTTATATGCAATAGATATAGAAATAATGGAAAAATTTTAGAATTATCAATTAATTACGTTTCTACGACAGTTTCTACTAGTCATATATACCCTAATGATTCAATGATTTCAAGGGCAATTTGGAAATAATGGATTTTTTATTTTTATATTTATATGGGTAAAATCATATTTTTACGTATCAAAATAGTTCTAGTGACAAAATAATCTTTTAATGTGAATTCTTTAACAAATTCTTACAATGTTAACACTAAAAATTATTGGCTGATACAAAGAGCAAAAGTTAGCTACTATTGAGCTATTGTCAAAGTTCCTTGTGACTACATGAAACCTTTATTGTCTTTATTGCTGATTTAGCTCCTAAAATAAGCAGTGAAATCTCGTTTGAATAGCTTTTTGGTGGTTTTCTTAGTTTGCCAAAATCTGGTGTATGGTTTCATGATTATTTTCATCGATTTTATTATTTAGAGTGGCCGGATAGAGATGGGCAATGGGCTGCTCTAGCTCATGGCGCACAGGCCCACCATTGTCCGTACAGCATGAGGAACGACATGACCCATCAACGGGCCGTGCCGGATCAGTTATTTTAGTCTATGAGCTATTTCGTGCTCAAGCAGAACATGAGCTGTTCCTAGGCGACAGAGGCACGAGCCCATTAAGAACTATATTTTAGTTGAAACTGAGACCCACAAGCCCATCCCGACATGATCCATGTGTGTCGGTCAGGCCTAAAACGAGGTTGTCGTGCTTAGCACATCACAGCCCATGAAATTATTATTAGGCTGTACCCTGTGAGCCCAATTGGGCCTCTCTTTAACGGGCTGGCCCTTGCCTTGCCTGGCCGTCCATTGGTCATTTTCTAGCCCTAATGTTTATAACAAGCGGCATTTTCGAAATTTGAAGTTCCAAAAACCTTAAGAAGGATGTCAAGCTAAAATCATCCATTTCATATTTTAGGATGCTCCGATGGTTGAGCAAACATGTTTTTTGGATTTCTGAGGGTCAAAGCTCACGAAGAGGATAAAAATTGGTGGTCGGATTGAAATTGGGTTAAGTCATTTGAGAGATTGGTATCCAGTGTCTTTAAAACAAGAAACAATGAAAGAGAACAATGCATTGGATTTCGATTTAACAGGGATTTCATAGTTGACACAATACAAGATGTTGGCAACTAGATATTAAAATATTTTCATGGAACTAAACAACCAAAGCATTTGCATGATTGCAATAATCCATGCATTTGTTCTGTGGTTGCAATTTGTGGGCTATTGTCGCATAACATGGAACCTAGGATACATGTTTTTGCTGACTTTGAAATCCTAGGCTGTGACCCTGATACAGATATCGATGTTCTAACCGTATAGCTTTGGAATCTATAATTCAAGAAAAACATAATAAAAAATATCAGTAATTATTATAATATCATGACATTTAATATTAACTATTACAAAGAGCATCATTTGTCCAAAAAGATTAGGTAGTGCATCAAAGATGCAAATTATGAAGCTAGGATACGATTTCTACTATAGCTACAAAGTTAAGTAGCATGTCAAGGACTTTAATGGAGAAGCCAACGTCTACTAAGCCTTAGCTCACCTTATTCAAGCTGCTATAACACAATCTTCTGAGTTAGGTACCTCAGTTTAAAGTATTTCCTTTTTGGAGACTCCCAACCTCATTCCTACAGAAACTAATGTTTCCAGGGACCTGGCACTATTTTGTAGGAGGTCCTCGTCTATTTGTATTGCATCCTGCAAAAACTCCCACAAACAAATATAGTGAAAAAAAAATGTAGATGCCATCATCACATATTAAAAAAAAAATTGTATGAAAATGATTAAATTCACCAATGTAATGTATCTTCAAGATCTTTAAAACTTGTTATATGCTTTTCAAAGGACCCAGATAGAAACTAGAAACTGAAGTGATTGAACAGAATAAGAAGAAATCTGTTCTGAAATGACATATACAGACAAACCTTTTCAAATACACAAATGACTGTGCTCCCACCAAATGAGAAATATCCAAACTGTAAATTGAAATGAATAAATGTCAAGTAGAAGCAAAGACAAATTCGAGAGAACCACAACAAGAACAACATTATTTAGCAACTTCTAACCTCATCTCCTTTTTTCACAAAGTCACCTGTATTCTTCAGAAATGTGATGCTACCAACCATGGTTGCACCAATTGCAACAAAGGCTACCTGCAACCAAACTTCAATAAGTTAAAAAGAATAGCCACATACAAATCATAAAAATATATTGTTAATTTTGTGTCCTCACATGGAACGAGGGAAGCATATTAATGATGATTGTAAAGAAAACAAATTCCCATATATATATCATAAAGGTAAAAATTTTTTCATTTCGAGAATAGCTTATAAATGCTATATCAGGACATAAAAGAGGCAAAATACAAGAAATTCATACAAAGTACCACTACTTGAATTTCCTTCAAAGGCTTCATAAATCAAAAGGCAGAACAGATGGTTACAACTCAAGTGAGATCTCTGATAGGAGTAGCTGCCAACCCTAGGGAGCTCAGGGAGGTGCCAGCTACTAAATAGAACTAGGGGTGGGCAATTTCGGGTTCGGATCAACCCGATCGGATTTCGGATCAATCAGGTTGGAAAAAATATAACCCGAACTTAATCCGAATATGAGATCCGATCCGAACAAATTCGGCTCGGATCGGATCGGATTGAAGATTTGTGCTTGTTTTAACTTTGATTTTTTTGGATTTTCGGATCGGATTGGGTTGATCAAAATCTAACCCGATCGGGTTAGAGACTTCATCCGAATCCGATCCGAACCCGAATTTTTCGGATCGGATAGGGTCGGGTCGGGTCATTTGCCCACCCCTAAATAGAACGCTTGAAAAAATTATAAAAAGGGGCAGGATTCAAGGCAAGGCAAGGCAAGGCAAATAGAGGAGATCATAAGCACCATGAAATAAAGAAAGCAGACTTTATATTGAGAAATATAAGGAAGCAAATACATATCCAAAGTAGTACAATTTATAAAGTTTTCAAAAATAAACTAACCTTGTGAAACAAAAACCGTCTGACTGTGACCACGTCAAAAGATTAAACTTGCGTTAAAATGCATTTAGTTAAGTCTTGAATCTCTTATCATTTTTGTAACCATTTTAAAAAAATAATTCTCACAATTTTATTTGATCAGAGATATCTCACTCGGGCCATCTCCAGTCTGTTCCGTCAATGGTCATAAAGCCTGTTGTACCTATGATTCTTGTTGTGCCAAATGTATCACAACAAGTAATCTAGGACGAGAACTTAGTCATCACATTTAAGTATTTCAAGTAGTTGTGAAGAAATTCTATGACTTGATGACTGCAGTAGGATAGCATTTACCTTTTGGATTAGAGTGAGAATCCTGAGGAGTCGGAATTCTAGAATTGGGAGTGTAGAGTGGAGTTAGGAGTAAGTTGTTTACTTACACTGGAATGAGAGTATGGAATAGAAATTAAAATCCAATTTATGTGTTTACTTTGTCTTGGATTGGAAGTGAATTGTTTTAAATTACAATTCTACCCTTATTTAAAGAATTGTAATTTTTAATTACAAAGTAAAAAATATATATTTGAAAAAAAAGTTTATTTTATTATTAATTTTAATTATATAAATTAATAATAATTATTAATATTCTTAATTATGTAAATCATAAATTTTTATTAATTTTACTTTTAATTATGTAAATTAAAAATTATCAATAAGAGCAACCCAAATGAAACATTATTATTAGTAATATAGTATAAAATTAATATTTTCTTATATTATTATTAATTATTAATATTAATAAATATAATACTATTAAAAATTAAACATATATAATAATATTATACTTAAATAAGTTTAATAATACTATTTTAATAAATATAATATTATTAAATAATATAATTATATGTTATTTAATAAAGGATAAAAAAAGAAGAGAAAAGAGTAGATTCCCACTCCCATCTCCCCCATAGGAGTGGGATTCCCACTCCTCACTCTAAAAATAAGTGAAAACCACGGGGTGGAATGCCCACTCTCCTTCTCAACGTGCAGGTAAACACTGGAGTGGAGGAATACACACTCCCCACTTCCACCCCAGCAAATAAATGCACCACAAATTTGTCGATATGTAAAACTTACGATGAGGTTGAAAGATTGTCAGGTTTCTTGGTACTGTGAATCTTTTAGTGGTTGGTTTTTGGCTGGATTTTAGTATCACTGCACCCCTTTTTCATTTGTCCTAGCACCTGGGTTTCAGTAACAACATTGACCATGACCAAATCTACTATTACATAAACAGAAAATTCATCTTCTTATTGAAAAAGAGAAAATCCATCCACACTGACAACTCCTGCTTCTACGATTATTTAACAAACTCATGTGAACCCATATGAGGAAGCCAATCATCAATAAGGTACTTCAAGTGCAACTTCAGATCCTATTCCTTGTATAATCAACACTGGCAATTCATCTTATATGCCTGCTACCACTCCAAATTTTATTTTTGTTTTCCTTCCAACAAAGCACCCTTAGTAGTCCTGGCAGATGGCCATAAGAGCCCAGTTGAGTAGAAACAATTTTTATCAATTCTATCATTTCTCTTTCCTCAGTCCGTTGTCCGTAAATTTTCAATCTCTTTATTACTAAGTCAGCTAAAGAAATTTTCGATCTTTTTTTTTTTTCTTTCAATCATCTAATTGTGATATTCAAGATCTTGATACAAGGAAGACAGATTGGTGAAGGAAATGAAATGAATGGACTCTGTTAGATTTCTGGACCACGTTTATTATCCAGCACACTCTTCCTCAGTGGTTTCTTCTGAAAAATGGCATTACCTATTAGGTCATCCTCGCCCTCAACTGATTCATCATTTAGTGAAAAAAGTTAGGCAATTCTAGTTTTGTCAACTAGGAAAACATCTTCATGCTGCTTTCCCTCATGAGTTAATAGAGTTAATTTGCATCACAATTTATTCAGACACTCGGTCCTTAGGTCCCTGTATAGTTCCTAACTTCCATGTGGTTAGATATTTTGTCTTGACAATGTTATCAAGCTACATGGTTATTTTACTAATAAATATTTTACTAATCTTCATGGGACAATTTCATATTTTACTAATAAATATTTACCAAAACAAAAACTGAACTTTTATTGAAATAAAGACTCCAGCATGGTTTCTGATCAAACTCTTTGTAATCAATTGCCCAGGAATATTGTCAGTTTCAACTTCAAAATATGATACTTCATAATCAACTCCATTGGAAAACAGAGTAGCTGAAAGAAATTATAGGCATTCGTTAGAAATCAGAACTATTCTTCTCCATAAAATTGCCCCATGAAGATTTTGGAGAAGCTCTCACTGCTTGCTACTAATAAACAAGACTACAATAACCTCTTAACTTTAGAGTACCATATTTTATTTTATTTCACAACAAAACTCCACTTTCTTTCTCACAGTGTATGTTTGGTTGTTTGTCTTGTCCATGTAAGCTATGTACCCTACAGACTTTCCCCTAAGTCAATCAAATGTATCTTTCGTGGTTATTCTGGGAACACAAAAAGATAAAGTTTCTTAATCCAACTTCTTGGGAAGCATATGCTAGTGCTGATATAACATGTTCCATCTTATTTTCACATTCTGGAACCTGAATTTATTTTCAACTCTGTTGAAATTCTTCCTCCAGCAGTCAAGATATAAAACCATACAGGTATATGTGTGCATTGGAGTTTGTGTTTTTAGCCTTTTAGTATGTTCTTGTGGGAAAACTCAACAGCATCTTACTAACGAGGTGATCCTTCTCCTTTAGCCCAATCCTCCATTCAAGAGACGACCTCCAACCGGGTCATCCTCATCAAGCTACAACTAAAATTTTTCATCTTGATTTTCATGCTACTCTTAGAAAAGGTTCAGTTGTAGACAGAAGCATTACAAGGTATCTTTTTGCTCATTCTACGTCAGTTCATAGTCTTTCTAGTTCCCTTCGTCTTGCCTACAAATTATCAAAAAGCTATACGTCATCCAATTCTAGGTTGGCTATTGAATAAGAAATGAAAGCTGATTACGTCGTAGTAGCACCACTGAGTTGCAGAACATTTGGGGTCATTGGGAAAACTAGCGAGGAGGACCATTGAAGTGAAAATGTTTAAAATTGGAAAGGCATTATCAAATCTATTAAGTTGTTTACACAAATCTGATTTTTTCCAACAAATTCCTCCTAAGTAAGAAACAGAAACTCCTTTTCCAAAACTAAGAACATGTAAAAACAATCAAAGTTTACTTGGTTCTAACATTCGGTTAAAAACTTTTTCTTCTAGTCTTCTTTCAATTGATCTGATCCCAAACCAAATGAAGAGCACTGTTGAAGTGAAAATAGATTAACCCAAAAAGGCCTCTTAAATCAATGGGACTTCTATTGAACTGTTTACACGAATCTAAGTTTTTTGAAAGTGGCACTATGGATAGGCTAAAGGTCTGTCTAGTAGCTGAAGGGTGCACTCAAAACTTAAGGAGTTGATTATCTTAAAATTTTTTCAGTCTGTATATCTTTTTACAATTGGCCTTTCTTGTGGTAACTTAGTAACATAGAGGAGTATAATATTTAGAGTCCGTATGATATTCACTAGCATTACACCTTATACCACGTGAGAAGGTCCAAGTCAAGACATTCTTATCAGTGTTATGCACAAAAGAACCTTTATACATCCTGATTCCAAGCTAGGAATTACAAATATATATGCTTCCAGTTTAGTATAAAGCCAAAATATGCAACATAGGATATCACCAGTTGCTTTCATTCACTATACCTTTATATCGTCACTATAATGTTCCAGTCCTATATATTTCTTCCACTTTATGAGTAATGGATACAACAATTTTCAGTCCGTCTTTTCTCTGTTTGGTGATATTACTTAACTAACCATCATTGGTTTCCCAATAATTGCAATGCCTGATGTGAAAATTTTGAAATCAACAAAAAATCTTAATCTATAAATAATGACATAGTTTTGAACAAACAGATGGTCAAATGCATTAGATGTCAACTATAATGGCTATCGAGGGCAGAAGCTGCGATATTACACTAACAAATCATGCCAGAAACTGTGATATCACACTGATAAAAAACCAAACTCAAGGATAAATTTTTAAAATAGATTGATAGCCATCTACATTTTTCAAATATCAGAAATGCCAAAAAATAAACAATAATTTGGTACGTGAATTTTTTGCCAGGGGGCTCTCACACATGGGAAAATTTACTTAAGCTAAAAGAGGAAAAAGGATGCTGGTATAAAAACAATAATATTATGGATCCCATCAATTGAGCCCCAATTGTTATGTGTCATTCATTTATTGGATAATGAATTTCATAATTGGTAAAATTAATATTCTGCCATCCAATAATTGAATGCCACATCAGTTGGGACTCAATTATTGGAATTCCCAGTGTTACTCGTACAAAAATGTGATTAACCAATGCCTTCATAATGGACATACCTAAGAGTCTACGAAATCCTTATTAATTCCAAGGACCAGCATTTGTATTATATAAAAAACAAAAAGGGACAAGGAAAAGGTGAATAAATGAAACATCAAATCAGCGTAATAATCATCCAAAACGAGAATGAGTGAGAGTAATGACAGACCTTTCCGAAATGTGCAGTCGAAATAATTGATACAACTCGCTTGTTCTCCGTGAAAACATTGCAATACTTGCTATTAACAGCAATGGGATTAACCTAAGCAACAAGGTATCAGGTAGAAATCAGGGGAAAAAAAGAAGATTATAGATAAGCTATCATGATCCCTGTAAATTGAATTTACTCACGTACAGTGTATAGGCATCCAGGTATATCTACAAATTGCTCAATGATTCCAGACACCGGAAGATGAAAACGATGATAATCCTAGAAAAATTTCATGAAAATTTTAACTCCAATAGTTACTTTGTATTGCAAACTACTGCAAGGGAGCTTATCAAAAATACCTGTGGAGCCAATCGAAAAATCACCATAGTTCCATTAACAAAAGAATTGGAACATATGTCATTTCCCAAAAGGCCTCGAATTGAAAACTTTTGACCCTAAAAGGAAAAAAGATCGGAAAAATGTATTATTATTACAACTTTGGAATTTGGAGTTCAAAAAATTCACTGGAAAGCTAAAAAGGTAAATCCACATATTAGATAAGTTGTGATCCAATGTCCAGAGAGTAACTTTTTACAATTAAGTTACATAGTAAACGTTAAGTTCATTATTTTAGAATAGCACCCTTCTAATTTACAAAATAGTAAAGCCAGAATCCAGATCATTTCGCATTAAAGTTGAACTTAAAGATGACTCACGCAAATTTTGGTACTGTTGTGACATTTTAGATAATCACTGTTAAGTATGCTAAATGAGTAATCAGCAATAAGGAAAACCAGTTAGGCGGTTGATAAACCATATTCTTTGAAATGTTGTGTGCTTTGCAAGTGAATGCATAATGACTATATTAGAAATTTAAGATATAATATGCGTTTATGATAGAATAGTTTATGAACGATAGTTTCAGTTTTCCATAAATTATGATAGAATAGTTTATGAACGATAATTGCAGTTTTCCATAATCTATGTTAAGATAAATATACAAATTAAAAAAAAAAGAAAAAATAGATTCTCATACAGTGCATATATTTTCTTGAATTATCTCAGATCACCCAATTAACAACATAAGAAATAAAGTGAATATATATAAAGCAGAGTAATGCTACATCTATCAATTCTTTTATAAACTCTGTTTGTACAAATTGATGTGGTAATGATAAAAATCATTGCCGCTTTTCCCGCGTTTTCAAGATTTGGGACATACGGCTATCATATAACATGCCACATCAATATGCACGAGTTTGTATGTCTTGTATTTTGGTTAATAGTACTCATTGTATAACGTTTAAAAAATTCTAAGCCTTCTTAGAAACAATCGAAGCGCCTATGGTATAAAATACCTTGATCCAAAATCTTAGGCTATCTTCAAATGATTTAAAAGCCATCAGACGACTATCAGCTGCACATACAGCAGCCTCTTCACAATCCATGCAATCAATTGGTCTTGCACCTGGTTTTAACTCTCTAATGAAGAATTCATTAAATGTCTGCATCCAGAGCCAGTCCAAAATTCATGCTGTTATGAGCATTATACACCAAGAACTCATCTAAATACAATGGATGAGATTTAGTTTCTAGAAAAATTGCAACTTAACAATTTTCATCAATCACAGCTGAGGATTTATTGAGAGATATGGAGAGTTCTTTTTATAATTATTCATTTTACACATTTTTTATAAGAAACAGAATAATGGTATTTCTAATGAAAATTAAGTGCACAAGGTATAATTCTATCAAACGCGAAATAACATTTTCCAACTTCTTATTTTCCATATTCGAGTAATTGAAGATTGGTCTACTCTTTTTGACTCTCAAGGTTGGAAAAGATTAGAGAAAAAAAAGGGCCAATTGGGATGGTCAATAAGACGTCGAACCTTTGTAAGGGTTTGAACATAATAATTTAACACCAAAATACAAAAATGTTTTCTAATATTTACAAAGTATGCATGCAGGGTAATAGAATTATTGAGCTTTCCTAAAACACTCTGCCAAATTGTACTGACTTAAAGCTCAATTATGTAGGCTCAGGTTAAATCGGATTACAGTTCAGTATGTAAGTCAAACAAGCTGAACTGAACTTTTGCAAGCAAGCCAAACATGAATAACTCAAAAAGGTCCAGTTCGTCTGCACCCATAGTGGTAAGCTGATGAGTAGTGCTAAATCCATGGAAAAGTGTGTGCCCTCCTGAGCTGGTCTTTTAAAGGCAGTTTCATAAGCAAAACTCAAAAAAAAAAAAAAAATTCTTTATTTCAACATTCACAATACTCTTGCCATAACAGTATGTGCTTCCAAAACTAAAGAGTGTGTGAAATAATTCCATAATAGAAATCAACATGGTGGGAAACAAACAATACTTGGGGAAATAAGTTTGTGCATTCATAAAATTGAACAGATCTATTAGGAATTCCTAACATACCTTAAAATGTTCCAAAGGGTACTTGACATCGGCCAAATTGATTTGATCCTACAACAACAAATTATATTACACATACACATAAAGTGTGTATAAGTTCTCACACTTCAGAAATAAAGGCATCAAAAAAGTGAAAAAAGGAAAAACCAAAAAAATAAAAATAAAAAATAAAAACAACAACAACAATGGTAATTATCCAACATTTCATGTTTAAGGAATTCAAGAGACATTGCATGTATTTTATTGACTTGGTCTTATAATAATTCAAACACAGTAACTTGCATTCTTACAATTTACAACTGAATAGCACTTAAGTTGACATCTGTCTAAAACCAGTTCTTAAGTACAGATTTTTTTTTCCTCGTTATGGCCCAAAAACATAAAAAGGTGAAAAAAATTGAAAAAGAAATTTTAAATAAGTTACATAGGAGGTTGGTGATTAAACCTGATCCGTACAGTTAACAAATAGAGAACATGGTTCCAAACCAGTCTTTATACTGACTAGCGTGCAACCATTACCTTGCACAAGAAAACTCTTTTAAAGAATTCATCAAATATTGCATTGTTAAGTGCAAATGATGGATTTAAACCATCAGACTTCTCTTCATAACAATTTTGAAACAAGAAAGAGTTTGAATGAACCCTCAAATAGTTCAATTAAAAATATTTTTTTCCTTTTTTTTCTTTTTTTGGCAATAGATAAACAAAGTACAAAACTGCAACAATAAATTACAGTAACACCTAGCGATTGTATATTAAAAAAAAAAAAATGTATACTACAAAGACCACTATGCGTTTATTAAAAAGAAACAGATACCAAAAAGGGCCCAAAAAAGTCGAGCATCTGAAACCTTTGAAATCAAATCAGACCATATATTATCAACTTAGCTTGACAAATATTTTCAGAACCAGATTGCATTGCTTGAGTACATCAGCAGCTTTATGCAAGAGAAGGAAAAACTAGTCGAAACTCTACCAAGAATGGCTACATAATTTAGAAACTTATGCAAAACTCAATTACCATAATGGAGAACACTCCAAGCAAGAGATAATTATGAAAGCCATAATTATGAAAGCAAATTTACAAAGTTTTCAAAAAGAAATCATCATACCTTAAAGAAGTTCACAAACTTTGGGATTTCTTTAGATGATTCAACTGAATTCATTTTCCGTCCTTGCTTTTCAGAGATGCTCCTCAACAGTTCTTTTGTCCCTGCATCCACATGGCCCATAAAAAAATTACAGAAATCAGAAATAACACAAAACCATATATGATATTGACCATAATCCAAGAGTAAAGGTCGGGGTCCGGAGGGGAAGGAGCGAGATGGTATTATTGGGTTGTGGGCAGGGCGTGGGCGGGGAGAGAGAGAGAGAGCAAAGGGGAAAAAGATGACCATGGAAAATTGGCTTTTCACATCTTCAATACCAAAAAATCAGTTTTATGATGTACAATGATACTATAAATGTAAACTACAAGAACAAGCATGCCCACAGGAATATGTTTCAGAAAGACAAAATGATCAAACTGACGTCTTCCGAGTCCAAAAGACAGTATAAGCGTATAAGTCTGCTTAGTTTCTTAAAGCAGACCCTTCATGATGGTTTGAGGGATAATGACCGTTATCCCCTTGGTTTTTCCATTTTAGGCTAATTACCATTTCCTCATATTTTTATAATACTCCATTAACCCTTAGCATTACAACTATGACAATAGGGGTAATTGGGTATTAGGGGGAAAAGGAAGGAAGGTGGCAATTAGCCTGAAAGGGAGCTACTGGTTATTCTGCCCTGTTTGAGGCCCTGTACACCAAACCAGCCTGAGCAACAATACCTACGGATTGCTTCATACCTCTTCCACCAAATACCATAAAAGAAGGCATTTTTTGCATCAAGCTGAAGTAAAAGCCAATTGTGCACTACCTACGGTATAAGAAATTGAATAGAATTTAGTCAAGCCACTAGAGAAAAATATTGAGATAGTCAACTCCATAAGACCGATTGTCCCCTCTAACCACCGAGCTTTCAACCAAAAAATCCACCCAATATCGATACACGAATCCGGATATCTGGAAAATCCACCCAAAATCCGCACAGGTATTACCCGCACCCTGATCCGCATTTCTTATTTTTTATTTTTTTTGCCAGATGCAGATACGAAAATAGCTATGCAGATCCAACAAATTTTGCTACCCTTTGGAGTAGACGAGGATGAAAAACCAAAAATCAATTGCCATGTGATGGTTTTCTCTACAGCTGTTGATAGTGCCTCTTGAGAGATTGTCAGTGGTTCCCTCCAAGTCTTGAGGTAATGGCACTGGGTGATGGCTGTCGCATAATGATTAGAAAATGAAGGGGGCTGATAGTTGGGCTATCTTATTTTTTATTCGTGATGTTTTTAAGCAATGGAAAATGGCTTTACGATGCTAAATCCTGCTCTGTACCACGTTAGATAGTGCTACAGAAATTGAAACCAAAAGAAATAAGAGAAACGTAATTGTAGTGTGTAGTTGTATTGTACAATAATAAAGAAAGTAGAAAATAAATAGGACTAAAATAAGGGTAAGCGAAAACATAACTAGGCTGCGTCTAATGAAAAGTATTGTTGTCTACATTTGCTTCCACAATACTCATATATTATGCAAAATATAAAGCAGAAAACCATATGTGAAATAATCCCATACAGTCATTTACTAATTTCTTTATCAACTTCAGCCGAATCAAATTCATTCCAGTAAAAACGATTGTCTAAAGAGGGAGTAAAATATAAAGTAATTCAAAACTCAAGCCAGTGAAAGTGAGGGCCAAAGTAGGGAATGAAGGGGAGGGAGGGCCCTGAATACTATCTCTTTAAAAATAAACCACAAGATCTTCGGGGGGGGTGTTGTGGGGGTGGGTTGGGGAGGAAATAAATATGAGAATCATAGCACATAACAGATAGTGACACATACCAATGTCCATGAGGCCAAGGCCTATTTTTGATTGGTAAATTGCTCTCATTGACATAACAATCTTAACATCAATCAATTCTTCCACCAACCTTTTTGTCCTCCGATCAAAAACCTAACAAATAAGTTATCAACTGAGGCCATATTGTGAATGAAATCCAAGTTCAAACAACAAAGCAATGCTATCCAATGACATGAACAATGTACAGCGTCCTCCAACAAATAAATTGGAAAAAGAAATAAATAAAACTAAAAAAAGTTGATTAGAAAATACAAGAAAGGAAACATGCCAGAATATGAGAAGCTCTTGAACCAGAGTTTAGGCCAACATCATAAGATGAAAAATGGCCCCATTCACTTAGTTTAAACATCCACCTAGCAAAATGCAAGTTGAATTTAGCAATTGAAAATAACATAAAAATATAACAGCCATACTGAAAAAGTAGAAAAAAGTTCTAGAGATAGTGTTCCTGCAACAGTAGAAGAGTTCTCACCCATTTGAAGCTTGTTTATCAGTCAAGAATCCTCCAGTCATAACCTGGTTTCCAGTTCCCTCATCAAAACACAGAGTCAAATGAATCACAGTGTTCACCTTGTCAGCAACTTCAAGAGTCTCACCACAAACAGGACAGCAATTCATGAGGGGTTCCCTGAAATACATGAATATCAAACACAGAATATTGAGAATATTGATTGATAGTATAGGGTCAAGAAGAAGAGACTTTTATGAGCAGTAAAAAAAAAATAAAAGCAGAAGAAGAATACAAAACCCCGTGTTGAAGAACCATATAATAGCTTTAAGTGCGTAAAATTATTGTTGGGCGTTTCCCTATCACCTTAAGCTCTTGGAGTTAATAATTACTCGACATGATATCTACGCCAGGTTGACCAATAGTTTATGTTCTTGAAACCACTAACACTAATAATTAAATTATAACACAAAATTCAATGTGTGTTTATAATCAAGTGTTGTCTGTGTTTAGATCCCAGTAAAGTAAGGGTTCATCAGCTTAAGCTTAAGAAGAAAATAGTTACTCCACAAAGAGGAACACTGCAAGTTAACAAATGAATAAAAACTAAGCAACTTCAGTTATGATTATGAAGCTCATTCTTTCAAAAAAATACAATATCCTTAATTCCATTTATTGTGGAAAGAAACTTCCAGACAGATTTTTTATATAGTTCCCGGCATCAGTTAAAACAGCTCCAGAAAGGAGGAGAGAACCGACATCCCACTAGAGATTGAAGTATGAGATGTTAAGCTTTTCATGCTTGGACCAGGACATAAACAGCTGCTTTGGTTTCACAAATGTCATGTTGAGTACAGAGACTCAGAACCGAAGGAATCAGTACACAGAAAGTTAAAAGCAATCAGTGTTAATAAAGCACAATGATGATGAAGAATACAGGAAATAAACTTTAGCCTGTAAAGTGCTCGGCCATACACAATTGAGCATTGAAACAAACATTAGGTTCACCTCATTGGAGACTTAGCATATAATTTATCAGAAAAAGACAAGATGATATTAAGAATATATAAAAAAAAATGTTATATGTTCAAGTATAGGACATCTATCAAAACATATCCCTCTGCGCAGCTTCCGCATAGGATATTAAACTCATATTCGACAAGGACACTTACATGGGTAACATTGTTTATTTTGACTAAGAAAAGATAGTAAGTTAACTCAAATTGATGCTGAAGCAATTATGGAATCATTACTTTTCTTGTTGAAGTGCAAGAAGGGCAGCTAACTCATCAACGCTCACAACACCATCCCCATTCTTGTCAGCGGCTTTGAAAAGTTCCTCTTTCTAAGAAACAGGGGAAATGTAATATTAAAAGTAAAACGTTACAAAAGCATTTTTGAATGGAACATTAGAACAAGAACAAGACACTATAGGAAAGCATGTTTCAAGAATAGTAAGCGGACAAAAACCAACACATATTATTGAAATTTCCATTTGTGATGTACAAAACAGGTTTGGGAGTATTTTGGAAACCTAACAATAACTTGAAGGTTGAATCCCACTATCCAAACACTTTTAGTAGAAAATCAGATGGTACACTCAGCCAATATTTGATAAAACACATTTGCAACTATTCAAACAGTCCATAGCAAAAGGTGGCTTCACTATCAAATAAAACATATAGTACAGCAGAAGTTCAAACCTTATTAGCAGCCACTTGATTGCCAAAAGCACTAATTAAGTCAGAAAACTCTTTGAACGAAAGCTGTCCATCTTGATTGTAATCCTATGAAAGTTCCCAAAAACTTTAAAGGTTGACTATATCACAGAAGGCAAGAAGGTGAAAAAAACAATAATCACGAAGACTATCCAGAAATTAGTATTGAAAATAAAAACTCCAAGTGGAACTTAAAGTACGCATGAATACCATATGAATACCATTCGGAAATTTTATTTGAAAAGGAAAAAGCCAGAATGCTATGAACATTAAGTTACAATCCAGGAATAGAAAAACAGTAAAGAGTCCCAGTTCTTCCAAACAAATACATTGGTTAGTTGTATTAAGCCCTCAATTAAAGCCTATATTAAGCCCTCAATTAAAGCCTATATTAAGCCCTCATTAAAGCCTAAGCAATGGGATGGCATGGAAGAAACTTGGAACTTATTGTATAACCATTATTCGTGGAAATTATAGATACAAAGGAAAGTAAAATGCTTTTTAAACAAATAGTAAACATGATTTCAATTTTTTAAATGAAAAAACTTTTAATGTTAAATTGAACTTTTATTATCGACTAATTTTTATCAGTGTAAATTTGACTACACATACAAAAAAAACAACATTTGCTACTCCACCACAGTATTTCAAAAAGGCATTACTTCACCCCATCCTTTAAATTTTCCATTAAACTTAACTGTTTACCACTCTGACCATATGAAAATACAATTACACCCTTAGCTTTGATATGACTGCAATATTCATCAACATAACTTTAATTTCCATTTTCACCCCTTTTATTTTCTCTCTCTTCCTTTCCCCTCTCACATTTTCACTACTTTTCTTCACTCTTAGTTGCATGCTTTGAGAGCCAAATAGAGACTAGAACTAAGAATCACAGAACTCACAGAAATCACCTTGAATATGACCAACCTTGTTCTTATAGGTGTTTGGCAACTAAGAAGATGAAGGAAAAGGACGAGAGATAAAATAAAAGAATAAAAAATGAAAATTAAAGTATGTCGATGGACATTTTAGTCATTTCAAGTTAAAATGGATATTTTGGTCCTTTAATCATATAAACTAAGGGTATAACTAAGCTTTTATATGGTCAAACTGGTTGACGGTTAAATGTAATGGAAAAATCTAATGGATGAGGGTAGAGTAATGAATGTCGATTTATTTGGGTGAACAGTCAAATTTACTGTATATGTTATTACCTATGTAAAATAACACAATGGCACTAACTAAATAATTAAATTTCAATTTCATAATATACTATTTATCTAGATCAAGCTATTCCAATTTAAATTCTTTACTCAAAAACTACAAAAATTCTCATCCATTAATCTTGTGCAATATAAATTTTCAAAGTAAAAAATAAGCAATTATTGTTTCTATTTTCAACTGTTGGATTTAACAAGATCAATGGATGAGAATTTGTTGCAAAATTTTAAGTTAAAATAGCATCACTCCATTTATAAAATATTTATAATAAATTTATTATTTGGCTAGCCACTCGAGTTTGACTTTTAGGACAGGTAAGGGTTAAATTATATTGGGGCTTTGCTCATCCATTACCTTTATTTAAACAAAGGTAATAAATATAAATATTATAAACCATTATATTCACATTATGAGTAATTTTACAATAAAGGAATCCCTTTAATAAAGTAAGGAACAAACTAAAAGATAAAAACACACAAATCATTGTAGCATATTTGTCCCATTGTGTATTGAAAATTTGTTTTTTTGTCTTTTAGTTTGTCCCTTGTTTTATTAAAGTAAGGGATTCCCTTATTATAAAATTACTCTTCACATTATTAGCTAAATAATATAACATAATAAAATTAACTAAATATTTAAATATAAATTCAATTCATAATATAATAAATTTTAATATATGAACAAAACATAGGAATTTTTTTCAATAAAAAATTTTTCTATGTTATCCCAAAGGTTTTAATTTACCTTGCTAAATCGGATAAAGCCAGGATAAGCTATAGTTTTGCATGTACCAAAACAAAGATTGAACCAAAATTTCACAAAATAATCCAGCCCCATTAAGTTCTCCTAGTTCCAAAAGGTACGTGAGTTCGAAACTTTTGGGACTAAACACCCCAAATTATACATAAGATTAATTACTAACGTCTAACTAATTCCAAACAACTAAAATGAAAGTTCTTGGTTTCAGTTAAACCCAAACTTTGCTTCGAAGAAACTATTCTATGAATGCCCCAGGAACATAATTGAATTACTATCCAAAAAACACACAAATAGCAAGAGAATGAGTTGGGGTGAGAATTAGATGAAAAGAAGATGAATGAACATTTAAAACATACCACAATTGATAATATGCGTCTTGCAAAACTTTTCTCTGTTTCAATTGGATCCTACCAATGATTTCAAAAGAATGTTAAGATTCATTAATCCAGCCGGCCTCAATCAATTGAATAATAATATACTTACCTCAACAAAACATGATAGCGAAATCTTGCCAACAATTTTGTTAGATGATGATGGATCTAAAAGGTCAAATACCTCAGAGTCAGAATCTGAATCCTGCAACACAATGTTATTCAAACATGAAATAAATTTAAAAAAAAAAAAAACAAAGAGAGAAAAAATATAAATATTTTAACTGGTGAATTAGCTACCCAAAGTCACATAAGTCCTCAAATTTGAATCAAACTCTAATCAAAGAGCTAAGATCAACTTACAAACAGCTCAATATCCAGTGATTATGAAAAAAGTAACAAGTAGTATGTTTTATTTTATACAACAAAATAAGGAAGCGTGACATTTTTCATCTCCTGAAAAAAAAAAGAAAAAAGTAGTTTTATCACTTGGTCCCTGATAAATTTTTTATATTTCACTTCGTCAGTAGCATTAAAAAGTAAATGAAAAAAGAACACTATTGAAGGGTAAATCTGTCTTTTAACATACAAATTGATGTTAGATCAAAATTTGATGTGTACAAATTAATATCTTATGTAGAAGGTCAAACTTACCCTTTAATATGGTACTATTCCTTTCACATTTTAATGCAAGTGACAAAATGGAAATTAAAAATTTCTAAGGGACCTTGCGAAAAAAACTTTACAAGGGATAAGTGTCATTCTTTCAAAAGATAATGTTTTAAAAATAATAACAAGATAGAAAAGGGAGGAAAATATTATACATGGTATGTTCACAATAGTTGCAACAGAAAGAAAGAGAAAGAGAGAAAGAACATGATTATAAAATATTAATCAAAGGTTCAAAAATTAAAATACTTCTGACAACCAAGAAGACTCAAGTCGTCAAAATATCATGCACAATCTCATTAAAGCTCCATAATTAAGCAATTCCACAAAGCTAGTTTAAATACTAAGATAGGACTAATTCACAACACTGCTGTCATAAACTCATAATATCATGTTTCGTGCCTTCAATTGGAACCGACTACACCAAAAATTAATCTCATATTCAAGGGATAGCAGTCCAGCCTTTGCTAGGGTTTGATGCGGTGGCTGATAGGGTTTAGTGTTGTGGCTGCAGTGGCAAAGGTTTGTGATGGTGGTGGCTAGGATCTGTGCTTCTTTTTGAGGAGCAGCCCAGCTAGGGCCTGTGGGGAATGGCAGCAGACCAAGAAGATTTAGTCCTCAAAAATCTTTATATTTTCATAAATCATGCTCAATCCCATCAAATGTTTTATAATTAAGCAATTCCTCAAGGCTATATTATAATCCTAAGATAGGACCAATTCATGAGACTATCGTCTTAATTTCATATTTGATGCCTTCCATTAGTTCTGACTACACGAAAAATTAATCTCATATTCAAAGGCTGGTAGTCCGACGCTACCAATGGTACTATCATGTGGGCATCCCTAAGCAGATGATGACAACATAGAAGCATGGAGTGACTAAACTTTAAACAAATAAAATAAATTCACTTGTTCACGACCAATTAAAAACAATCCCTAAGCAGATGATGATAACATAGAAGCATGGAGTGACTAAACTTTAAACAAATAAAATAAATTCACTTGTTCATGACCAATAAAAAACAAACTTATGAAATATTTTGATATATTTTTTTCCCCCTTTTTTTGTTTGCTTTAGTTTTTTGTTAGTGTAATTCAATACTAAGGACAACATATTTTATATATAAGTAATTAAAATTAGAAATAAATATTCCTAAAAATCTGAAAAATAAAAAACAAGTCAACAGCAATTGCATATGCAATCTGAAGGTTGAGAGGATGAATTGATTGAGCATTTCCAGAAACAATTCACTAGTCTACTAATAAATGGTAAAAGCTTGTCCAGATGGCCTTTGAATTGTAGTTGTTTCTTCTTATATACAGATCAGTAACTAAAGAAATTTAATTTCAAGGGCCAATGAATACAGTGCTTTTATTTTTATTATTAATTTTTCGATTTTATAACAGTTCAATATTTATAATAAAACTGGGAAAATAATGCATACAATCCAATGAAACACTGTGTGAAATAAGGACAGTATTACATAGATCTACTCCAGTCTCAGTCCAGTTTGCCTGGCGTGCCCAATGAAGCTTAAACAACCAAAACAACATTCCATGCAGTGCACCTATTCCACCAAAAACTTACAATCCAATTGACTTAGTGAACCTCCAATCTATATCTATCTCTGTGTTATTTGCACACACATGCAATTGCGTGCGTTTGTGTGACTTCCACTTGTAGTTCTATGGGAATTCCCAGGTTTATGCACGAAAATTAATACTAAGAAGTTTCTAAGAATTCAAAAATAAAGTCTCTCACCTTTGTTAGAAATTCAAGGAGATCAACTTCACAATATCCTTCAAGATTGCTTTTCGACAATCTATTAGTCTGCAGAATATAGAAGATTTAATGTAGAAATTATTTCACAGAGGTCAAAATAATCATTCAACTTCAGTATGAAAGGACAAAAAGAGAAAATAATAATTTGAAGCATATGCATAAATATAATTATCTAGTGCTGACGCCTGTATTTTAAAAAGATGTGGACAGGACAAGCCAAGGAAAAGGGAAAAACCAACTCCATTGAACTGCATAAGAACATTGTACACATATACCAGGTATATATATCCATACAAATAGACAAAAAGACTTATTTTAAGTTTAAAAACGAAAATAAAAGAACCACTCAATCAAACACATTATTTCCCCAACATTTCCACCAAACCAACTAAATGTTGGAAAAATTTCCATCAACCTTTGTTTTCAATTCTTGCCGAGTTTTAGCCTTAATCAGTTGACTTAGTGAACCTCCAATCTATATCTTTAAAACTTCTCTCTATCAAAATCGGCAGCTGAAATTACCACCATTCTTTTCTCTTTAAATATGTCATAATCTAATTGGGAGGAGATTATATATTCTCCCATCAATTCCTCTGCCTAAACTTCAAAATTTTCTTCCTATATCCATTCCTATCATATTTCTATCCCATCACCTAATCTTCGGATTCTCCGGGCAGTCCTAACTCCTAAATCACTAACACATCAATAACAGCCCTTGCAACATTTATTTTTAGAGTATCAGAAAATTCCAGGACCCCTTTAGTCCAATTCTGCCACCTTAGCCTTCAAATCTCAATCAAAACCAAACCCTTGTCCTCTCTAATACTCGAACACCGCAAAGTCAACACCAAATTACAAACTTCAAGTACAAGTCCACTATTAAGGACAAGAACATTTATTGCTACAAGCTTTTCTAGGAATAAGACCTTGGGTCCTAATTGCTTCACCAATGAATAGCGATAGCATAAGAACCGAATTGCATCACAGTCTTGATTGACAGGAAATAGAAAGGCTACAAAATGGGATTCCAAGTAGTAGCCAGAATCATAACATTAAAAGACATGTCTCATGATAATTTTACCCTTCTTCTCAATGCTCACTTCACAGTTAACAGACTTCATCCTTTGCCTATCTATGCAAAACTGTGTTCGATCCTTGAAGGAAACAAGCAGAGAACTTTCATGACCTACCAGAAAGATAAACCTAAATCAAGTTAAACCACACTTTGTCGGCTTTCGGCTAGAGTTTCCACTCAAATAAAGTTACGATGCTTTTTCTATTAATAGTACAATTCTTTTCTTTTCTATCATAGAAAGATTCAAAATATTTTTTTAACATTGAAATTTCTATCATAGAAAGATTCAAAATATTTATAACATTGAAAATACCATAATATATTGTGCAGCAGATGGAGTATATTTTCAGATCATAAGGGAAGCATCACTTGGACGTTAACAAAAAGAGTGACTTTCATGTTAACAGGATAACCATTGATTAGATTAGAATAACATAATCTACAACCCATCTGCTAGACGATAAATAAAGAGGAATTATTGTTGATGGTGTTTAAAGAAATAATTCAGTAAATAAAAACTAGAGCGATATTTGTTTCCCTCAAATTACGTCATATTTTATTTCTAAGATAACAAAAGAAATAAAAGGCTACCCAGGAGTTAAATTGAACCTCCTTGGTGGCCCAAAAGAAAAGACACATTTAATTCAATAAAATGAATAGATTTTGCAAGAACTAGCTTAAAGTTACTGCATACCTCAAATACCGATATCCTAGCAACATGAGGTCCATTCCTTTCCAAGAGAAGTTTCTTTTCCTGCGGGTAAAGCATAATTCTAGATTCACATAGTGTTCATTCAATCAGTAAGATACAAAACCTGTAACTTGACAGTACGTATGCATATCAAGAACATCAACTTCCAGAAAACATGAAATCAAATTTAATAACTATAGTATCTTCAGAACAACATAGTACAGGTGTTATAGCTGCATACAAAAGGGATACTCGAGCAGCATTTACAATGCAGTTTATTCAAACAAAGTAATAAAAGAAGAACACCGTTTAGAGCATCATCTGCAAGAATGCAACATAAATTAACTTGAACAAAGTGATCCAAAAGCATAATGCAACAAATGAGTTGATCTGGTAACCATTTGGCCCATGTATATAATTAGCACAGAAGTATAAAGCACTGAGGTTTCAAGAATTCTGGTATTTCTTATTTTGCAAGTTGTGAGAATTCCAATGAGATCTTACACCAATTCAATGTGGTGGAAGCCCAAAGGTTCTCCAAATCTCCAATGTTTTAAGATCCTATTCAGAGATAAGACAGCCAATTAATTGCAAAGAAACACGTTGCGTAAAACTCATCCTTAAAAACTGGCTTGTAAGGAGAGGAAGCCCAAGTGCTTATAAGCCCAATTGCCAAGCCTTAACTTAGCAATATCGGATATCGGATCCTAAAATTCCACCACGGTTCACAACCGACATCCAGGGCAGCCCATCATGCATACCTAGCTGGGTGACTTTGCAGACCCCGTCTTCTTCTAGGTAGCAGCCCTCCCCAAGTCAGCCCATCCACAACAACAGTCACAAAGCCGCACCCAACTGATCCCATACTCAGTATGGCACGTCCAATCCAACACTGGAAGTGGTGCCTGCCTTCATACCAATTGTTACGCAAACACTGGGTAGAACTCATCTTTAAAAACTGGCTCGTAAGGAGACGGAGCCAAAGTGCTTATAAGCCTACTTACCACGCCACCCAAGATAAATTCTTTTTCCATGATTCAATGTAATTTGTAGGAAAATGATGAGACAGCAGCTCATATTTTCATGCATTACCATATTTAATCTTTTTATGTGAGTTATTATTTGTAAGGAAGCCAAAATTTGCTTGGCTGTTACAAGATCTTATGAAAGATTTTCTTATGGAGAATTTGTGTGCTTTTGGTAAAGGAAGAAAGCCAAAAAGCTGTGAAAGGTGCTGTGTTTAGCAACGTCGAGGATGGTATTGCAAAAGAAAAATCATGCATTTGTGAGATAAGAAACTAGACAAAACCAAATAACTTATGGGTAAAGACTCCATCTTTTTTTTTTCTTTTTTTGGAAAGCCTCTTTTCTAAAGGACTTTCAAGGCTAAGGGAAAAGATTCCATTTTTTTTGTTTTCTGGGAAAGCCTCTTTTCTAGAGGACTTTCAAGGCTCGTCTTTTTTTTTTTTTTTTTTCATTCAGCTTATTTTGGGAGGGGTTTTAGAGTAGGCTAGTTGGGCTTGTCTATGGCTATGTTTCAACGATGTCTAATTCCCTGAGAAGTTTTAGCTGCAGGTCTGGAGTTTTTTTTCTAGGGCTAGCCCAGATGAGTAATCAACTTTTTGCATAGTTTTTGCTTACTATGTGAGGTTGTTTTTCCCTCCCCAGTACCTATGTAGTTTACCTTTGCACATAATTTCTACTCACTAGTCCTTATGAAATTGAATTTTATCTTTTTTGGTAGACCAGTTCTTCATATCATAAATAATTAACCTTTCTTTTAATTAAGAAAAACAAAACTGAAAGAATTGACTTAAAATCCTAATAAAAAGTTACCACATGTCAACAAAAGAAGGCATCATATTTACTCTATAAACAAAAATTTTACAAAATCCGGCTAACACTATCCTCAGTACTGACAAACTTATTACCATATGTTTTTGTATGAATTAATACAAAACATCACTCACCATATCTCTAATTTCTTGTTTTTGTTATATTACAAGGGTAGCATTTACAAAATAAACACCTTATTTGTTTGATAGATCATTTCACATGCAGTGAAAGCTGAATCTTGTATCAAAATTTCTTCAGACTATTTTCTTATACCAAAAACTTAAAAGATAAAATAATATAATGTTAGAAAAGTGTCAAAATTTCCAAAGATTTCATTAGCAGTATAAAAATTGGAGTTAAGGGTTTTCCTCAACGATCTTAAAATTTTTAAAAGTTCTTATTGGAAAAGTTTGTTAGTAGGTGAAAATATCCACCTCATGCAAAATTATATGCCAAAATAGTAATGAAATGTAATTAAAACACATAGCTATATGCCAAATATAGAAAAATAACCAAAAGAATAATTGCGCACTTGCATTCAAATTCAATCATGCATTCACTTGGCTTCAAAAGATGAGACAAAGCCAAACTATTCTACCCAAGTCACAGCATAAACTGCAAATTAAGATTTGAGACAAAGTACTCACAGAATTCCAGATAGGTTTATCCGTACTGCACCAGAAAGAAAAAATAACAAATAAAAATAAAAACAAAATCAGCATAAATGATGAATCAACTAAAAGACAAAAAGAAACGACTATTTTGTAGCCTAGCATAGGTGCGTAACTTATCAGAAATCGCAGTGCGAAACGTCTGCTCTCCAAGTGAAACACATGCAAGCCACTTGTCCTTGAACTTCATCTCCGCCTTAAAATAACAAAAATACTTCATAAATAAATATCATTTATCCACTGACGAAACAAAAAATGAGAGCAATTACGCTAATCAGAGTGAGGAGCGCAATTCCAGCGAAATCCTCTTCATTGAGAACTTTGTTGTGATGATGAGATCCAGAGTTTGAGCCATTCCCACGAGAACGCCATCGTTCACGATGGAGGTGAAACTTGTTCCTGAATCGAGACGTTCGCGAGACTTTCTCATCTTCTTTTGAGCTTCCATGCCCCATTCTCTTCTCTTTATCTCGCCGGAGAAACGAAAGCGATGAATAAATAATTTATTTTCTTGTCTTTTTTAATGGGGGAAATGAAAACAAGAAAGAATCTGCAATGAGTATATACGTTGACAACGGCATCATGAAAATTCAAAAAGCTGAAAGGGATCCTATTTTTTCTTTCCTCCTTTTTCTTTATGCCTTTCACTTCTGCAATAATTTGGTAAGGGTCTTGATCTTTTTGTTTGTTTGTGGCTTTCGGCATTTCAATTATTATTCGTTTAATCGTCTTAATCTTAATATCATGTGGTAGCGTTACACGTCGTAGTGGAGTTGGTTGGGTCCACACAAATCTTTTAGTGCTCCCTCCACTAGCAAATTGGGGGGTTTTTAATTAAATACCCTTTAATAATTACAAAATTATTTAAATATCCTTTCTCTTTTTTATTTTTATAAATACCCTAATAAATATATATAAAGTCTAAAATATCTTTAATGAATATATCAAATTCATATCTTTTCACTCTTTTTCTAGCTCTTACACTCAAATCTTTTCCTAATGAAATTCTCTCAAAATCTCTTTTAACCTCTTATAAAAATGCAGCTGCGTATTCACTTCTTTAACTTCCACACTTTTTTCAATTGAAAAGAGATATATTGCCCATTAAACAACCCAATAAGGTATGTTAATGTTGTTGGGTTTTAAGGTTTATACTTTTTACAAAAATTTAGAAATTTTCCTCACAATATAATGTTTTATTTTCAAATATTTTCATCATTTTTCCTTATATGTCGAAATATATGCAATGTAGGTTTTTTAATTAATTTTTTCAGCAAGATACCGTATTTATGGTGGTTTTAAGTCATGTATTCCTTTTGACATTGTGTATGTCATGTAATTAGTCGTATAGGTCATGCAGTCATGTAAGTCGTATACGTCGTGTAAGTCGTGTAAGTCATGTAAGTAATGTAGCCGTGTATGTCTTATAAGTCATGTAGGTTGTGTAGGTTATGTAAGTAATGTAGTCGTGTATGTCTTGTAAGTCGTGTAGGTAGTGTTAGTCATGTAGGTCCTGTAAGTCATGTAAGTTGTGTAGTTATTTATATATAAAATTTGATATTATTATTTTTATTGTAACAACAGGTATGGTTTTGATGCGTGTGCCTATTCTCTTCAATGGTGAAATGGTTGAACAAAATAACGAGTATAGATTCAAAGGTTCTAAGGCTAAAGGGATAATGATACTACGATCGAACTGTAAATGGGCAACCATGAAGGCTTTATGCCTCTTTTTCAGGAACGTAGTCTAGGTTTAGCTTTTCTTTATGCTATCTAATACAATCACATTCTTCATATTTTCCAATGTGGCCTTGAAGCAAACACGACCCCAAAGATATTTATTGAAATCTTCAAAGTTGTCAATGTGGAAAATGTGATATATAATGATAGGTGATCAATACTCTTTTCCAAGTAATACAGCCTGCAAAAAGTATAACATGGCAAATTTTACCATTTTCATATCATCCTTGGACTTAGTTGCTTCAAATGTCTGACCTAGAGTTGTATTGATGAACTTTGTGCAATTGCCGAATAAAGCATCACATATACGACTACCGTTGTCAATAATGTCCAAGTTAGATTTATAAATTTCTTCACAATTTAATCCAATAACTAATGCAAATTCAAACATTGAAAATCGGTAAACTTTCTTCCCAATCTTAAAATACATTGCCTTATCGGATGAATGCACATGCCTTAATACCAACTTGTACAATAACTGAGCACAAAACTAAAACTCATTTAAGTCCAAAAAGTGCCCAAAACATGATTTGTGAAAAATCCCCACTTGTTCATCACTAAGAATTTTTTTTATTATTCTTATTGGGTCTAATGATAACAAATCAGTAATTTTCACTTCTAGTTTGCTGCTTCTTTTTTTTTCTGAACAATTTTCGTTGACATTTCTGCATATTAACAAATATAAATTACTCTAATGGATTAACAATAATGGCAAAAGTCGTGTAATTTTGAGGTCGTGTGTTCATGCAGTCATGCATTAGGTCGTGTAATACATCAAGGTCGTGTAATCGTGTAATAAATGAAGATTGTGTAACACATGAAGGTTGAGTAATACATGAAGTACATACAGATCAATAATACATAAAGTACATACAAGTCGAGTAATACATAAAGTACAAACAGATCAATAATACATGAAGTACATACAGGTCGTGTAATACATGAAGTACAGGTCGTGTAATACATGAAGATTGTGTAATACACAATTAAAGGTCGTGTAATTTTACAAAAAGTCATCTCGTAAATGACTGAGGGTCGTGTATTACATGAACTCATCCATATTACACGACCTTGAATCCTGTGTTACATGACTTTGCAGGATCGAATCATGTGTTACATGACCTTACACAACCGAATTATAATATGCACAATCCATCAAATTTTAACCATTTGCATGGAGAAAAACAACTATAATTTTGTTTTTGAATTTATTATGAAGGACCCACAACTAATTTCATTTATTTTTCAATATAAAACCCTAAATTTTTATTTTTCCCTAAATATAAAAAAAACTAATTACAAGCCGTTATTTACCTAGTGAAATAAGATTTCGATAATTTTGCAACAAACTATCAGCTTTTGACGGCGATTATGCAGCAATGAACCCGGTTTCTCTTTCTAAGTTACGGTAGATTTTCAATCTCCAAGCTTAATTTGCTCATCTGTATCAATTCGGTTTAGCATGTATGAGTGTTTGTTGGAGCCGTGTGTTGCGTTTGAGTTGGAGGCTGTGTAAGTGTTTTAAGTTGAGGATAGTTTAGTAATTTCTTGTGTATTTTTAAAGGGTATTGATGAAAATTAAATTCTGTTTTTAGGGTATTGATATAATTTTCAAACTATCACGGTGTATCTAATGTAATTCGCTCAGCAAATTGGCCATTATTTTATTCAGTGTGACAATGTGTGTGCCATGCGGGCATCACTCAAATAGCTTATCACAAATTTCATTTTTTTTTTATTAAAAACCTTTTTCATTTACAAAAGTTCTCCCTTTTTTTTAATTTTTTTTTCAATTGTCTTTTCTAAGCGTATAAAAGAAGACTCACGCCAATATGACTCAATAGCTAAATTGTAGGTGTATGATGCAAATAAAAGAATGCCAATAAGAATTGTTTGGTGATAGTTTAAGTATGTTGGGATTAGTTTATTTCATGATAATTAATATTAAACTTGCATTTAATAGTAAAATTATAATCTGATAAACAATTTAACCCAGCAACTAATAAGGTGAATAGTTAAAAAAAGAATTAAGATAAAAATTTTAAAGCTAAGATATTATCCTATTAAACGATCTATCAATCTAGAACAATAGTATAGTAAGTGCCTGTTAAGTATTTGGTTGTTTTCCTAACATGTCTAGAAATTTATCCAAAAAATACATAAATATTTTAAGAAACAAGGCTTATATATCCATGTGAAAGATGCCTAGTTGAAGAAAGGCATCCAGCCACTTGCCCACATATGCCTTGGAGATCATGCTCAACCAAATTCATGGGACCAATCAGAGTAATCAATGCTCGTTCAATTACTGGTGACTCAGTAAAAATAATATCTAATGAAATTGCAACTGTTAGATGGATAATCTAAAAGACAGATCCAAAGTTGTCAAATTATAATTGCTATCATTATAATTCTTTTTTTTTTTTTAAAGACTTGGATCACGCAAGAAAGAGATAGATAATGCAGGTATCTATAGATCTAGGAAGGTAGTGCATTAATAATAATAAATGCAAAAGCTAGCAATTGTCAAATAAAGTATCAAAGATAATCGGAAGGATGAATAAATCAAGTGCTACAAGAAATATTAGATGAATAAGTCAACAAGATTAAGCTAAATAGGAAAAAACAAGGATAAGTAGTGGTAGTTACTCTGGCTCACATCTTCCTTTAGTTTTACATCTAATAATGGTTTAATGCCCTCTATAAGTTAGAAATAGGCTTTCAATCCAATTTTCTTATAAATTGACAAACGTGATCTTTTAAAATCAAATTCTCTAGACAAAATTTTGCTTATTCATGCCAAAATTATATCCATAATCCATCGATCTCACATTACACATAGCCACAAGGATGCATCTCAAGAACCGATTAGATGCTATTATCTAACGTCTCTCTACCCAAGCCATGCCTAAGAAATTAAATCTTACCCACATGATTATCATATATATACTCCAAGAAGTGGCAACCTGTGCTGCAAGTCCAGCATTTACATTTATAACAAACACCTAACCTTTTAGCTCTGTGCTTTTTGGCGTAGGTCCTCTTCATTAGACCAAGCATGTGAGAAAAAAAATGATTCGTTGGAGATATCACCAGTTAATTGAGCTTTAGCTTCAATAAGCCAATGAATATCTTCAGGGTTGCCACATTTTTTTGAATCATGCTTTATAGATGTTGAAAAGAGAGTATGGAAAGAATGAAAGAGAGTGTGAATGCAATTTCTTTAGAATTTCTTCTATGCTTTATTTAGAGCGTGTATTAGTTATTGTGGGAAATTAAAAAATCAACTATAAGAGTCAGGATTATCATCATCTACCATTTAACCAAGTGAGAAATTGTACATACAAGACCAACTTGTAAACAAATAAATAAATAAAAACAAAAGCAAAGCAAGTAACAAAAAAGAGAATTAATTTCCTCAATGAAGAGAAACAGAGAGGAGCTCGAGAAAAATATTTGTTCAAGAATGGTTTCAATTTTTGTCCATTTAAATATATTTCGATTCTTAGGATTTTTAATTTCTATGGCCCCATATGGGTACATATTTTTCCCAACAAAGGGGCTACTTTACTTTTAACTTGAACTTTCCTGCAAATAAATGAAGACTGGAATTATAAAACAATACTTTTCAGCCAATCTCAAAAGTTTTCTAAAATATTCATTCGCTATGATAGACTTTGGATTTTGATTTGATAATTCTTCAATTCTCATATATTCTATTACTTAATTTTTCAAATCCATTCAATTACAATTTACGCACATTACTAACATCTTCAAGATTTGAATTAAAAATTTTAATAGAAAAAAATTATTTATGCTAAAGTTCAATATGTAAGTAACAAGGTTACTCATAATCAAACGGTAGAGAGACATTCCTAAAGATGTCTTAAATTTACCCCAAAACGGCTTCAACAACAAAATCACTAACATCACATATTAGTTGAAAAGTTAAAGATTAAGTTTGACAATGATCAGTAGTTTTGGTCAAGACTTCTATGCATTTTTCACCAAGAATTATCCTCAAACTTTAAAAGAAGCTACTCGATATGCACCTCCGTGGAGAGAGGTAATCAACAATGAGTTAGATCCCATCATGAACAATTATATATGAAAATTAGTTGATTTACCTTTAAATATAAAACATGTTGGGTGCAAATGAATTTTCAAAGGAAATTGAAAGTTAATGGATCAATTAATAAATATAAGGCGAGATTAGTTGCCAAAGAATTCTAATAAAAGAAAGACAGATTATTTAGATATCTATACTCCTAAATGTAGATTGCATTCATTAGAGTTTGATTGCACTAGCTGTAATTCATAACTTACATGTTTATTAGTTGGCTGTCAGATTGCTTATCTAAAAGTAGATCTGGATAGGAAATCTAGAGGAGTCAACCAAAGGGTTGTGCAGTTTCAAGTACTGAGCAAAAAGGTGTGCAAATTAGTTAAATCATTAAATGGTTTAGAATAAGCACCAAAACAGTAGCATGAAAATTTTGATCAAATATTAGTATCAGATAGACATGCGATTAATGATTCAGATAAATATATATACATCAAGTCCATCAATGCTACTATTTAGGTGATCATTTTTCTCTACTTAATAACATGTTCACCCTGAGTCCTGCTATGAGAATGATAAATGAGAATGAGAGGATGCTTGCTTCTAATTTTGATATGAAAAATATAGGAGAAGCTGATGTTATATTAGGCATCGAAAACACGAATACTAGTGATAGTTTTATATTGTCACATAAACTCTATGTTGAGAATCGATATTATGTTAGGAAACTAGCTTCAATATCGCATGATGTAAATATCCACCTTAAGAAAAATTTATAATACAATTTTGATAAATTGAGATATGCACAAATCATTAGTAGCCTAATATACTTAATGAACAGTACAAGCTTGATGTTACATATGCTATATGCAGATTGAGTAATTATACTATAAATCCTAGTAAGGATCATTTGACTATTGAAGATAAACTTGTAAAATAATTGAGAGGCACCATTAATTTTGAACTTAACTATAATAGTTCTCGACCGTGCTAGAAGGGTATAATGATACGGGTTTGATTTCAGGATAAAATGAAATCAAATGCACTAATGGTTGTATATTTACTCTTGATGGAGGAGTTTGTCCTGGAAATTTTCCAAACAGACATGTCTAGCTCATTCTACTATAGATTTTGAGCTAGTTACCTTAGAGAAAGCATGTACTGAAGTTGAGTGGTTAATAAACCTTTTAGCAGATCTTTCCATTAACATTTATCCTTCTATTTCTAGGTAACCATATTGTGATTGCCACGCCACTATTACCATCAGCAAAAAGATAAGATATATAATTGGAAAACTAATTAATTTCATCCAAGTTATAATATTCTTGAGCAGTTGCTAGAATCTGGAGTTGTGAGTATAGATTTATTATATCAAAGTTAAATTTCACCAATTCTCTAACTAAACTACTAAACATGAGGTTAGTGGTAATTATGTCATGGGGGATGAGACTTCTGTCTAAAACAAAAAATAAGAGTAATAGTAACCCTAACTATGTAATTGGAGGTCTCATAAAATAGATTCATTAGGGTACTAGTAAGTCACTTATTGTCTTATGGCACTATCGATTTATTTATTTAAGTCCTCCTAATGGCAAGATAGTTGCCTATTGCCCATATTTCACGTATGACAGTGTGTCAAAACTAGATGGCACACTTGATGAAGGTTTACAGAAATGAGTGTGGAATTGAGGCTGTTCTTATGAGAGCCAAACAGGCATCTCTAGAGCACTCATGAATTCTAGGAAGCACAGAGCCATTAAAGAGTCAAACCGCTGAACAACAAAACATTAATAGATTACAGTAGATGCTTCTAGTCCTCTGCCTCACACAAAAAGTATATTGGTTCATAGCGACTAGAGGTGGCCAATGGCCTGGGCAGGCACAAAGGAAAGCCCATGCGTGCTAGTACTCGTGCCGTGCCGTCCCGTGCCATGCCTTGCCTAAGAAAAAAAGCCCGCTAAACTTTTTTTTTTTAAGAGCGCATGCCAAGTTGTTGGCGTATTTTTTTCAAGCCTATGTATTTTTTTGGTCCATGTGCCTTTATTCAAATTTAATAGAATAAAAAATTCAAAACTCAAGTCCATATTCAATAATAATAAACTCATAATAATAAGATAATGTAAATAATTACTGAATTTGACCCAATGGAATTAGAATTCTTTTTTAATACTTAAAAACAACAACAATAATATTTTTTTTCTTAAGGGTTAACTTAATTGTTAACTTAGACTTACATAGAGTTATAGATCATAGTTCATAATAATATTAATACAAATTTGTAAAATCACCATATTTATAATTTATTTATTAATTGTGATATCAATTATTTATTTAATAAATTATAAACATAAATCAATTATAGTATTTTTTTAAAAACTAAAGAATTAAATGAATTTAAAAAACTTGTGCTAATAAAATATATTAAAAGATTCAATTTTAAGTTATTTGTAAAATCATAAAATTTTAAATTTACTTTCATTAAAATGTGAAACATGCTTATTGCAAGTTTTGTCACGCGTCGTGCTTTAGCCCATATCTAATCGTGTTGTACTTTTAAGGACCGCGTGCTTAAAATTCTAATCTCGGCACAGCCTGCATGCATGCCCTGCTATACCGTGCTGTGCTATACGAACATGTGCGGTGCCATGTGCCGTCCGGCCTGTTGGATATATCTTGTAGAGACTATAAGTTTTACATGTTCCTATGAGATACGACTAGTTGTTTAATGGCTAGTTCAAGTCCAAAGGCACTAGTTCATATGCATTTAACTCTATAATGAAGGAAATTGAAGTATTTTGAAATATGTGTGGTAAATTTAAAGTTTTATTGGTATTTTAAAATAATAATGTTCCAAATTTAAGGGAAGCGAGAGTAATTACTTTTATATTTAATTTGAAATTAGTCAATTTATATTTGATTTGAAATTAGTCATGTGTTTGATTTAATTATAAATTAGAGTTAAACAAGTCAAATTTAAATGTGATTTGGATTATTTAATTTGAAATAAATTATGAGGCACATTGATGACCAATTCAAATTAAATAAGAAAAGTGGATAACTAATTCAAATTAAATTAGGAAAATGATTATTCAGGGTTTTCCATTTAAAGGAAACATAAAGGATACAACTATAATCTCTCCTTTTATATCATATTTTCTTCATAAAATTTTCTTTTGCTACTCTAAGCTGTTGCGCTTGCAATGCAATTGCACAACAGTATCATTGAATCTTAGAGGTCAATCTGCTTTATTTGTGTCCTTTTTTGCTTCAAAAAATTTTCCTAGAGGAGCAAAAATTAATTTTAAGACAATGCTACGTGCCACCTTGACTCATTTTAAGGTTGTTACCAAGCGAACAATAACGTAAATAGTACCACAACTATTATTCATGTTTTGGACCATCAAAGAAGTAATATTGACATATATTTCCAACCGCATGCCATCCAAATTCAGATAAATCCTGACATAGATTTTATAGCCATGTTTTAGACATTTTCTTTAATGAGAAAAGGAAAACTTATGTCTGATGATGTTCATGCTACAATTTTGATTAGTGTATGTGTTGCACACATTTTTAAATTCTCTCGAGTGTAGGTATGGATTTTCAAACTCAAGATTATGCAAAATGGCAAAAATTAAATGATTTCTTCTTTGAAAATAAAACATAGTGCACATGAACTAAAAACTATGCGTGAAGGTGATATTGTTCTAGTGGGGTGCAAATACTCTTCGAGTGTCGTAGACTAGTCATGATGGATTTTAAGGCTTGGTTGTTTTGTAGAGCCATGGTTTGAGAAGTTGTTAGCATGGATGCTGGCCATGTTTACTAGTAGTAAAAGTGATCTTCTGACTAATCTGTCACTGGATGTACAAGTTTACATCTTATGCAATGCAAAAATATAAATTAGACCAAAGAAAAAAAAAAAGCAAATAGGAAGTTAAAAAAAAAAAGAACCACACAAATCTCACTAAAAAGAAAATGAAAGGATAATCTAAATAATTAGGAAAACGCAAAAAATAAAAGAATAAAAATTGAAAGGAGAAAAGAAGGAAAAAATTACTTAACTTATGGCATGAGCCCTTTTTTTTTTACTTTTTAATCAAATTTTAGAAATTATTAGCCAACTTATGCAATTAGTTAAATTTTTTAGGTTTTACTATAATTCCAAAAAAAAATGAAAATAAGTCCTTGTTCACTTAGTCCAACTATGAAAAAAAATATTCAGAATAAGTTATCGACGTCCATCAAATCCTAATCCAAGTTTTTTATCATATGAAAATTTCAATGTAGGAGCCTAATTATAAAAAGTCTAATGTTACGTGATAAAAATAGTATTTCTAAAAGTTTAAAGACTGATCTGTAAGAATATGTGGATGAACATAAAATAATTGAAAGTCTTTATGGTCATAGTGTATTTTTAAAATATAGAAAGCCCTAAAGGAAATTTTTCACAAAAAAGGGAGAATATGGGCTATAGAAAAATAAAAAAAAGTGAATAAAAAATAAAAATGAAGAAAAACAGACATTAATACCAAATTTAGAAAAGTCATCGATAGTGTTATAAAAACTTAGCACAACCTAAAAGTGATTGATTATTCTTTAGTATAAGAGTTTCTAGTTATAATATAAATTCGTTAGTTATAATATAAGACTACTCATGATGATTTTTAAGGCTTGGTTGTTTTGTAGAGCCATGGTTTGAGAAGTTGTTAGCATGGATGCTGGCCATGTTTACTAGTAGTAAAAGTGATCTCCTAACTAATCTGTCACCGGATGTACAAGTTTACATCTTATGCAATGCAAAAATATAAATTGGACCAAAGAAAAAAAAAAGCAAATAGGAAGTCAAAAAAAAAAAAAAAGAACCACATAATTCTCAGTAAAAAGAAAATGAAAGGATAAATCTAAATAATTAGGAAAACGCAAAAAATAAAAGAATAAAAATTGAAAGGAGAAGAGAAGAAGGAAAAAATTACTTAACTTATGGCATGAGCCCTTTTTTTTACTTTTTAATCAAATTTTAGAAATTACTAGCCAACTTATGCAATTAGTTAAATTTTTTAGGCTTTACTATAATTCCAAAAAAAAATGAAAATAAGTCCTTATTCACTTAGTCCAACTATGAAAAAAATATTCAGAATAAGTTATCGACGTCCACCAAATCCTAATCCAAGTTTTTTATCATATGAAAATTTCAATGTAAGAGCCTAATTATAAAAAGTCTAATGTTACGTGATAAAAATAGTATTTCTAAAAGTTTAAAGGCTGATCTGTAAGAATATGTGGATGAAAATAAAATAATTGAAAGTCTTTATGGTCATAGTGTATTTTTAAAATATAGAAAGCCCTAAATGAAATTTTTCAAAAAAAAAGGGAGAATATGGGCTATAGAAAAATAAAAAAAGTGAAAATAAAAAACAGAAATGAAGAAAAACAGACATTGATACCAAATTTAGAAAAGTCATCGATAGTGGCATAAAAACTTAGCACAACCTAAAAGTGATTGATTATTATTTAGTATAAGAGTTTCTAGTTATAATATAAACTCGTTAGTCTAAGGTCGAAAATAATCAATACAAAATGCAACTTAGAAATAAATAATAAAAAAAATAAATTTTAAACTCACTGAGAGAGTAATTAAATCCATATTTGAACATTTGAACTTCACTCTTCACCATAACTTAGAAAATTAGCCACTTGCATTGATAAAAAGGACATCCATTTTATTTGATAAATTATTGTAAATTGTAAAAGCACAATACAAGGAAACTGAAAGCACATGAGAGCATAAAAAAAAAAATCTCTATTTATTAACTACATTATTCCTTACAAACTTCACACTTTCCCTACATACTTCACACAAAAAAAATTCAACAAACTCACACTAAAGCTTTACACCTCATTTGTGAACACCCTTCCTTATTGCTAATTTTGATCAAGCTTGGACATTTACATAATAATTTTAGTGAGCTTGCAACAATAGCCTTTAGATGAGCTTTAATGATACAATCTAAGAGTCTAAAATTGTAACCAATGTGGTGTATTATAGAAGGTTGGATTGACCTTAATCAACAGCTACAACTCAAGTCAAATCGGAACCCTTGATTGGTTGTAATTGTCAAGGTGGCTGAACTAATCAATTAATTTGTGCTGAGTTTGGTGCAATGAAGTGCATGTGCGTTTAGATAAATGGCAAGATCTCAGCTTTTTAGAATCAGTAATGTAAAATTGAAGGGCTAATCTGATGTTTCTAGCAACTCTTAAAAAGGTGTTTTAGTCTCTATAATCCAAAGTTCATGTCCTATTTTCAATTTGAATACCAAAATTTCATGAATTTAGGGATTGTCCTACAAATTACAAAAATCACTCAAAAACATAAAAGTTCCTAAGATGGACCAAAGATTCATAAATCTGAAAAAATTATTACTGTCATCAACACTGTGAGTGTAAAATGACAATTTTAACCTTTGTTAAATAAACACTTTCTATTGTTAATTAGTACGCATGCTTTTCTTAGCAAAGCTTGTCATTGCTTGCATTGTTGTTTTAGCACTATGTTTTTCTATCTTGATAACCTATTATTGAAGAGTATTGGCTAGCTTCAATATGATTAAAAAGATAATGTTAGTGTGTTTTGACACTAAATTTTTGCTTACACTATTGAGACGTCCATGCCAAGCATGTGGTAATTTAGTGATGGAGTGGAAGTTTAGGGCCTGTTCGGTATTGTTTCTGAATTTATGTTTTTTGAAAATAAATATGAGAATGAAAATGATGTTTTGTAGTAACTGTATCTCGAGTTTAAGTATGTGTTTGGTATCATTTTCTGTATCATGTATTTTAAAAATAAAAACAGAAATATGCGTTCGGTAGACAAAATTGAAAATGATAAAATAGTAAATATGTGTTCAGTAGTACTGTTTTCAAAAACAGTTTTTACTTTTAATATTTAAGTCATACTCATAGTTACAAAATAATTATTTAACTAATACATACGCAAACATACCATAAATAATTTAAATAAAATAATTATAAAAAATTACATGGTAATAAAGTTTTAGTATCAACATTAACAAAAAAAAGTTTAACATCTTTATTGTTTTTACACTATAATTAAAATATACATTACAACACATATTATTTAAACAAAATAATCACTTGATAGACATCATGCATTACGTGTGTAATCATTCCACATAGAAATTATAATTTCATCTCTTGTAGCATTCATCTCTGTGACACTTGCTGGGGATAAATCAATATTAGTAAGTGACCTACTAGTATCTCGTTCTTCAGTGGTAATCATATCTTGCACATCAAAATCCACAAACAACCTATCACTTGCATTTTCTCGTCGAATAAAATTATGTAAAACACAACGTGCAATTGGAACTAAACGTTGCTTACGTAAACTATAATTATGCATATCCCTTAAAATTGAAAATCGCGCTTTTAAAACACCAAAGCATCGCTCAATTACATTACGCAATGATGAATGTCTATAATTAAACAATTCTTGCGGACCTCTAGGTGCTCGACCTGCTCCTCTATAATCGCGTAAATGATACCTCTCACCTCTGTTTGGTGTCAAAAATTCTTTCATATTTATGTATCCAGAGTCCACAACGTAGTAATATCCTAAAAATATTAATAATAAAACAAGACTTAATTAGAAAAAAAATGCTAAAGAAACTATATATATATATATATAATCTCGCAATAAACCCAGATTCTGGTCTATTTAAGGCATCCATAAATACTCTTGAGTCATTGGCAGTACCTTCTCAACCCGTATATACAAATGTGAACATCATGTCAAAAGAACACGCGCACATAATATTTTGTGTCACCTGAGCCTTTTTATCTCGATATGATGTTTGTTTATGTGCAGGTGACCATGCAGCAATGTGGGTTCCATCAATTGCACCAATGCACTTCTGTATAAATATGTAACAATTTATAATTTATTAACCAAATGTTAATATGACATAAACATTAAAGTAACATATGTTAATTTCTTACCTCAAAATAAGGAAAAAAATTTGGATTGTTTCTAATCTCTGGTGGCGCTCCCCTTGAGGTTTTGCTTTTATAATGTGATTTACCAGGCGACAAAGTGCTTTTAATACACACTTAAAGTGTGTAAACACAGTATCAACTGAACGTTGAAAATGCTCAAATACAACCCGCACAACAGCACCATGGGACAATATATACAAGCACATTGCCATGGCCTCCTTGATACAAACATGTCTATCATGCTCTAACAACTGTAAATGTTTAAGTGTATAACATAATCGAATGAAAACTTCTTTATCTATGCGAAACATGTTATACATCCTATCAGGGTGACCATTTAACAACTCTTGAACAAATTCAATACCAGATAATTGTCCTGTATAGCATTGCATTTTCATAGCACGTTGTTGTTTTTCATATATTTTTATAGCAATGGCTACCTCTAAAATTTCTTCTTCAATATCTGTTAAATTTTCAAAATCATCATCTTCGCTGTTGTTGTTGTTCATTTTTCAGCTCTGGTTAAAAAAAAGAATTCACAAATTATACATCAAGTATATCATAATTGATCCAAAAAATATATTAACATACAAATACAAATTCATGCATAAATAAAAATATTACCCAGTTCAACTCACAAAAATAAAATAAAGTTCAACAAATAAAAGTGCTACAAAGTCCAAACCATAAAATGAACACGCACATAGTTCACAACCAACAACATCTAAGTTAAACACATTACATCTGAAAGAATAAACTACAAACTAGTTAACCAATATCTTTTCCTATTTTCAGGCATGCTCAGAAAAGCTTTTCTCCATTCAATACTGGACACTAGCTTATCCATCAATTTGTTGTATGTATCTCCATCAAGATTTCCCAATTTCTCCACAACCTCGATACACTCTTCAATAGACCACTTTTCAACACATTGAGAGGTTGACTCCGTACTTTTACATTTAACCATCTCCAATCTAGCATTCATCACTGAACTAGCCATTTTAAAGTAACTTTCAAACTCACTCTTATTTTTTTTACCACGCTCAGTTGCAGTTGAAACTGGCCGACGAACCCTTTTTTCTGTCCTACCCTAAGAAAGAGATTCCATTGAATCGACGTCATCCTCAATATCAACATGTACACCATGACCAAGAAAATTCTCTTCTAATTCACGATCCTCATCCGATGACAATGGAGTTTGGTTAGAGGAAAAGCGTAAATGGCCAGAAGCTGTAGTGTTGTTGAATATCTCCCCTAGAGTTTAGTAGTGCTCTAATCCTTTTTTACGGTATGGCTTCACTCCAGGCACTCTCTGTGGAAAAAAGTAAGTGTATTAAACCAAAAAAATATTTTAATTTCATACCAACTATACAATATACTGCGAAGAAAGGTTTTACCTTAATATATTTAGCCTAAACAGCTTCCGACGCTGTGACCGTATTTGAAATTGGATCCTAACCAAACCCAGTATGAGCTATTAAGTCGAAAAAATCTCGATGTTTTTTGCGCAACCTATTAAACTTGGACTTAAGTTGGCCTACTTTGAATCTTTTTTGAGATTGTTCAAATAGCTCATCACTTATGGTGGTCCAAATTTTCTTAGTGAAAGTTGATGTTTGTAAATCACCCTATTTAACATGGTCGTGCACTATACGAATAAAAGCGGTTTCAATCCGGCTAGACCAATCAGCCTTATCCTCACCATCAACATCATGTGGATCCATTTCTTGTTACTAAAAAATTTTTAAAAATAACATATATCAAATATTAATGAAATTAAACAAACTACTTGTAAACATACATAGCTGAATCTAAACTTTTGGAATTAATCTAAATATACATAGTTTAATCTAAACATACACAACTTCATCTAAACTTCTAAACTTTTGGGAATTAATCTAATTCAACATAGTATGAAAGCCATTTTAACAATATATAATAGATTAAAAATTGAACAGCAAGTTAAATATATTCTACTACAAATTAACCAATTTAAATTAACGATATGCTCTCGTAAAATTTTTTTACCTCATGTGGATCCAGGCACAACAAAAAAATTTACAATCAATGCTATTATATTGTAATCAATTAATCAAATTAACCAATTCAATGTCTTGCTTCATGCAACAAAGTATGAACAAATAATCAATTCCAAAATTTTGGCATGAAATGAGGTTATCCACAATATCACATGTTCTAAAAAATAATTAATTAAAATTATTCCAATAATTACTCAAATAATTACAACATAACATGTTCCAAAAATCAATTACTCTAAATTATTCAAATAATTAGTCTTTTATTTGCAAATAAATTTTCTAAAAAAACAATTACCCAAAATTATTCCAATAATTACTCTTTTATTTGCTCAAATAAAACAAATACCAGCAGCAGTCGCGATGAGAGACCACGGAGGAGGAGCAACAACGGCCAAGGCTGAGATGGAGCTGTAACAGTGACTGAGATAGAGCTGTAACAGTGGCAGCAGAGATTAAGGTCAGTTGGTGGCACATAAAACAAATACCAGCAAATAACACAAATAAAACAAACAAAACAAAGAGTAGATCGAGAGACGCAAGCAAGTAAAACAGCTACCAGCAGCAGCCACGCATAGAGGAGCAACAGCAGCGGTTACGCAGATCTGGAGTAACAGCAGCGGTTATGTATATCTGGAGTAGCAGCAGCGGTTCCGCAGATCTAGAGCAGCAGCAACAGCAGTAGCAGCAACAACCACGCGTGAGGAAGAGAGAGCAGCAGCAGCAGTAGCAGCAACCACGCGTGAGGAAACAAAGCAACAGCAGTAACGACGAAAACAGAGCAGCAGCACCGGAGAGGAGCAGTAACGGTTACGCAGATCTGGAGCAGCAGCAGCAGTCACGCAGATCTGGAGCAGCAGCAGCAGCAGTAGCAGCAAACACGCGTGAGGAAGAGAGAGCAGCAACAACAACGATGGGGAGAAAGAGCGATTAGATCTGCGATTCTGCGATAATGGAGAGTGATGAGAAGCAGCAGCAATGAGGGAAACAGAGCAGCAACATTGGAGAAAGTAGCAGCAGCACGGAAGCAATGAGGAAGAGAGAGCAACAACACCAAAGATGGGGAGAAAGAGCGATTAGATCTGCGATAAGGGAGAGTGATGAGAAGCTCGATTTTGTGATTTATTTTTAAGTTTATATTTGTAATTCATTGAGAACGTGTATAACACATTCTCAAATTTATAACTATAAAAGAAAATATTAATTATTTGTTTTACAATTTGTTTTCTGAATTTGGGCCAGCGAACGCATATTAACTTAGATTCATAAAACAAAAATGAAAAAAAGGCCTGTAAAACGTTACCGAACACGGCCTTAATATTCTAATATTTCATTGATTTTTAAATATACTGAAATAAAGGAATGGTGTAGGTTCACGTTAATTTGAAAAGAATACCGTGAACCTAGGGGTTAAGACTCACTAATTTCGAATAATGCCAATGATTAACTAAATTTAAAAACTCACATAGAGCTTTGGAAAGAGAAAATATTATTAAATTCAAATATTCAAAGGTTATAAGAGATGGCTATTTATAATACTAGTAATTATCCTAAACCATAAAGAAAAAGGAAAAGAAATTCCTTAACTATTATGAAAAGAAAAATAAACTTTTAGACAATAAGGAAACTTATATAAATAGGATAGAGATTCCTAGTCTATCAAACATGAACTTGATTGCTTCCAGGAATTAAGTGAAAAATAATTTATTTTCTTACCATATAACCTTGAGTTAGTTATTTTGTTGCTTCAAATTTCTTTTAGTTGTTTTGTTGCTTTAAATTTCTTTGTATACCTGCATTTTATTTTTTACTTTTAATTTTGTAATCTTTTTCTAACTCTTCATTCAGCTAATAAGTGTTGATCCCATGAAAAAGTAGATTTAATTAAGTGTGGGGTTAATTTTTCAAGTTTGAATTGGTTGGAGGTGATCTCTGGGCAGTATTAAGATTTAAAATAATGGCAGGAATAAATTATGGCTGAAACAATGCGAATTAAACATTTGAGTATTTAGATTTACACTCAACTCTTTATTTAACTGAAGATTATAAGGGTATTTTCACTTCTCATAGTCCTAATTTTGGTAAATATGGTATTCAACACTCATTATGGCAGGGAAAAATAATCTTCAGCTAAATGTGGTATCAAGTAATCATTGTACCAAGTGATAACAATCTTTTTATCGACAATATGACAAGACTGTCCACTGAATAATTTAGATATACTTTCTGTTAACACTGAGTCAACATGAATCACGAATACTAGAGGAGAGTTTTTATCTAGTAAATACATTGTAAAGTGCTCATCTTGCCAAACAGTAATGATCTTGTACTAGAAAGTTGGAATACCATGAAAAATCTAGACAAGATTTATTGTCTGTTAACGATAAGTTAAAATAATCCAATAAAACCAAAGTGAAGGTGAATAAACTTTCCAAATTAAACCTATAGATCTTGTTAAGGCTTTACCTTCAACCCAAGCTTGAAATTAAATTAACCACTCATAATGGAACTAGGGGTAAATATAATTTTATTAAAATATGTAAAAATATAAGATAGAGTGAGAATGACACAAAATGAATCTCAAATTTAGATTCAGAGTTATCAAATTAGGAGGGAGTCCCCTACTTATTGATAAATTGAGTGAAAATGGCCATCGGATGAAAATAACTCGAATGCTCAGGATTGTGCCACGTGGCAAGCTCTGATTGAATGGAACATGTCACCAAGGTTGTGATTAGTGAATTGCATGTAATATTCATGTGTTTTTTGATCCAATAATATGCTACTACATCATCAGTCAACATAATAGTCAACTAGCATTGATTCAGTGTATTGCATATATTGTAAGCTCATTTTTTGGTCCAATAGGATGCTGCCACATCATCAATCAATACAATAGGACACTGCCACATAATCGATCAATGCCACGCTAGCTAGGCCCCACTAAAATACTAAAATTATTGTTTTACCTTTTATGTCTTTCTTATGAATTGAAAAAAAATGGTGACATTCTTCCTTCATTGATTAAGAATTTCAATTTTTGGTAAGTATTATGATCATCTAATAAGAAGGGTGTCAATTTTTTCAAATGAACAATTTAAAGACATTGATTCTAACAATTGATTGTAGAGTTGATCATTCGGACCTTTCAGTTCATAGCTGTGTGTCTCAGACCTATGAACGGAGATATTCCCGAAACTCACAAAGAAAAAAGGAAGTGAGTTAGACAAAATGAAATGAAGTGGCTTTGAGAAAAAAAAATTTAGGTATTATGAGTTAAACAATGCTATCCGTTTTATTGTCTGATTTTTCGTTAATCATAAAATAATTAAGATGCCCTTGAAATAAGTAAGATACTTAAATTATAACAAAACACACACAACCAAAATTCAAGGGACTTAAACACATAAAAGTATAGTTGTTAGCGAGACTTAGAGTATAAAATGATAATTTTATCCTTTATAAACATACACTTTCTAGCACTCAACGTACCCTCCAACTAGCTTATTGTTAATTCCTAGCAAATTAAGCAAAAATATCTAGAAAAATTTAAGCCCAAAATGAAATCTCTTTTCTTTTGGGCAATTGTGCATACTTCTTCAATTAGATTAATGACAACAATCAAATAAAATTATAATCATTATCTTCAACCTCAAAAATATCACTCTCACATAACCTATTTACACAAATCAGTCAAATAAACTCATGCAAAATGATCAATTATCAAAACTACATTAATCAAGACTTTCAAGAATGGCATGTCAAATCCCAAAATCTCACCGGTAAGAATGATACTCTCAATAGAAAATAAACCTAATAAAAGTAGTCACTCTAAGGAATGATAGGTTGAGAGAAAATAATTAAAAAACAATATCACACACTCTCAGTAAGATGAAGGAATAATGTCCATAGCTTAGAAAAGAATATGATCTCAAGTCAAACGAATTATTAGTTAAACCAATAATATTATTTGTATGTATTTTTATGCATTACCACATCTTTTAGTACATATTACTAGCTTTTACTTCAAACTATAGTTCTCTAATTTAGAAGGACTTTTACTGGGACGTAACGTTAGCTCGGGACATGACTAATAAAGAAGGGACAATAGGAAAAAAAAATATGTTTAAGAAGAAATAGAGATTATTTGGAAATTACAAGGTGCTTTTAACTTTCTTTCATTTATTTATTTTATTCTTCTTTTGTGTGTGTGTGTAAAATGCACCGCTTTTCTTAAAATAATCTATATTATTCTCAAACATGAATAGATGGTGGAAAATATAAAACATAGGGAAATACTCCAAATTAAAGAGGGATACGATGATAAATTAACAAAGAAATTCGTTTTAAATTTTCTACTTTCTATTATAGGTTTAAAAGGGATAATTATGGATACTTCTCAATAGAGATGGTTAGAGAACTCTCAAATGAATCAAAAATAGTTTTTCTGTCAGTTTTTAGGGCTTTAAATAGTCTTTCATATCCACTAGTTCAATGGACCTTCAAATGTAGCAACACAATTTTTTTTTCATTGGTCAGCTCAAAAGAAAAAGATAGAGATCATTTATAAAATAATAAACTATTGTGACATGTACATTCCTTCAAATAAAAAGATAGAGATTAAAAACTCACTTAGAACTTATTGTGACATGTACATTCCTTCAAATAACTCAATCAATTTCACTCATTAAATTTCTCAATTTTCACTTGTCACGAACATCAATATATGAAGTGGTAAATATGGTGTAATATAATTCAAAGCCAAAGATAATACAAATACTAAAATTAGAAGCCATCATATCATCTAATGTCAAAAGCCCGCACAAAATGCCTTAAATTTTATTTTTTATTTTTATTTTTTTTTAACTAAACTCCAAGACTAGGAAGACGCGTTTCGAGAATAATTAAACTCCATATTCGGCCATCTTCGACTCAAAAATCTAAAAAAGGTGAATAAAAGTACAACAATACAACTATCAGTTATTTCACAATTATCAACTACTCCCCCCACAAGCAGAATGGGACATTGTCCTCAATGTCTTAAAGGGAAGAAGTAAAGTTTAGAAGACATCACCTGAATGATGCAACGTATGAAAATATTTATAAATGGAGTGCTAAATCTAATTTGTACTTTCTACTACTGCTATTATTAACATCCTTAGTTGATCAATCCAATACAAAGGTTTTGAGATCTGGCTCTGGTTTGTAAGCTTGTAAAAGATCAAGTAATTGCCAGTAGTAAGAGCACAAATAAGGAGCTTTTTCGCTATGAATGAAATAAAATGTTCTTAATTGCATGGTTGAGAAATGTTATCAAGCCATTATAAAAGTTATTAACATTTAACAAACTAATGAATTTTTTATGAAAGTTCAAATGGGCTCATGATGTGGATATAATCAGTGTCTCTAGAGTTACAAGATCTCCTGGTAATAAAATAAAAGCATCTGCATGGTTTAGCATCTCAGATATTCATTCTTGCATACTTGAGCGACTAGCTCTTCTTCAATTGGTGAGCCGGGTAGACATCATAGAGTTTTTAGTGCTTTTTGGATGATACTGAGCACTTGACTTTCATTAGTGTAAACAGCTTCTGAGAGAAGTCTTGACAACCCTTGATCACCTCTTCCATGCACCAGGTGTATTTTTCAAGATCTATAATGCTTGAATGAACCATTTGTACTTTCCATAATGAAAGCCGAAAAGCTCACAAACATTCTTAAATTATCTACTCGAAGTTGCTGCCATTAAGACAATTCTCAAAAACTATTTGTGAGTTGTTTGAAAAATAAGCTTATATTTAAAGATCTTAGTGATAGACACAATGACACATAGCTATAAATGAGGTGGTATGTTTGTCACAGGACGAGTGAAGTTCGTTGCTCAAGAGTCGAAAGTAAACAGTAAAGAAAACAAATAGTAAATAAAGATAAAATCACACCATTAAAAGTGATGATGTAAATGATAAAAGAACAATAAAACAAAGGATACGTACTAGTAATTGTGATTGTGGCTCACATTGTCCTTTGGTTTTATGTCTAAAAATGGCTTGAACACCCTCTATTAATCAAGGATAAGCTTCCCATCCAATTTTCTTAAAAACTAGCAAACTGGGTTCTTTATAGTCAGATTCTCGATACTATACCATGCATGTTCTTCTGTAATAATAGCCATAACTAAAAAATTACACGTTGTATGTATCCACCGATATGTGTTTCAAGAGTCCAAAGAATGTCATCCAATGGCTCTTTATTCAAGCCATCCTTAATGAATTGAGTCTTGTCTTCCCTGTTGTTAGACACCAGTCCCAAATATTACAATGATGTTTGTTGCAGTCTGTTCAAGCACACTTATGATAGGAAACATGGAGCCATCTAGCTCTTCGTTTACTTAAATAATTTCTTTTCCTGCAGCTAGCCATGTAGGCAACAAATTTGGGAAGTAACTATCCTGCCAACCATACTTTGGCTTCAATTAACTAATAGATGTCAATAAGGATATTATTTCTCGTAAGTAGTTGCAAGCATTCAAATTGAGCTTTATAGATTTTGAGGAGTGCATTTGATGGAGTGAAAGAAATCGCTTGTGAAACTTTGCAAGAATTGCTTTCCTATCCATAGCTTGGCTTGAGAATTTCAGTTACTACGGGAAACTAAAGAAACTAAACTTAATAGTCATGGAGTACCAAAAATAGGACACATGTGAAATCAACCAATAAAATAAAAACACATAATGTACAAAGTAAGATGTTAACTTACCATCGTCCATTTATTGAGTTTACCTCAAGTTCCAATTGGATATCGTAGATACCATCCTCTATGTCCTTGAGTTGTCTTTTTAGCTCGTCAAAATCGATACTAACGTTGTACAAATTTAGAGCAAGTCGCTTAGGTGATGCTTTATACGTAGGAGTTAATTAAGGTGGTCGAAGAGGATTTGTCTTATTAAGGTACTCATGACATATAATACAAGTGATGAAAGAAAATACAATTGTTAAACAAATGCACTTAAGTGAGAAACCATCAAATAATTTCAATTAGTAAAACAAAATGATAAAAAGTTAAATAACCCAAAGACTTAATCAAGATTTGGTGGCTCATTCAAAATTGTTTTAGTATCTTTTTCATATGGTTGGTACTCTAGACATGCCTTTAATATTTGATCGTTAACTTTAAAAGTGCCACCATTCTTTATATCCTTAATTTAATAGCCTCATGTGGAAAAATATTGTGAACAACAAATGGACCATATCATCGAGACCATAATTTATCTAGGACTAAATGCAAGCGATAATCGAATAAAAGCACTTTCTATCTTGGTGTAAAATATTTTCTCATGATATGCTTGTCATAAAATACTTTCACCATTTGCTTGTAATTCTTGGCATTTTTCATATGTATCATTGCTGATTTCCTCAAGTTCTGCCAGCTGCAATCGTCTTTCCGAACCAGCCCATGGCATGTCAAAGTTGAATTTCTTGATGGCCTGTATACACAATGGTCAAGTTCCACCGATAGGTGACAAGCTTTTCCATACAGTAACCTATAAAGAGACATCCCAATAGGTGTCTTGAAAGCTGTTTGGAACTCCTATAGTGCATCATCAAGTCTTAATAACTAACTTTTTTTTATCTGGTTTCACCGTCTTTCCTAATATGTGCTTTATTTGTTGATTGGATATCTCAGCTTGGCCACTGATTTGTGGATGATATGACATAGCCACTTTATGTGTGATGGTGTACTTTGCCAAAAGAGTTTTGAATGATTTATCGCAAAAGTGGTACAGTGTGAAACAATGTTGCTCTTCAAAAATCTAATCACTATTTTGTGATCCTTGGTTCTGCATGGAATTGGCCCTACCCACTTTGATACATAGTATTAATGAAATTGTGGCCTCACACATAAAAAACCTCGACTATCAGAATAGGGTTTAGTGGCATCATGTTCCTTTATGTAATGCTTCTCATGCGCTAGCACTTATCACTTAAGGAACAAAAAATGTAAGTTCTCGAAATAAAGTTGGCTAATGGAAACCACATTGTAAAACTTTAACAGTCATTTTCTTAGCACTGAAATGGCCTCCACAAGCTTGTTCACGGCAGAATAAGAGATGTTTTGGACTTCACTCTCTAGACGTATCGTCTGATAATTTGATCTGCACAATAGTTGACAGATAAAGATCATTCCAAAAGAAATTCTTTTTTTCACAAATCCTTGTCTTGCTTAGTCCAATGCTCTAGAAGTTGCCATATAACAAGATAATAAACAATATCAGCATACTATGGCTGTACTTCCACACTCATTAGTTGTTCATCCAGGAAGGATTCATTCAATGGCAATGATTTTAGAATTGGGTCAAAATTGAGGTACGATAGATGATCTACCACCACATTTTCTGTGCCTTTTTCATCTATGAACTCAAGGTTGAATTCTTGGAAAAGTAACACCTATTGAATTTGTTTAACCTTTGCATCTTTCTTTGTAAGAAAATATTTAAGAGCAGTATGTTTTGTAAACACACACTAATAGAAAACAATTTATGACAGATTATTGACAAAATGGCTTATATCATAAAATTACGACGGACACATGATAGAATTTTCAATCTATCATATATTAATGATGATCTTGTGATAGAAATATTTTCAATCATGAATTTATGATGGTTTTAGGATAGAATTATTGTTTTTCATGAACTTCTGATAGAATCATGATAGGAATCTAATCCATTAAGAAATTGTGGTAGAAAAATGACTTTGACCATGTTTGACCCACAGTTAAGGTATTATTTTATTTAAAAAACAAAAAGGTGCATTTTAATAATTAAAAAAAGAAAGCACTAGCAAAATTGTACCATTTTGGGTGCTTTTAACTTTCTTCCTTTCTTTTTTTTTTTTTCTTTTCCTAAGCATTGGACTTAAACATTCACATACTTAGTAATCAAAATGAGGTTTTTAATTAAATATACCCTAAAAATAAGATATTTAGTTAAATAGACCCCATGTTTGAAAATTATGTAGGTATGCCTTTTTATATGGTATATTGCCCATAAAGAAAAATATAGAACATACACAAATCACCCCCAACACAGTCTTTACTTCTCATACATTTTTAATTGGCACAACAAAAACTCACTCCACACTCTCAAAATTACTCATGAACAGTCAATGTATTGAGATTTTGATTTGTAGATAGGTGCATTATTCATCCAAAGAATAAGGGATTTGAAACTTTATATTTATTTTGTGTTATTTATTCATTTTGTTGACATTATATTATTCTTAGAGTTTTGCTTAGTTTATAATAAACAATAAAACAACTCACATTTTCAACCGCTAGTGAGGCCAAGGGCACCACATCCCGAGATACAGGCAAGTTACCAGCTTCGGAGCCCGCTGCTCAATCTCAGGAGACTTATGCTCCCCAATATGTTGTTGTTACTGATCAACGGCCTCCAGTGCCTATTTTACAGCCCCTTGCGGACAGGGTCGGAATTTGGGATCCGGCTCGGTTCCCCTAGATACGGTACCTCCTGCTACTGTTCATGATGATTCACATTTGAGAGTCTTGATGGGTGAACAGATTCAGCCTTCGGGTTCGGGGCCTCTAGATAGTCCCCCGGTTGCGGTTGGTGCCAGTTCGAGTGGTCTCATTAGTCGGTCGGTGTCAATAGATGATCCATCGCATGTGGCTTTTAATTCTCACAGATCCGATATTCTCAATTTTGATGATGAGGAGAAGGATGGACGGTTGAGGGTTTCTCTAGGCACTGCTTTCTTCTAGTCTACAGTGGATAATATTCGCTCCTTAGTTGTGGGTTTTAATTACCATCATACAAACATCTCATTTCAATCCGAAGAGGAGTTTAGCTCCGATGACAATCCAGTAGCTGATGAATATTTTGTATCTGAGCCTGAGGGTATAGGGGGGTGTGATCTTGACCTGGACTTCAGTGTTGCGGGCTTGCCTTCCTCTAGCTCTAGAAAAGGTTTTAAGTTAGTCACTGGTCGTAAGTATCACAAGCGGTTTTCTGGTCGTTTACATTAGTTACTTATTTTTTGCTTATCATTTATTCTAGTTTTCACTTGTTGGTTGTTTTTATTCATTTACTTGGAGGTTTTGGTCTACGTCCCCCTCCATATGTATTTTTTATTTTTTATTTTAGTTTAATAATCTTCAAGTAGGGGGTCTTGCCTAAACCCCCCCCTTAAAAAAAAAAAACTAACATTTTCATTACATTTGCATCATATTACTACTATTTGATGGGTTTTATAACTATATTCGTGTATGTATGAATTTACACGACTGTAGTTGTGCAAGTGTGCAAAATGTTTCAATTGCTATACACCTTAGTATTCTATTAGTACAAAAAAAAAAAATTTCACTAGATATGTCCTCTGACATTACTGAACTATAGTTGTGTATTTTAATAAGTTACACAACTACTACCATGTATGTATGAACTTTCATACTATAGCCACGCATATATGTAAAATGTTTCAGCTGTTTTGAGACCCTAGCATTCTATTAGTGTAAGAAAAATATTTTTTAGAGAAGAAATATGTCATCTGACTATTTACTAGGCTATAGTTATATATTTTTACAACTTACATGGCTTTTGTCGTGTATGTATGAATTTACATGACATTTGTCGTGTATGTATGAATTTACACGACTTTTGTCGTGTATATATGAATTTACACGAATTTTGCATGTATGTATGAATTTACACGAAAACAATCATGCAAGTGTGAAAAATATAGTAGCTATTATGACACCTCGCATTTTGTTAGTGTAAAGAATGCTTATTTTTTTAACTAAATATACCTTTTGACTATTTACTATACTATAGTTGTGTATTTTAACAAGTTACACGACTACTGTCGTGTGAACAAGCAATTACACGATTGCAATCGTGTAAATTGGCAGACGGTTCCACACTTCATTATATGCCTTGTTTGATTTTGTTTTTGTATTTGTTGTATAATCATGTTATTGCAGGAAAAAGTGTCTCAAGTTATTGCCATTGATATTTCTAAGTTTGACATTGGAATGAAGTTCAAGCTTAAAACATTCGATCCAATCCTGCCTCTTTCAATTATGAGAGCCGATGGTGTAGATTATTTTCACGATAAAACGAAACTATATTTGCTTGGGTATTTCAGCTATGATAATTGAGTAGCAACTTGTGTTCTCTTAACACTTATTTATGATCCTTACAGTATTGGACTGATGTTGTTTGATGTAAAAATCTTTTTATTGTTTGATGTATTAAAGTTTGATATGCTAAAGCTTATGTTGATCGTGTTATCACTCTAATGAGTGTTTTATGTAGTTTTTGTTCTTTGTTCACTTACTCGAATATAGTTGTGTATTTGTGAACTTACCCTACTATTATCGTGTATATATAAATTTACTGGACTATAACCGTTTATTTATGAAACCTGACTACAACCGTATATTTATGAAGATATTTGACTATATTCGTATATTTATGATGATACTTGATTGTAGTTGTGTGATTGGGATGAAAACGGTATTTTTAAATTTGAGGAAATTCGTGAATGTGAATTGATTAATGTGAAGATATAGCTGTACTACAGTTATATATGGATCCAATTTGATAAAAAAAATGAGCATAAAATGAAGCAAATTTGAACAGCTAGGTTTGGCCAAAATAAAGGTTTACTAACCATATTTTTTCGAATTTTGAGTGAGGAATGGTGTTTAAGAGATGAACAATTGATGTTTAAGTGGTGGGTAATGATTTACAAATGTCAAATGAGCAAGAAAAAATTAGAAGATTATGAACCTTAGAATGAAAGAGGTGTGTGTTTTGTTTCTTAACGAGAAAGATCCTTGAATAAGTGAAGGAGATGAAGAGTGATGAACCCGTGAATGAAACCATTCCAAATCGGCTAGCTGGTTCATTGTCGCGGTTAAGCGCTAGCAATTGACACCCATTCTACCTTTCAAGCGGTTAGCTACTATAAATGGAGTGACTATTCGCTTACTCGACCGTAGTCGTGTATTTATAAAGATACTCAAATGTAATCATGTATATGAAGATACTCGACTGCAATCGTGTATTATGAAGATACTTAACTTCAGTAGTGTATTTAAGCTAAACATTCCTTTAATGATTATGATCATCTTGTTATATCATATATATGATGCAAAATTATTTTCTATTCTTTCAATGATACATTTAACAAAAAATAAAACTTATACTATCTTTAATTATATCAAGTGTCAACTACATCCCCATTGCAATCGTTATATAATTAATCTAAAAAATGACAAAATTACAGTAATGAAGTTCTGCATAATTTGACACTAAGTAATTGGTTCCCACAATCATCAGCTTCTTTGGGGATAATTTGCAAGCAGTTTATAAACAACGCAAAAAAGGAAACGGAGTTCATCAACATCTATTTTAACTATGAAACCCAAAAATGTCTTTCGATAATATATACTTGCACACTGACAAGAAAAAACAATTAATAGTAAGTAAAGAGTGCATTGTCAATTTACTACACTGTTGAAAGAAAAAACATGATTCAACGCATGTTCAAAAGTCCATATGATTTATATGACAGTAGTAAAGTGAATGACAAATTCACTTGCTTACTTTCCAAGAGACAAGAGTCTCCAATTTTTTGACTGTTGGCATCAAGAGACGAATAACTAAAGGCACAAGATTAGATCTATGACCATCTTCAATTCGATGTGATTCTCTAGATAAACTCAATGCCAATAGTTTTTCTCTCAAATTTTTTTCAATTGATCAAGTTTTGTAAATTCTAATCATAAGGGATCAAAAATTATCTTTCCAAATAAAAAAGCAATCAAGAACCTTCATCCGTAGTTCAGCATGATTTTCATCCAGAAGCCTAATAGAGAACAACATAGTGATTAACTAAACCATGACAGTTATTAAACAACATGAATATTGCAAATATCATCTAACTTTGCACCCACCTATTTCATAGAATATCCCTTAAAAATCAACTTTTATATAAGGACTTTAGGTTTTGCTTCAGCTTCAACAAGTTCAACCACTCTTTAAGGACAACCTTCCACTCTTTGCCTTTGCAAATACGTGAATTGAATGATCACATATTGCAAAGTCAAGAATCTTAATATGATGATTTGGATTTTTACAAGTTACACGATCTATTTAACAACTACTTGGCAAGATTATCACTATTGTAGCTCAAAAAGTTGAAGAGCATAAGTATAACTTTTAGAGAACAAGCCTCAACAAAAGAAGAAACATTTTGCAAGGACCAGAGCAACAAAGATAACACTGTTACATATGGGGTGCTATCAGTTGCTGGAGAAACAAGCAAATTAAAGCGCTCAACTAAGTCTGGGTTAAAATTAAAATTAAAATTCTGGGTTAAAATTAAAATTAAAATTCAAGGATGAGTTGAATATTCAAATGAACAAATTAAAATTCTTTGGGTTCATGTTTAAACTTTTAATTATAAATTTTCCTCATGGCCACCAGTTTTCCTAAGATTCAAGGATGAGATAATATGGAACATGAATATCAACAGGATGGAAACAAATTTTAAATCCACTAGTCTAAATCCCGTCAGCAATTTTTGAAGCACACTTGAGAATATATATCCAAATTTAGCAGGATTATAGGTAAATCATCAAATTGACAAATGAAGAGATAAAGTGAACTTTTGAGAATGCTGCCTCCGAATTTGATATTGATGCTGCTTGATGAAATTTTGGCAGTTGATTAGGAATGATTTTCACTGCCATCGAGAATGCCACCACCAAAAAGTGAGAAATTATTATGGTTGATAAAGGTAATTTCGATGAAGCTATTGTAGCCAAAGGAGAAGAAATTCAGTGGCAAAGTGGAGGAGGAACAAATCTCATGAAGGAGAAGAACGAGGCTGGTCGATACTTGAGTACTCGGCAGCCGCATCTGTAATTGGAGATATTTGAGGGTAATTTAGATATTACTCATCTAAAAAGGTATATTATGATAATTTTGAAGTATGAGAGTATAACTAGATTAATAGCCAAGTTTCATGGTATAGCCGGGGTAAATTCCACAATCAAAATCCCTAAATGCTATTTCTCTTGCTTCTTCTTGCTGTTCACAAATCCTTGGTCTGAAACCCTCATTCTTGCCGTTCTTTTACCATTCATACACTGTCATTGTCGTCATACTTGATTTATCCTTCTTGTTCAGCTATCAGTATCTTTCCTTTTAAGCCATCAACCTCTTCAATTTTTGGCCCTTAATACTGTCTGTCTCTTTCACTTCCTTTCAAATTTTCCCCATTAAACCATTGTCTCTTCATTTTGAAACAGTACGTTACTGCCATCGTAGCATAGAAAACACTAGCCAAGCGAAAAAAAAAATTCATCCAGTTCTCAAGGAAACCCCTAACACTCGTTCGCCATCAAGGAATCTAATAATTTTTCTCCGAGCTTATATTTTACCATAGTCTATTAGTTGTTGTCTTTCATCAGTAGTGGTTTCATGCATTGATTGTTCAATTTATAAAAAATTTGCATATACTATTATATATATGAAGCTCGTTGTTTTTTAATTTATGTTGTTTGAACAATTTACTACCAAACTCCCGCAGTAGTTCGGATCACACAAAGCCTGGGGTCAGATCTTGAACTCAGCTTTTGTCTTGGTTTCATAAAATTGTGAGTTGTTAGCTCCATAAAGATTGGATTTTCCTTCTACTGAAACTGTTGTTTTGTCTCTATTATATAATGCATACTTGTTGATTTCTTTTTCTATTTTTGTTTGTTAAATTTGATATCTTGATGTTTAAGATCTGTTAAAACTCTTTTTGGTTTATGTTTTTGTCTAATTTTATTTATTAAATACTCAATGGATGTAGTTCTTAATTAAATTGGTTATTAGTGTACATTTTGATTTCAGTAGAGTTTGGTTTCTACTACTTAGTTGATTTATTTACTTGATTATGGAAGCTGCAATACTGTTTTGATTACAGTGTTCTTGCTGAAAACACCCTTTTGGGATTTGATTCTGTTGTACAATTGATTATTTGTTACACACTCAAATTTGACTGACAGCTCAAACATTGACTGTTAGACAATCTTCCATTGAATTATAAAGTAATAAAGTAAATTGGATCTTGCTTTATATGAACACCCACAGAATGGTACAGCTTCTATTTACAAGTAACCTGCTCTTAGTATATTTAGTTAAATATTATTTATATTTTATAGCTCAGGCCTAGCTCTATACACTGGCAAATCATTGATAGCTTACACATGGTGAAGCTGTGTTTCCAAATGTAGTCATCCTACCATACATCATCTTTCATGTGTCATGCATTAGGCAACATGAAACTCAGGGCTGTGATGGATAGCTTGCGATACATCGATTACTCTTAGGACTTAGACCATGTTTATATTCGCAAAGAATATTACTAGAACAATTTTTTTTTTCTTTTAATATTATATCATTCTAGATGTCAAATAGTCTAGGCGTTGTTTGCTGCATCAAACATGTGATCATGCATTTTTTTGGAACTTAATTTTGATTCATATGAGAACAAAATTTAGATAAGTCTATATGGTCATGGCATAGGCCTTCCAACATGCCCACCACCAACAAACATGTGTAAGCACGTGCTAAGAAAAATTCAGCAAATTTGTTCTAAAAAATTATTAGGAAATTTATTATTACAACTTGTGCAAAAAAATAAATTTGATTAGTTAAATATTACTTTGATTTTTCTATGTAATAATCGTAATCATATGTTAATCAACCCTAAAAATAAACAAAAATATAGGAAAAATAATAATTCAAAATAGGAAAAATAATTTCATTAGTTAAAAATTAAAATTAATGTTATTTAAAATTAATTATTAACAATATTCATCAACTTCCGCACCACAGCTATTAAAAATTTATCAAACACCATCAGCTTCTACTCCATAGTTATGGATTTCACTCCACAACAAAGTTGCAGTACTTTACTACCAAACCCATCCTCGAGACCTTTAGCAATAAATGTACTGTTGGTTTGCTACATATATATTATTGTGCTTAATGTTTCATTTTCTATATTTTTAGTAGGATTCGGATGTTTCTTGCTAAAAAAAGATAGCAAGTGAAAATTTTAATCTAAAATAGAATGATGTTAAGGTGCCTATACAGATTGGTAATGTTAAATGTCGCTACCATATCATGAGATTCATGAAGGAAATTATTGTAGATCAGCGCATACTTTGTGAAAAGGTTAGATCATTAATTAAAATACCTTATAAATTGGTTTGCAGATTCTACTAGTAAATGTGGTTAAAATGAAGTCCATGAGTTGAGTTAAATGAAGTCCGTGATCCAAATTGAGTGAGAAATAAATATAGTTTTCCCTAATGGTTTGATGTCAGTTTAATGAAAAAGATACTTATTGTTAAGATAAAACCTTTGATGAAAACCATCATCTATATCCCAGGAACATTCATGTTGTATCACCAAGAATTAATAATAAATTATACGGAAGAGTACCTGAATTTATAATGCTGAATTTCTCTCTAGGGTTGTGTGGTTGGCATTCTAGGTCAACACGTTCTTCTAGAGAATCTTTTAAGTTTCGCACTGCTCTCTCTCTGATGATGGGATGTCAGTAGAGAATTGAAAAATTATGTGTGACCGGGGATCACCACTTATATAGACAACCTTTGCCTATTGTCATTATGTATTCCTAATTCTGCCAATCATAAAATTAAAATACAATTAGGTCTCTACATATTAAAGGCCCACACCCTATTAGATGCATTAAAATTCATAAAACCAAAAACCTAATTAGATCACCATTAATTGAGCTTAATCTTATTTGACGGTACGCAATATATAATTATTCACATATAAACCCAATGTTGGATTAAAGATCCAATAATGCTGGACTAAAAATCCAACACTTACATGAATTCTTAAAATTTACTACGTCACATGTACAAAATTCCTTAAAGAAATGTTGTGACATATAACATAGATAGACATTTATTTGAGAAAGCTTTTAAAAATTGTTACGCCTTGATTAATTATGGCGTTAAATTAGAAACATGCTAAAAAAACCTTAAGAAGCTAAAACAAAAGAAATTATTTATCAAAAGCTAGCCAACACTTAATCCATGCACGCCCCATTAATCCGTTCAATATATATTTTGCTCATTACAAAACCTATGCAAAATACTTATTTTGAAAAAAAATTCAAACAAAATCCACAACCAATGCTCAAAAAACCTCACCAAAATCCAGAACCAACACTCACCATAATCCCCAGTCACAGTTTTGATTCAATTTGATTCATTTCTCTATTTTAATTCTCGTTTGGAAATGAATACACATGGTGCTGAAATTCACTTCGTTATTAGTTGGAATTTCTTATGGTATTCTCTCATTATCTAACTTAAATTAATTTCTTATGGTATTCTCTCATTATCTAACTTAAATTTGTTAATTTCTTAAGCTTTTAAGAATTATTTTTCTCAAGTTCTCAATATTTCAATTTATTTCATTTTTGCTTTGACTTTACCAAAGCAAAAATTGCCTTCAGCTTCCTATTCTGGTAATTTCTTAATTTTGGTCTTCATATTTCAATTTATTTGATTTCAATGAGATTGTATTGGTTGCTTAATTGTTTTAATTTGGTTAAATTATTGTGTTCTCTTGTTATTTTGAGAACTTTAATTAAATTGACAATGTTGAAATTTCAAACTTTTGAACTAACACTTCAATTGTTATTGTTGATTAATTTTTATACTTGATTTGAAATTCTATCCTAGCTATTTAGGTCATATCAGAGTTCTGCTTTCTGAGGATATGTTGTTGTTGCTTTAACATCTTTGTAACTATAGATGGTTCAATAGCTCTTATTTGTTTAGAGGTTTGACACTTAAAAATTAATAGCTGATCTACTTTTGGAGGATGCTTAACTCTTGTATATAACTAAAATGCACTCATGCTTTTACCACGCTTATGTCTTTATATTCTATGTTTTGCATGAACTAATTTATTCCCGGTTTCTATAAAAATACTTGAAATCAATTATTTATAGGCCCCTAATATTATCTTCTATGTTTTGCATGAACTAATTTATTCCTCGTTTCTATAAAAATACTTGGAATCAATTATTTATAGGCCCCTAATATTATCTCCGCTTTACCTATTTTATTGAGTTGGCATTGATAGGAAATAAAACAATCACGAAAATGCATTCGAAGTAATGCTGACACCAATTTCATCTTTTGCCATTATTGTCTCCACAACATTTGTAAATGACTCATTTGGCATCAGGGAATGTTTTCTCATGCTAACTTGAACTTGCTGCATTTCGTAGTGAATATACTGAAAGTTGAGTTAACTCAAGAATGCAACTAATTAAAAAAGCCAAAAGTAAAACTCCTCTTAGCTGTTAATTCTATTTTTTTCTTTTCAGATGTATAATTTTATATGACATTGATGAGGATGTGGACCCATTAAAATGATTTAATTGTGGATCAAAGTAATGTTGTGAAATAACTCTCAAATAAGGAGTACTTGTATCTTTTTAGGCATCCTGAGGCCAACGGTGATGATAACAAATAGTTGATCACTCTTCTTTTATCATTTCTTTTATCATTTACAAACATTTTATCATCTGATAAGAAAAACTATCAGAAGTCCTTAGCCAATCCAATATAGCTTTCTATCAGGTATATAATTTTTATCCATTGTTGAAGGTACTGCTCTCAAATTTTTAGAATTTGATTACATTCAAAAACTGAGTGATTATGTGTTTGCTTGCTTAGAATATTAATTTTTGAAATAGTTGACTTTGTTAGGCTGTGTTACTTCTTTTTTTACTTCTACTCTAACTAAATACAGTCTCTTTGTTGTAACTATTGTTCTATTACAATGAAGTTCCTTCATATATAAAGAAAAAAATGGTGAAAATTTTCTAGCATTGAAAAAACGATGAACATATCGGACAAAATTTTTAGTTATGGTGTAGAAAAGCAAGGACAAAATTGACAAGATTTTTGTTTACCTTAATATTTTTCTTGTAGTGGTTTACTATTCTGTTGCATTTCTTTCTTTATCACTATTTTTAGTAACATTGTACTTATATATTGTTTAGTGCATATTATTTATACCTTTAATTTGTTGACGCATGTTATATCCTATTGTTGGTTCATATTAGATATTTCCTCTGAATATTCCTTGTAGCCTAGTTCTTGTTATTTTGTAATTTCTTAAATGCAAATTAACTACAAATATTAGCTAAGAAAGGTTCTTCATGGATAAATCTTGGCTATCACATTCAACGGTTTTTGCATAAGCTTTTATTAGATTTAATTAAATTTTTTAGTTAATTTTCTCGGGATAAAAAATGATGTCTGTTTGTAGATTTTCTGAGGAGTATAAAAATAGAGCTAAAACATTTATCAACATGGCTAAAGAAAGTTGAGGGAATGATAATTATACCATGTATCCTTGTGAAAAATGTCGAAAACTTCGTTATCAGCATGCTGATGTAGTTTATAAGCACTTGGTTATAATAGGAAAGAATCCTACATATTGTACTTTGGTTTTCCATGGAGAAAGTCCGAGCAAGCATGCAATGAAGATGCTTGTGTCAGATACATATGGGAAGTATAGAGATGTCTATGATCAAGTTAGTGATACTGGAGAAGAATAAGGAAGAAGTAATCTTGTAAGGCTTGGAAAATATTGAATCTTCATTATATCTATGGCATACAAAATACACAAGGTTATCGGCAATCGTACTTTAATAAAACATAAAAATTTGCACGTTTATCTGATAAAAGTTTTATTGATTTCCTTCAAATACCTTCAAATAATACACTACCTGAGTCCATCTACTCAACCAAAAAGTTGTTGAAGGCCTTTGATCTTGGGTATGAGAAAATGGATGCATGCAAAAATGATTGTTCCTTATTTAGGAAAGAGAATGAACATTTGGACAACTATCCAAAATGTGGTTCCTCAAGATGTAAAATTAATCGGCAGACTAAGAAAATTAAAAAGAAGTTCCTATGAAAGTGTTGAGGTATTTTCGAATTATACAAGGTTTAGGAAGACGTTCAAGTCACTAGAAATGGCTGAGCAATTAACTTGGTATACTAGTTATAAAAGTCAAGATGGAAAAATGAGGTCTCATGTTGATTCGCCAATGTGGAGTACAATTGATAGGAGATGGCCAGAATTTACTTCAGGTGCATGAAACCGTACACTTGGACTCGTAACTGATGGGTTTAATCCTTTTCTTAACCTTAGCTCGAAATATATTGGCCAGTAATATTGGTGAATTATAATCTTCCTCCGTGGTTATGTATGTTACAGGAAAATTTAATGTTGATTTTGTTAATTCTTAGACCTCAACAACCAGGGAATGATATAGATATATATTTGGAGCCACTTATAGAGGACTTGAATGAATTATGGATGAATGGTGTAGATGTATATGATGCATGCTCTAAGTTCATGTTTAATATGAAAGCTATTTCACTATGAACAATAAATGATTTTCCAGCACATGGCGACTTAGCTGGATGTACCACAAAAAGGAAAGTAGCCTATCTTACATGTAGTTATGATACATGGAAAAAGACAGTTAGAATATAGTAAAAAGTTTGCTTGCATGGGCAATAGAAGGCTTCTCAATCCCAAGCATGAATTTTGATTTTTAAAAAAGTGGTTTAATGGAAGAGAAGAAATTGGAGAAAAGCCTAAATAGCTCACTTGTCAATATATTTTAAATGAAGTAAAAGATCTTGTAAATGATCAGGGGAAATGTGAAAAAAGAAGTGAATATTTTTTAACTTGTCATATTGGAATGTATGTCATTTTTAAATAATACTTTATTTCATTTTATTAATTAATAAAAGTTAGATACCGTACAAATTGATTATAATGCAAACAGAGTGATCATTTTTATTATTTTTAGGGATTAGTTTTGCATCGTAACTTGGATGCAATGCATGTTGAGAAGAATGTTTAAGACAACATTTTCAGCACATTACTAGTTACAGCAGGAAAATTAAAAGATGTGTTGAAATCATACAAAGATTTGAAAGTCTCGAAAATCAGGCGTCGTTTGTATCCAAAGAGGAAGGGAAAGAGATTGTGCTTACTAGCTGCAATATACACACTATCTAAAAAGGAGAAGAAAACCTTTTGTAAGAGGCTATTTGATATAAAGTTACTGGACATGGTTATGGTTCCAACATTGGAAACAACATTTCGGTTGAGGAGTGTAAAATCAATGGTCTTAAATCCCATAATTATCATATTTTAATGCAGTAATTATTAACATTGGCATTAATTAAGAGGTCTCTTACCAAAAGGACTAAGATTTTCAATTTTTCGGCTTTTGGCATAGATCAATCAATTATGCTAAAGAGTCATCAAAGGGGCTAAGTTAAAAGAAATTAAAAATGAAGTTGCTGAAACTTTGTGTATGTTGGAAATAATTTTTTCCTCTTTTTTTTTTTCTTGACATCATGATCCACTTGACAGGTCATCTAGGATGTAAAGCTAGACGATGTGTTCCGGTACAAAGAATAAAAACTTACTATAAAATGGCACCCAGAGACATTTAATGCATGACTCGAAAATAAAGTATGATGATATATCAGCTCATGTGTTATGAGATACATGAATATTTTATATGCTAACTAATATTGTGATCAGAACATATCAAAGTCCACGACCATGGAATTACTGAGACATTGAAATGGCTTACATATGAACCTAGAAACCACGCAATGTCCTACTCAGGCTACATTATCAATGGACTTCAATTTCATACAGAAGATAGTGAGAAGTCGACACAAAATAGTGGTGTCTCCATAAAAGAAGAAACAATATGTAAATCTAGTGTTAAAACAGATTGTAAGAAAGATATTTTATTATAGAATTATAAAGGACATAATTTTCTTTTTAGAGTCATTCCATAATACCGTAATCAAAACCAGCACATCAATACTTTAATTAAACATAAATTGCGTAAATGAAACATGAGCTCCGTATTGAGTACTTTGATAGTGAAGTTCTATATAAATTTAACATAAAAATTATAAATCAACAATAAGTGTAAAACAAAACATAAATTATCTAAATAGAGTATATAAGACTTGTAAATAGAAAGTAAAACAAGTAAATTAACATAAGAGTAGTAAATTGTATTATTGACAAACAAAACATAAACTTATAGATATAATATAAAATTTATAAATCAATATTAAATGTAAAATAAAACATAAATTAAGTAAATAAAACATAAGACCTATAAATAGAAGGTAAAACAAGTAAATTAATATAGGAGTGGTAAAATGATATATTACTACTTACAAAACATAAATTTACAAATGTAACATAAACTTTGTAAATCAGCATTAAGTGTAAAATAACATATAAATCATGTAAATGAAATAAAAGACCTGTAAATGAAATGTAAAAACAAGTAAATATTATACGAGTTATTGAACAAAATAAAACCTTACAAATATAAAATAAAAACTCATTATAATAATGATTACCTTATATATTTATTGTTTTTATTTCTAAATTGAATAATGGTAATTTTGGCTTTATGTAATACATATAATGATATATGTGAAATTTTATTGAGGATAAAAAATTTTCTCAAAAACTTTTTTTTATATTTTTCAAAATTTTCTGTAAGATAATTGATTTTGCATCCTTTTAAACCTCATCAACCGCAACCCCAAATGATCTCTTAGACAAGTAAGAAGCAAAGTTTAAAACTATATGAAATATATATAAAAATAAAAATTATATCTAATTTTATTGATATTTTATATATGTCTAGTAATATAAGGATGTCTTTTTATTTTGTCTTGGCTTGATCCACATCAAGAAAGATAATTTTAATTAATTAACTTGTATGGTAAACAAATACTATAATAAAAAAAAGTTTATAAATGTCCTAGCATGAATATAGAATTTATGGTTAAACTAATTTAATAAAACTTAATTATTCTAGTTGTTTTCAATTGATGAGAAATTTTTTTCTTTGTTCAAATAATTAAATAAATACACTATTTTTTAAATTAAAGTTTAGTGTTAATTTACAATTTTTATATTATTTTTACAAGTGGTTGTTTTGTTTGTAATTTTAAAACACCAATTTACTATTTTTATATTAATTTACTTATTTAACCTTCCATTTACTAATTTTGTATAATTTATAAAATTTATGTTTATCATAGTACTGATGCCGTAATTTTAATTACAGCATCATAAAATTTTCGTTTTATTCAATTACTACACCTTTTGTGCCCTTTTATTTAAGTTTCATTGGGCATTTGGGGTAATGTTCCAAATGGTGTCAGAATTGATGAAGATAAGTTTACATTAGTAAAACTTTATGAAGACAGAGTCAATTTGAAAAAGTCCAATTATTTTGGCATCACAAGCAAGTTTTCTATTCTAGGGAAAACGATACATCATCATGGTATATTGTGCTGAAAGCACCTGCAAGGTATTGTCTTGAGATAGAGATATATCATGAGAGTGATTATACTGCCTATTCAACATTAGATATAGTTTTACTTAACTTGCCCTAGAACTCTAATGAATATGAGCAGTATGTGAGGAAATACTGTGACGATATCATAATTGGTTGGCAATGTTAAATGTTTTCATGATTCTAGGGCATGGCATATTATTCACCACTGATGATGCAATTGTCAGAGTAATTTAGTATTTTTTATTTAGTTTTGTTTATAGTTGAGTTAAAAGTTTAATCTTTACTGTTGCTGCTTTTGCAGATTTTGGTTCATCATCAACCAAAGCACAGTTGTACTTCTTAAAAAACTTATTAGATCAGGTTTGTTAATCTTATTACTTGATAATTTCATTGGTGTCACTGGCTAAATTGCTTTAATCACTGTTGTGTCAAATTTTGGTTTTTTAGTAGTGCTTGCAAAGCTTTAGCTTTTGTACCACCTGTTTATTGATCCTACAAGTTAAAAGATATGCAAATGCCTAATTCAAAATTAATTATATAGCTTTATCAAGGTTTAGTTTTAAATGTCTACTATACTATAACATGTGCAGTTTTAAATTAAAATATAAAATCATTTCTACCATCAGCATTTGGTTCTTATTACTGGCTAAAATCATCAGCATCTGAATATCATGAATTGTTCTAATATTTCAATATGTATATTAACAATCGTCTAAACAAGCAGTAAAAAAGGCGAAGAAAGAATGTAGAGTTATAGGTGTAGCTCTTAGAGATGAGCTTGAATATTAGAAGACGTTGAATTTTCAAAATCAGATACAGATTCTAACTCTGCATCTGACTTTGATGCTACGATAAGGTTGGCAAAATACCGGGTGCGGGGCTGGGTTTGGACATGCCTGGGTTCGGTTCGGATAGATACAATAGCTGCCGGGACCCGGGTTCATACTGGGTTTTCCCACATTGACCTAGCACAAATTTATTATCAAACTATAAAACCAAACAGCTTGATTAATTTGTGAAGATTGTAATTAGCCTGGTACCCTAAAACTTGTCTGCCACCATAATGAACCTCTTCGAAAATCGAACCCATCAAGCCAACACTTCCTCGTCTATAAACAAGATCCAATCCCTTCTAAACCTTCGTAAAAAAATTTAACATTTAGATGAAGGAAAACTCAAAGCCTGAAAAATAAGTTCATTCAAGCTATAAAGAACTTCCTAAAAAATAAAAATGGTTAGGAGAAGAGGAAAAATTTTTAAAGGAGTACCAATTCATTGCTGAGATCAGCAGCAGCCTTACGAGAGTAATATTTGCAGTGAGGACTACTTAACAGAAAACACAGACTCTTTTGAATCTTGATTTGGCCTCTTTCTTCTCCTCTATCAATCTCGCTCTATTTCACTCTCAATTCGTTATTCTTCTTTTTGAACATTATCTGTCAGCCATTCTATATGAACATTGCCGTAATTATGGAGATGGAATGATGCCCCGGACCGAGGCCAGCAACTGAAAAGTAAAAAGAGATGATGTCGATTCGTGGAGGTTCGTGGAGGCGCGTTTCAGCAGTGGGTGGTGCCCACTAGCTTGGAGTGTTGGAGAGTTGGAGGCGCAGCAGCTGGCAGTATAGCTTGCTGTAACGGGCCACCAAGTTTTCCACCCAATTGCCGGCCCGTGGTGCTCTCAGTAACGAGGCGGCCCGCATCTCCAGCCCAAGCGCTAAGTCATCAAAGCCCAACGGGCCAAAATTCATTAAGCCTTGCTAGCTTGGCCCAAGCCTTGGCCTGTTTTTTAAAATTCTCTACACACTTGTATAGAAAAACCACTTGTGCAACTTATGCAACTTGCTCCACTTGCAAATAAGCCTTTAGAATGGGCAATCCCCATCTATAAATAGGGCATGACACTTAGCATTTGAGCCATCACCCACCAACAAACAAACTTGTAAAGTTCTCTTGTAAAAACTCTCTTTCAAGTAATAAAGCTTTCTTTGGTCATATTGCTTTCTTTTCTCACTAGCTTTCTCTTAAGCTTTTGCCGCTTAACTAGGTTGAGAAACCTTCAAGGCTTACTTAGCGACTTTGTGCTAGAAAGTTGTCTAAGTGCCGCACGGATTGCTACGCATTATACTCATCCCGTGACATTGTGCTTGTTTAACGAGAGTTTAGGGATTTAGAGTTCATTTGGGCAATGTTCGATTTTGATTTTAATTTTAATTTTATTTTCTTTTTACTTGTTAAAAAATCAGACCTGTGCTCGAAAATGTTTGGGTATTGAATTTCAATACCCGGAACTAATTTATTTATAAATACGGGTTGGGTTTTATCCGAACCGAATTGGCCAAATCTAGTCTAAATCCAGTTCAGGCCGGTTTCATTGCTACCCCATACTACAACTGCCTTCTCCCCTCTTAAGAGAAAGAAGAGAATGGGCTGCAAGAATTGATTTTATAGCAACTATTGATGGAAAGTATTTTTAGGTCATTTTTAATGAATATGGACAACCTGTTGGCAAAAATCTAATAGGTTATCTTCTTTTATTGGATGTTTAGCAAAACAAATGGTACCATTGATCTTGAGTAGTTAATATTTATCAATATTAACTAATTTTCAAGTAAATATTAATTAGCTCATCAAATGTAATTGTTAATGTCATTTTTTCTTTTAATGCAGAAATAATTTAATATTGATAAATAATGAGTGCAATGGGTAGGAGTTGGAAGAATCACAAATCAGTTTTAAAATGTAAGATCAAAGTATTGGCTAAAAGCAAAGATACAGCAAGAGAGCTTAAGGCATTGAAAGTCTTGAAATCAAGGAACATAAATCTAAGAAACAATGGTAAAGGTTCATTAAAGAGAGAATTTCTGCGGAGTTTAAAGTAAGCTTTTTTGTCTAACTAATGTAAAGCGCAGTTTCCTATTAATGAACAAGAGTAGTTTTATTGACCTGGCATATCTTCTTAATATAGTTGAACAATAAAAGGTTTCAAAAAATGATATCAAAACAAACTAACATCTACAGGACAAGTCAGAAAGGGATGGCTTGTTTAAGACATTAAATTGTTAGGGAAATACATATCCTTAAGTTTATTTAATATTAGACAAACAAAATATAGAAGTAATCAAATGCTCATCGCTATATATTTTAGATGCAAAAAAGACCAGACTCACTGATACTAGAGTTGATGTGTCGCTTCGTGCACATATTAAGAAAGATGAGACTGTAATTAACGAGGATGTTGTTGAAAAATAAGTGATATATTCATTTACGAATTTTTTATTTTTAATTCTTACTTTTTTTACTATTAACAATCAAAATGAGAGGAATTTGGATCTACGTAGGTAATTAAAACTCTCGAATTAACAACTTAATTAATTTTGGTAAATATTGTTCACGGTTATTGTTCACGATTACTGTTTATAGTCACTATTCATCGATACTGCTCATGGTTACTGCTCATCCGCATCAAAAATATTAATTTACCAGAAAAACTACAAATTGTAGATATTAAATGGCATGAAGAGTTTTTATGTGGTTCGGATTAATCAATCTTACAACCACGAGGCCACACCCACATGAAAAGCAATTTACTAAGTTGAGATGTTACAACCTATGGATTTATCAAACTCAAGATTGTCACTTACAGTTTATCACCATACAGCTTACTCAACCTTAAACTGAATCTGCTTCTCTTGAATAATTACTATCCTTCTTGATTCACGATCCTCAAGGCACTTCACAAAGTGATCAATAGCAATTCTTCAATGTTTAGTGACCCAAGATTCAAATAGAATCTTCACAAAAATGAAAAGAAAATAAGAAAACAAATTAACACAACAGTATGCGCCAAATCCGAATTCTCTAGGAGGCCAAATTTTGCTTCTCTATTTTAAGCTATGTGTTGTACCTCTTCAATTGTGAAATACCTCTCCTTGTATAGGCATTATGGTTTCACAAAAATTGCAAAGTCTTAAAAGACTAGAATTCTTTATAAATAAGAGTTTCTTTCCTCTTATAATTCTTATGAATCTGAATAGAAATAAATATGATCTTCTTGCTTACTTGTCTCTTAAGAAATATCTAGAGCATTTAATAGACTTCATGTTTGAACTAACTTCATGCTCTAAGTAGATCTTATGCGCCAATTATAGAATCCCATCATTAAGTGACTTATGAAATTAGATATCTAATTAAATTAAGAAACAAATATTCCTAATAAATTGGAATCTCACTAAATTACGGAATTAACAAATTAATCTCTATTACAAGATATGCAATAAATACAATTCCAATTTAACTTGACTTGCCATAAGATGCCAACTCTATAAATAATGGACTTAACAATCTCCACCTTTGGCATTCTTGTGGCAAAAGCAATCCAATCAAAGTCTTCCATGAAATTTGGTGTTAAAATATGAATATGAAACAGGCATAAACAAAAACAAGGAACTAACCAAAATAATTAGCAATTAGCATGTTAGTTCATGTAAATAGACCAAGGCAAGAATTAAAAATAAAATGCTGATTTTATTGATCAATAAATAGAAAGGCAACATTAAGCAGAAAATCGAGAGCAATAAAAAGATAAATTCCCCCTAAGAACGAGAAATCCGAAGATCAAAATTCTTGAACAAAAATAAAATCTCCCCCTAAAATTGAAATATTACTCCCCCGAACTTACTGCATCATGCAAATGAAGACTTCAAACGAAGAATTACTCCCGCTCTTTTGCCAAAAGATTGCAAAAGGAAAGAAGTTTGGCATGTAATTCGGCAAAACGAGTAGAGAGGACAGCAATATCATGACCTTGTTTCAAAATCTCAGCCTCAAGATGGACAAGATCAGGAGCAAAATAATTAAACGAAGGAGAAGAGCGAACAGAGGCTACAACAAAGGTAGGAAGATCACGAATAGCACTTGGAGGAGCTCCACTAGTGACGGCATGTGAGGGCGCATACGACTGCAGCTAGTGATCAGCAACGACAAAAAGAATAGTGGCGGCAGTGGTGGTGATCCTAGGATAGGTGGAAGGTTCAGAGTTAAAACTATCTTCACTAGGATCACTTTGTATGGAGTCATTGTCACTTGAATGCATGGATTCTTCAGGAGATACTTTTCCAAATTTGGGACCAAAATCCTCATCATCATTAAGCATATGAATCTTACGAGGTCATCCACAACCAGAACGAAGGTAGGGTGAAAAAGTGTGATGACGCTTAAAAGTAGGTTGAGCATGAGAGCTCTCACCTTTCTTAAGCTTAACGAGAGTTGGAGCCATGGAAGAGAAATAATAAAAACAAGAAAATTAAGCAAGAAGAAGCAAAAATTATGGACCAACCGAAAGAAATAAGGAGGAAGCCAAAAACTTGAGCAAGAAACAATAATCATAGAGACAAATAATAAAAACAAAAAAATTAAGTAAGAAGAAGCAAAAATTTTGGACCAGCCGAAAGAAATAAGGAGGAAGCCAAAAACTTGAGTGAGAAACAATAATCCTAGAGACTTCCTTATATAGAAGAACTAGCCTTGTTCAAGGAGGGTTTGGAAATCCTACTCGTATAAGGTAAGAATTTAATAAAGAAGATTTTATTCCAATTTAAGGCACCAATAAACATAAATTTCGTTCAAGATCAATAAAAGAACATAATCCAATGCTAACAGGTCAGAAACATAAAGGAAAATGCAAAAATGAAATGGTGTGCATGATATTTTATGAAACAGACACACAGTGCAGAGCAGTGAACTTCAAAATTAAACTGAGAACGAGTGAAACATAATTAAAATGCAATCTATATACCGTTGGAAAGTTTATTGAATCAGCTTTTACAGGATTTTACAGAATTGAATTTGAAGTTTTGTAGACAAAGTTATGACCAAAAGAATGCAACTTACTCAGTTGTGACAGGCAAAAGCTTCTTATTGCACTTAGAAAACAAAATTTGAGTTTTGCTTCAAAAAATATGTAACTCTAAAATCATATCATCATGTAAGAACATGAGAATGCACATGCATCAAAATTTTTTTAATTAAATAATGCATTAATAACAAAATTGAAAAAAAAAAATATGTCTGAGAATTTTCGACAACAAGCATTAATCCATGAAATCAAGACTCTAATTTCCTCAAATAAATAAAGATTAGAGAAATTTAAGCTTTTGTGTGTGTGCGCGCAACCAATGCAATCTAGACCTTTTCCTAAAAATTCATCAATATACATAGTCAAAGTCTTAAATACAAAATATAGAGTTGCTCAAACTAACATTATCATCTTGATCTCCAACTTTGACCATTACAATTGTGAAAGATTTTTTTTCTAATAGCATAACATTTTTTAAAAGAAAATCTATGGTCATGAGCTTTCACTCTATTTCTTAAGGTAGCCTTCTTCTTATGGTAGTTCGTCATCAGTTATATTTGTGATACGCAGACTCATATTACTCAAGGATAGCTTCACTCTTAAGAGTTATAGGTAGCTATTTCTAACTATAGTGTTTGTATATATTTGAAGTCTTATGACAAGATAAGAATCAAGAACAATCATAACTCAAGTTAAATATTTTCAATAAAATCCATGTCAATATCAAAACCTTGAATCAAAGTAAAGACCAAATTTCCATTCATGTGCTTTTGAACAAAGGCTAAATAACTCTAATCAAAACTTGTTCATGGCTTTCAAGTCTTTGAAAACATGAAAAATTGCTTATCATTTGTTAATCCAAGAATTAAATTTTTTTTTTTCCAATGAAACATGAAAAACACGACCTTAAATTTAAACAGAAAAACACATAAATGCAAGCCCTAAATCTAATGCATAAATGCATGACTTAAATCTAAATGCAAAAACACTTTGATTTACATAGAACACACATCTAAAGCTTTCCTTAAAGAATCAAATCATTTTGAATCTAAAGCTTTTGTAAAGATATCCGCAAGCTGTTTTCTATATCAATGTATTCTAAGGACACAATCTTGCTCTCTATTAAATCTCTAATGAAGTGATGACTAATATCAATATGCATAGTCCAAGAATGTTGACTAGGATTTTTAGAAATACTGATAGCACTCGTGTTATTACAAAACATAGTCAAAATATCCTGAACCATACCATAATCTGCAAGCATTCTAGAGCAATTGGGAGCAACAACTTCCAACTGCAATATATTCAGCTTCAGCCGTGGAGAGAAAAATTGAATTATGCTTCTTACTATGATGCTTTTTATATCATTAGCATTGCCAGCCCAATCTGCATCACTATATCCTGCAAGCTTGAATTAGTGTCATAAGTGTACCAAATAGCATCATTAATTGTTCCACTGACAAAATGAATGATTCGTTTGATAGCAGCTAAGTGTGACTCCTTTGGATTTGCTTGGTACCTAGCACATACACTAACACTGAAATATATATCAGGTCTATTTACAGTCAAATAAAGTAAGCTACCAATCATGCTTCTGCAAAGACTAAGCTCAACACTAGAACAATTATCATCAATAGTCCACTTGGTATTAGTACCCATAGGAGTTCTCATGTGTTTTGTAGAATCTAAGCCAAACCTCTTAACTAAACTCTTGGCATATTTACTTTGATTAACAAGAATTCCATTCTCCATTTGTATCACTTGCAAACTCAAAAAGTAAGTCAATTCTCACACCATGCTCATTTTAAATTCCTTTTTCACTTGACTCACAACTTCTTGCACATGATCAAAAGAAGTAAAACCAAACACTATATCATCAACATAGATTTGAACAACTAAAATCTCTAGGTTAAGTTGCTTAATAAATAGTGTTCTATTTACTCCCCCTTGCTTATAGCCGTTTTCAAGCAAAAATTTGGTCAACCTTTCATACCAAGCTCGAGGAGCTTGCTTTAAATCATGCAAAGCCTTTTTCAATTTAAAAACATGGTTTGGGAAATTCAAAACCTTTAGGTTGTTCAACATAGGCTTTTTCATGTAAGATGCCATTAAAAAAGGCACTCCTAACATCCATTTAAAATAATTTAAAGCCTATTAAACAAGCAACTGTAAGAAGCAATCTAATGGGTTCTAGTCTAGCAACGGGTGTAAAGGTTTCATTAAAATCAACACCTTCAATTTGTGTGTAGTCTTGTGCAACCAACCTAGCTTCATTTTTCACTATGTTACCAAATTCATTAGTTTTGTTCTTGAAAATCCATTTAGTTCTTATAACATTAGTATGACTAGGTCTAGGTAGTTGCATCTATACATCATTTCGTTCAAACTGTTCTAATTCTTCTTGCATAGCTTTAATCCAAAATTCATCAACTAAAACTTCTTTAACCTTCTTAGGTTCAGTTAAAGATATAAAGCAAGTAAATCTTACCATATTGGCATACCTTTCTTCTGTGACCATTTGCTCATCAAGATTACCTAAAATAAGGTCGGACAAGTGATTTTTCTTAACTCTTGATGATGGTTCCTTTCTGGTTGGGTCCGGTAGGTCCATGGTTTCCTGGAGCTTTGAAACTTTCTCCTTCACATTTTTTGAAGTTTCTTTAGAGGCGTTATCTATAGCTGGTTCTATTTCTTTCAAACAAGGTTTACTAGATTGACCTTTCTCAATAACTCGATCTGCAGTAGTGACTGTAACAGCCTTTGGTATTTTTAAAAGACTGGTTATTTCTTTCTCAACTGAGTAATCTGTAAAATCTCGATAATCATCAATAACTGCATTTACAGATTTAATAATACTATGAGTTCCCATATTATAAATACAAAATGCTCTGCTGTTGCTAAAATAACTAAGAAAAAGACATTCATCACATTTTGGAATCAAATTTACCAAGATGCTCGCGATCATTCAATATAAAGCATATACTCCCAAAATATATGAAAGTAACCTAGATTAGGTTTTTGATCTGTCCATAACTCAAAAGGAGTTTTCTTAGTACCTGAACCCAGTGTAGCAAGCAGTGTGAAGTACTTTAGTCTATAATTTCTTTGAAACTTCTTCGAGTTTAACATCACTGGAGCCATTTCTTATAAGGTCATATTTTTCCTTTCTATAACACTATTTTGTTCTGCAGTAATAGATGAAGAAAACTCTTGTGAAATTCCATAAAAATTACAATATTCTTCAAAATTGGAGTTTTCAAATTCTCTTCCATGATCACTCCTAATTCTAACAATATTGCGATTTCGTTCGTTTTCAGCCTTTTCACATAGGTTTTTGAACACATCAAATGTATCTAATTTCTCTTTAATAAAGTCAACCCATGTATACATAGAAAAATCATCTACACACACAAATGCATACCTTTTTCCAACCAAACGTCCAACTTTCACTGGTCTCATAAGCTCCATATGAAGTAACTGTACTACCTTTGATGTTGCTCTATCTTGAATGGCTTTATGTGACACCCTTTGTTATTTCCCAGATTGACATGAACCACATATTCTAGTTTTCTTTTTAAGCATTGGAACTCCTTTAACAGCACCTGTTTTCATAATTTTAGCTAGTAATTTGTAGTTCAAGTGACCCAACTTTTGATGCTATAATTATGTGTCATCAAAAGTGGTCTTATGGCAAATAATTGAGTTAGTCAATTTATAAAAATGATCAAATGATTAATGTCCTTCTAAAATGTAATTTTCATCAATATTGAGAACGTGACATTTGTTACTATCAAAGTTGAAAAATAAGTTTTGATCACAAATTTGACTAATGCTGAGTAAATTTACTTTGAGATCCTCCACATGCAGAACATTGTCAAGTTTTAGAAACCTTTCACATTCATTGTTCCCTTTCCAAGTACATGACTTTTCACGCCATCGGCAATAGTCACATTCTCTCAATCAACTTTTTGATAATATCAAGACACTTCTATCACTTGTCATATGTCTAGAAAAACTACTAGCAAAATACCAAAAGTTAGTGTTATAAGTTCTTAAAGAAATAAAGGAAACATAAGCTTTATAATCAGTCTTCCTTATCCAAGTAGTTCTAGGTTTATTTTCACTTATTTTAACCTTAGCTCTAGGTGTCATCCTAGGTTTTTCATAAGAATAATTAAAAAACATAACCTTTTTCATATATTTTATGAGCAAAGAACATATCATTTTTCATATATTTTATGCACTTGAAGCAACTAGGTCTTATATGTCCTTTTATATGGCAAAAATAACAAGTGGGAATAAACATGTTGTTCTTACCTTGATGAATTGATGAAGAATGTGCAATAGTTTTATCTTTTTAAAGATATGGAACTTTAACTACTAGTGGAAAAGCTGTAGGTTGAGAAGCTTTAACAAACACACCTTAAGAATTTGAGTCTTTACCATCTTGATATCCAATACCATAATGATCTGAGCAAGATTTGCCAATTAACAAGATATGATCTAACTTTTGAGTGCTAGAATTCATCATTTTGAGTTACTTTTTGGTGTTCTCTAATTCTATGGTCACTACAAACAATTGATTATCTTTGTCAGTAAATGAAGACTTGTAATGAATTACCTCATTTTCAAGCTTAGCCTTATCATCCAAAATGATTGGTGTTAAAAATTGTATGTTCAGTAAGGGGTTAAAGTGTCTTTTTGTGTTTATATTATAATTTGCATTTGTGTATATGAAGCATATTGTGAATTTTTAATTATATTTCTAAATATTTAATTTTGTGTATTTTATATATTTATAAGGTAAAAATAATAATTTGACGTAATTCGAGGCTCCAAACAGATAAGTAGATGTCAAATTTCAATTCCAAAGGTCCAAAAAACTTAGGATAAGTCAAGACCAGCTTGAAATTGAGCTTGTACAAAATGTTTAACTTTTTCTGTTGACTAAGCACCAATTGAATGGTAAAATGAGCTTACAATAGATATGAATGCATTCGATAGCTGTCAATTTTAACTAAATCTCAACCATTCATAATGCAATGGCCACGATCGCGTCACATGACAATGGTTGGTGAAACAGATTGGAGGATCCGAATCCTTGTATTCGGGTCGACCTGATCCACCCATTAACCTACCAAATCTCTATCGTTCCTTGACCGAATCAGACACTTCAAATGATGTCGGTTGTTATGTTGACTTTTGAAGTTTGACCGGCTATCGGATCTTGATCTAATGGCTATGTGGAGTGCCTGTATAAAGCTTATAATGAACCATAAAACACTGGATTATTAATGTATTTCTCTACAAATAGAACCTTATTTTTATGTTTTGGGCATCTCTCTTCTTCTCAATTTTTTTCCTAAAATTCTTTGTAATCTTATATTAATAAATTTCAGTTGTGTTTTAATATTTTGAATACTTATTTTTATAAATAATTTAGTTTTATTTTCAATTTTAGTTGTTTTAATTATGTGTAATTCAATTTTAATAATTATTTTTATTTCAATTATGCTTAGCTAAATAATAATAGTTAGGGTAAGGTGAAACTCTTAGGAAATAAATATGATTTATATCAAATTCTATTTTTAATTATATAAATTAAATTTATTTTCTATTTGATTTTATACATATTTTATATTTTGAAATTTTGATTTATTGTAGATAAACAAGTGAGTTTGGCACAATAAATTCTTAATATCTTAATATAAGACATGATAAAATGATATTTTGATTTATTGTAGACAAATTGAATTTTGGCACAATAAATACTTAATCCATAATAAAATTAATGGGAAAATAATTGTAATTTATACAATTAATCTTTTGGACAATAAAATAAAAATAAAAAGAATTTATTAAATTGTATTTACTACTAAAAGTAGATCCATAGCCTTAACTAATTTAATTTCATAGTTTCACTTAAATTAAGTTGCTTATTTTTAAATTTTATTTTAATTTTTTAAATAAACTAAAATAAAAAAATTAAATCTTTTCTCTATAGATCGACCTCGAACTCACTGAACTATATTATAGTTAGACACTCTTATGCTTGAGAGTAAATTAAATACTTTTGAGTTGTTTCACAAAAGATTGGATACTTGAGTCATCAAGATTATATTCTTATTATAAACTTCTTCCCATTTAGCAAACATCATCTTGTAGCTTTCATGAAAAGGTTTCTTTTCATTAATATCAATGCCACTGAGGTCACTATCTGGATCATTATTCTTGTTATCATGCTGCACAGTTGTGTCAAGACGATAATCAGTGTCTTCCTTGCAAGGAGTTAAGTGTGAGGCTTTAGATATGAATGCACCTCTAATATTTGATTATTGCTCATTGCCATTAGTATATTTTGACACATCATTATGGACAACAAGTCGTCCAATAAGGTCCTCTTCATCAATGCTATCATTAAAATTATCATTACTCCGAGTGGATTGCATTGTTTTTTCTGTATCGAATACCAACAAATTTGTTAAAAATCAAACAATTTAGAAATAGAGTTAGGAGAACCTTTTTGAGCTGTTGGGGCCACTGATGTGGAAGTCTTCATTGGTTTGTTAAAGTTCTTCTTTTTCAACATCTTTTTGAAATTCTTTGCAATGTGTGCAAGTGAATTATCCACGTACAAATATGGATCATCATCCTCACTTGGTTTGGTGGCGGGATCCTGTGTTTTAACCTGAAAAGCAACACTCTTTTCTTTCTTGGGATTCAAATTCAATTAGTTAGTCTTACAAACCATCAATTTTTCTATAAGTGAGCCCCTAGTCATGATAGACATATCAACATATTCTTCAATGGCCAAAATTTTAGGATGATATCTAGGATTGACAAATCTTAACATTTTTCTACAAAATTCTTCCTTAGAAATATGTTTTCTAAGAGTAAAAAAGTCATTAACCATAGCAAGGATTATAGAATTAAATTCAAATATGGTTTCATGTTCATGCATTTTCAAGTTTTCAAAATCAGATGTAAGTTTATGAAGTTTAGAATGTTTTACAGTACTGTTGCCTTCAAAATGTACTTTGAAGTATATTCCAAACAGCTTTAGATGTCTTGCATGTAGAAATAAGTTGGTGTTGAAACACATCAACTCTAATGACAATAGCATTAAGTCTTTTTGCATTATATCTAGATGCATCGAATTCATCATTAGTCCATTCTCTGACTGGCTTTAGAGATTCTACATCATCTTCATCAATTCTGGTAGGTGGAGTATATCTAGTGAGTATGCATTGCCAAACTCTTTCATCAATAGCTGTTAGATAAATTTCCATCATTTGCTTCCAATAAGCATAATTTGTCCTATTTGGTACAGGTGGATGAGCCAAAGAGCCTCCCTCTCTTTATGTGGTTCCGATAAATCAATCTTATATCCATGAGGGCACACCCAAATGAAAAGTAATTCACTAAGTTGAGATGTTACAACCTATAGATTTATCGAACTCAAGACTCTCACTTATAGTTTATCATCATACAGCTTACTCAACCTTAGACTGAATCTGCTTCTCTTGAATAATTGCTACCCCTCTTGATCCACGATATTCAAGGCACTTTGCAAAGTGATCAATAACAATTCTTTAATTCTTTAATGTATAGTGATCTAAAATCCACATAAAATCTCCACAGAGATGAAAAGAAGATAAGAAATCAAATCAACACAACATTATGAGCCAAATTCGAATTCTCTAGGGAGAAGGCTGAATTTTGCTTCTCTATTTTAAGCTATGTGTTGTACTTCTTCAATTGTGAAATACCTCTCTTTATATAAGCACTAGGACTTTACAAAAATTGTAAGTCATAAAAGACTTGGATTCTTTCCAAATAAGAGTTTCTTTCCTCTTATAATTCCTATGAATCTAAATAGAAATCATTCTGATCTTCTTACCTTGCTTGTCTCTTAATAAATATCTAGAGCATTTAATAGACTTCCTGTTTGAACCAACTTTTTGCTCTAAATAGATTTTATGGGCCAATTATAGAATCCCTTCATTAATTGACTTGCTAAATTAGACATCTAATTAAATTAGGAAATAAATATTCTTAATAAATTGGAATCTCACTAAATTAGGGAATTAATAAATTAATCTCTATTACAAGATATGCAATAAATAAAATTCTAATTTAACTAAACTTTCCATAAGATGTCAACTTTATAAATAATGGACTTAACACAGACAATTCTATGGATTCAGAAAAATTTAATGAACATCAAATGACATGAGTGAAGATGCCTCAACAATTCACAATAATGCTCTTACCTATCTGCTAGGAAAAGAACGTAATGCACGTGTGAAAGGAGCTGGGTCTGGAGTTACACCAACATTGGTGAATTTAGAAGCATTTAACAAGTCTCATCCTACACAAATTAAAATGAAACTGAAATATCTCAAAAAACAGTTTGAGGAATTCAAGGCTGCATTCATTGAGAACGTTAGTATAAAAAAGGTAATAAATATGGTTAAGAAAATTTATGTTGGATATAGTTAGAAGTAATGCTTTTTGTGTGCTATTTTTTAATATATTTTTAGGATCAAAATGATAAAATTTCGGTTAGCTTTGAGTTATATAGTCTGTAAACCGAGTATTTTAAATATGTGAATTGTTCAAGCCACAAAAAGAAATTTCTAAAGACACTTCACATGGGAAAGTAAGTTCTAATTTTTCTGAGTTTTTCAATGCTATCCATAATTTTTTATTGAGTCTCAAAACTCTGTTTCACACAAAAATCAATAGACTTTTGAGTTTTTTCTGATAAAGAATCATTCTCTTAGATCAAAGTGTTAGATTAGTTCTTTATAAAAATATCAATAGCATGTTGAGCCCAGGAAAAACTGTTTGAATTTCTTCATATAATTTGTTTGCCTCTAATCATATTTTTTATTCGTTATTATAGAAAGCTAAAACATGTGGAAGCACTTTCACAAATGTTAAGAATGGTCCTAGTAGATAACTAGACAGATAGGAACAGGAAAAGTTGTAGGAGAAGGAACAACTACATCGAGAGATCTACTTACAAAAGTAAATCATATATGACATGGATCATATTGCTGGAAATTTTTGGTGACAGTTGCACTGATTGAAGATACTCCCTTAATAGTACTACATTCGAGTTTCATGTTCTTAATGATGCAATTGGAAGCACAATTGCTTGGTCGAAAAAATACATCTTGTTGGAGTAGGCTTATAGTTTCCAATTTGATGCTATGCTTTCTTCATACTTGAATCTTATAGATCAAGGGGAAAAAATTAACTTGGGCGAGAGTTTGATTTGAACTTGAATATTATATTCTGTGTAGAAATTTAACAATCTTCAACTAAATTTTTTGTTGTATGGATGCCAAGTTCAACTAATTTTACGGAGATTTAAGTTTCGAACTTTTACTTGATTGGATTGTTATTAATTTTACAAAATTGAATGGCAGTAGGTTTCCAAATTTATTTACTATCTTTTGCAGCATTTTACTCATATAACAAATGGCCTAGCAAACAACATTTTGATGATGCTATTATTATTATTTTATGCAACATTTCTTACTGGAGTTGAAAAAGGCTATAAAAATTCAATATTATTTGCTACATCCTTCGTTATGACATTTTAATAAATGTTGTAATTGTGTTTTCGTAGCATTTTTGAATGGTTATAAAAGATAACATTTCTTGTAGTGAATGAAGATGAGATCAATGAAATTCGTTTTGAGTGGATCACTTATGTTGGTGACTTCATTTGAAAGAAAAAGTGCAAAAGATGTAAGTAATGTAGGTAAATAGCAGATGATTCAATTGAAGTACATTAGTTTAATGTGAATTTAACTATGACTTTTCAAGGATGATTTAGTCACTGTCATAGCATGCTAGTAAAACAATGTTTAATTTGATTATCATTGTTGTACAGAAAGCAAAAGTGAAGCAACTTTGTGGTCTGGTCAATTTGTTGTGCCTGATTCAAGTTGCGAGATATACTGTACAATGGGGGTCAATTTGCATGGCATATGACTAAGGCAAGAGTTTGGCCCTTATTTCTTTCTCCATCTCTATCTCTCTATTTAGATGCTTTGTACTTTAGTTCACTATTTTTAATTTTGCAGTCTCTCATGTCTTATTATCTTATTTACATATATAAAGTCGCCGTGAAACTTTTCGGATCAGGGGTGGAAGGCTTACGAAGGATTGAATTACACAGATTGTTGCTGTTGATTTGGGTATTGCCTTTGTTGTTGAAAATGATTAATTGGTACTAATTTTGCACTCAAAGTGTTGTGAACTTAGAAAAATGTATAGGTTCAAAACCTAGATCTTATTTTTTCATATATACATTTCAAACATTTAAAGATTGTCGTTGTACAAATTAGATAAATATATAATTCAAAACTATATCTTACTTTTAATAAATACGGTTCATGTTAATATAATTTTGAGTTTGTTATTTTATTATTTAGTTTGGAGTTTTATTAGATTTTTAATATTATAATTTATATCATGTGAAGCCTACAAAAGAGATTCCATTATTAGTAGTTTCTTTTAATAAAAAAAAGAAAAAAAGATGTAAATTTTAATTATTTTAACAAGTCATGTGTAAATAAAATTTTCTTAAAAGTTATAAATATATGACTATTACAAACTATCATACTCATACAATATTTGTATGTTGTGACCGATATTTGATGGTAAAAAGATGAAAAAAAAAATGATAATTTTTAAATGACTAATGTAATTGATTTTGGTAAATGTCAAATAAGAATATTTGACACATGCATATATAATTGGCATTTTTTTATAGCCCACGATCAAAGTATATAACTAGTCATCTAAGTACGGATGGAATAGCACATTGTGGAGGGTGCAGAACGTGGAAGGGGCATTGATGAGTCCAAATGAATAAGAATATTTGACACATGCATACTTGGCATTTTTTAATTATCAAATATACTTACCCTTATTTGATGTTTTTAACTGTCCATTAACCTTATTTGATGTTTTTAACTGTCCATTATTCCATTTTTTCTTGTAGTGGCTCTTCCCTTAGTTTAATTGAAGATTGATAACTATATTAATATAGCAGCATTGATAAATCATTAATAAAAAAATTTATATAAATAAAATAATTATCGAAGTTAAAATAATTTTGTAACTATTTTGGTATTTGTAATGTATAATGGTATAATAGTCAAATTAAACTTATATTAAAGGCCTATGGTTACTATCCTTTCACTACCAAACTATATTGAAATAACAAATGACCACAAGAATTATTGGAGCATAATATTTTACTATATTAACTATGAAAAATTAACAGTTTTTGGCCTTTTGGTTGATTTGTAAACTACCAATATTGCCCTTAATTAATTGATTTAAAAATAGAAAGAAAGAGTAGAGATTTTAAAATATTTTGAAAAGCCCCAAAAGTATAGAAATGTGACAAAATAACCCTTAGCATAATTATATTTCAATCCAAAGGTCTTGGGTCGTCTAACCAATCAAACATTACCCATCACCTTTAATCTTTGACTGAGGGTATAAATGTAAAAACTTTTCGAATGTTTGTGGCTGATTTTTATAAGTAATTCCACTCCTGTGGGGTGTAATTTGTCATACTCTCAAATTTTTGGGGCTAATTTATAAAATTGGTTTAAATTTCATAAAATTATACCCCTGCGAAGTTATTATGACATCAGCATTTGACTAACAAACTAACAACGAAGTAGTAAGCATTAATTTTTCATTTTCATATAACAAAATACTACACTTTAAGAATTCTTGTATGTTTGTTATTTCAACATTATTGAAATGGTAGAGTACTTTTTTTTTAACCTAAAGAGATATTGGTGGTTAAAGATGGTTAAAAGATTTAAGGGGAAAAAAAAACGAAAATAGTAATAATTTACTTCGCTAATTGTCCAAATTTCTTCTTTTATTTAAAATTATTAAAAATAATATGAATTTTTTATAATTAATTTTTTGAAGTGGGGTGGGTTTACAATTGGAGTAGGGGAATAGTTGAATATTATGAAATTTCTGACATTACTTTTTGGTCATATATTAAGCTAGCTGTAAATTAATTTTTTTTAATTACATATTTAAATTGTTTATTATATACTACGTAGAGTTTATTTTTAAAATTGATTAATATTGTTGGTAAATTAATATTTGTTTATTACATATTTGAATTATTTATTGTACATAAAACTAGGAGTGGGCAAATCTAGGTTTGGACCGAATTTAGATTAAGCCGATTGGATTTCAGATTGATTGGGTTGGAAAAAGCAGTTATCCAAACTTAATTCAAACTTGTAATTCGATCCAATCCAATCCAAATATAATTCAGATTGGATCGAATCATATCAAAAATTTTAAATTTTTTTTTATTGTGTAAAATTGATTAGATTTTCCGATTCAATACAATCGAATTAGACAAATTCCTACCCAATTAGGTAGAGGATTTCATCCACATCTGATTCAAAAATAAATTTTTGGATTGGTCCGGTCAGATTGGGTTATTTGCCACCCCTACATTAAATACGTATTATGTTATTTCTGAGAAAATAGATTTTATATATTAAATTTCTTTATTTTACAAATTATTGCCCTCACAATATCACTAATTAATAGTTAAATTATGTCAACTGATCGATGTGTAAAAGTTTGAAACAATTGAAAATTATGTGTCAAATTTTAAAATTTTGAACTTTTTTACTTTTTCAAAAACAATAGACATTAATGTTAAAAACCAAACAAAATGCATCCATGCCATTCAATAACTTCCTTGCCCGGAAAACGAATTATACAAGGATAGGAAAACAAAGAGATAATCCGTATTCGTTCTTTATAGACTTGGATTTGGAATTTACAACTTGCACATGTGGCAAAAAGTAATATTGTCATCTAATTGAGATTTATGGTGCTTTTATTTTTAGTGGAAATGTACTCGTGTGGAGATTTGAAAGTGTGCGAACACTTGCATCATACATGACTACATGCTGCTCTAAGCAGCCACCCATATAAAATTAATAAAAATATTGTTCCTTGGCTATGTGACACAAGACAACTACCATATACCAACAAAGTAGAAAAAGCCAAAAGGCTATAAGAGAGTGTGCTCAAATTGTTACAGTGCTTTTTGGGCTCCACCTCATCTCACGTTTAGCCTTCCCTCTCAGTAGAGAATGTCAGAAAAACCGAAAAATAAAATAAAATAAAATAAAAAATAATTATAGGCAAGAAATGAAATCCACACCTAGTGTATTCAATTTGTATGCAACCCAAGTCGGTAACTTGACACGTGTAATTTGATGGTATTATAAATCATAATATGCTTGAGTTGGATTCATGAAATATTCATACAAACTTGTGGTCTCTAGGTCCCCGTTTATTTGGTTCACTTCTTAGTTCTTACACTTGTAACAATTTGGTATTTCAGGCACGGAAATTCCGTGTTTCTAATGGTAATAGAAACAAAATTTTGCATCAAATATATGCCATTAGAAATTGGGAAGTGGTGATGAACTTGGTACGATAATAATATATTTTTTTTTTATTGGAACTTACGGCAGATATTACTAATACAACCCATATCCGACAGCGATTTTGCATTTGGATAAACCCTTTCATGGACCAGTAAAATCTTAAATTCTTGGGATCTATCTAATTTGGCAAACTAATTTCATCAAGATCATCCAAAGATAAAAACACTTCATCCATGCAAGAGAGTTCTGGCCCATCATCGTCGTCATCACAATTTCTTTCGAAAACTCTACAGATGACCCATTTACTGTAATCCTGAATGCAGTACGAGCAAGCAACAAATCAAAAAATAATCTTTAATTTTTTAATAATACTAGAAATTTAATATTTTAATTTTAACTTCAATCTCAATTGAAGTGGCAGCTTATTTATAACTGTCATTTCAAATTTACTATTAATGTTGATATAATGCAACATCTACAAGTAAGTTAACCTGCCACATCAATGAGACTTAAGTTGGGATTGAGAATCTTTGCATTCCTTCTAATTTTAATAAAGAATAAAAAACATAAAAGATATGTACACTTACAGTTTTTGAATTCACTCTTCTTTTAGAAGACCTACTACTACTAGTACTACTACTGGAAGCAGATGCAGAATCGGAGAGACGATATTCTTGCATTATCCAATTAGTTTTAACACCGGCAGGAGCTTCGCCGAGGTGAAAAATGTAATATTTCTTCAACCCAACTTTCTTATCAGCCCTTGTAAGAACCGATTCTTCTATTCCCATTGGCTTCCAATACCCATTACCCGTCATCCTATTTTGTGTCTTTCGACTATAGAAGTACCACTGGTTGCCTTCAGCAAGAGCTTTACCTACATATGTATGTTGACACACACAATCATGTTTTATAAACGAGTAATAATATTCGGACAGAAAATTTTGATAGAATAGAATGCCCATAGAAACAAATTAGCGTTCTGATAGCACTTCGTCTATTTAGCATTTTTCTAAATATATATATATATATATACATTATGGATGCATGCATGGAAGATACTAAAAAAAAAAAATTAATTAACGAATTTAATTAAGTAATATACTTTATCAAATATATACGTACCGTTGAGTTGCCATGGATCATATGGGTAAAGATCAAGATCAGGGATCACATCAGGGTGGCAAGGTAGGAGAGCGACCTTACGTTGAAGAAAATGAACAAGAAGCTCTTCATCAGTGGGATAAAATCTGAAACCAGGGGGCAGATTGACATTAGCATTAGCATTAATGTTATCTCCCATACTTACGTATGGTAATGAAGAAGAAATTAAGAAAAAGAAAGAATAGTGATAAGGAAGTGTTTGGATGCGGCTGATATTTATAACCTAATAAGAGGGAAAAGAGAGAGAGAGAGAGTGTGTGTGTGTGACGTGAAAAAGAAGGTGGTATTGATATTGATGATCACAAATCACAAAATGGAAAGGAGTCAGTTGGAGAATTGGATTTGAGTTTTGATACTTAAGTGTTCACAAATCACAACTCAGCTCATGCTCCAAAGGCGGCGGGTAACGGAACGTATTTTTGGATACTTTACAAGTAACGGTATCTGTAACTGTTGGAGGGAACTGGAGGAGGTCTTTCAGATTTCAGCTATTTTCTTTTCGAAGAAAACGTTTTGACAATATAATACATCTTTCTTTAAATGTCGATCCTCATCACACTTCATGCTTAGATCATACAGCTGCTGTCATCCACGTGGCATGCAGAATATGGGTTTGGTCGTGGACCATAAAACAAATAGGTGGCCCACATCTTGGAGTGTTGTGTGCGCCTAAGGCTATGCACCACTAATAATAATTATTATCGTTTATATAATTTTATATAAATATATCTGGTTAATTAACTAATATCTGGTTTATTATTCATACACTCCCCAGCAAAAGTGCAATGAGTACTGGTTCCTGGTTAGGACAAATAAATAGATTTTTTTATATGAATAATAAAAGGAGTTCAACTGATTATCTTGGGTCAGCCGTCACTGGAACTGAACAAATAATAGCCCCACATTTCAAAAATATAATTAACTAATTATGGTTAATTCTTAGAAAAGAAAACATATACAAGCAAAAAAATGAAAAAGAAATAAAAGAAGAAGCAACAAAGCTAACGGGTACTTTGCTTATGAATTTTCCAAGTAAATGATGATTTTATTGCTTATCTATTGGTTTTCATCTTCTATTGTATTTTACTTCTCCACTTGCACGTGAAACACTCATTTGAGATAGCGACTCAAATGAGTTGACCCCATTGAGCCAATCTAAGTCACCCAAAGTGAATGTCATTACACATGCCTTTCAAGTTTCCAAACTAGTATTAATTAATTAGGACAAATAGACCGTCCAAGAAAACAAAGAAAAAAGGCCAAACAAAATCAAACTGTTGTAATATTGATAATAGAGGAAGTATTAAAGAAAGAATAATTAAATAAAATAGAAAAGAGCCTAGTAAAATATTGCAACGCAGGATAGCATTTCTCACGGTATTTTGTTTCTCAATTTTGAAGTAAACAGAAATAGCATACGAGTGCTCTACTTATAATAATTGCGATCGTGCTTTGCCAAGTTCAAGAAGGCAAGCGGTCTGCATAGCTAAAAGCACACACATAATTTCACTTGTAAGACATGTGGTGAGATGTGTGTGTGATCGGTGTGTGCATGATATCAAGCAGTCTTCATGCTTCTCAATATATCAAATGTAATTTTCCTTATTTCTCTCATAAGTCAATACCAAGCCAAGCTGCGAAAGTGATTTGGCTGATTTGATTGGTTTTGGTCTACAGCCACACTGCAACATTGATTTTCTTAATGAGTGATATCCAAAACTCCTCTTGGATATCTACCACTTCATCATAATTATGCTTGATCTTTGTAAGGGAAAAATCGTGGAATAAAAAATTCAAGCAAAAAAATACAATTTAATTAAACATAAAATAGAGCTGACATACTAAAAGACTACCTCGTTAGAAATCTTTACCAGTAAAACCCAATGAGAAAATCTGGTCAAAGTAAAAAAGAGTTCAGTACACATAATGTCCAGTTTAGCTTTAAAAGTGTTTCTCTAATCTAATGAGCACTTCTCTTGATGAATGCTCCCTCTGATGATAACATGCATCAACTCGATAATTTATTGAAATGTCACAAGTCAATATTTTATCTTCAATTGTTGATGTAAGGGAACCTCTCATAAATTATCCTACCAAACTATCGATAAAATGTTTCTCGTCTATGAGTGGGCCTCATGGGTTAGTTATATCACCTGCATTTATTAAATCAACAAGATCTGGAGTTTTAGTTAATTCATAAATGAAATAATCTCAATAATGGAATATAACAAACCAGTATCTTCAAATCAGCAAATAGCATAATCCTTAAAATAGATTTATATAATGTACATATAAACATTAATAAGATATGATACTAAAGATTATACATTAACTTTAGGATCAAGAGAGCGAACTAGGATAATCAAGGGTAACCTTTATCCATTTTGAAAATTATATTCCAAAAATATATGGACAAAAATGCTAGTGAAACTGTGCTTGGTCTATGGCACAAGACAGTAATTTGTTTCCCCAAACCATACATTTTAGTCACTCTAATCATAATCAACAGTCTTTAGATCTTTTTAGGAGTTTAAATCATTGACATAAACTATGACAATAACAAAGTTAGATCCTATTTTATAGAATAATGATAGAGTCACAACTATGTTGTACAAATAAGTACAAATTAATGTGGTATTAAGAGATTGATTACATAAAATCATCATGGGTTCACACAATTAAAAAAAATAATTATTATCACCTTTTAGTCAATCTCTTCATGCCATACTAGTTTATATAAAATTATTTATGACTGTATCATTATTGTATTTTATAAACATAAAGGATCATAACATATCCTTGGTTTTATCAAGAATTCACAAATATTATTGTATAAAAATGTGTCAGTATTCAACATATATAGAGATCTAGAAAACTTTGCAAGCTACGTGTATCGATCTTTAGGCATTTTGAATCCTATTGGGATTCTTATAAAATAAATATCAAGTGCCCCATGAAAATTACCGTTACTTTCATAAGAAGCATACAAAGGCTCTTTGACATAGGCAAATCAATTGTACCGTATATGCACACATTGTAGGATAACAAGTCTCCTAATAATCAAGGTTTCATGAGCCATATATGATATTCTATGATGTGGTACTACGTTTTCATACACATACCCATTTATACTCAATAGATTTGACACCATCATAGATGTTTAGTGATTTAGGACGCTTAATTTAGGTTAATGTAGGATTTTAGAATTTTTATTATTCTAGGACTTTCTATTTTAATTAGAATCAATTATGGTATGTGTCTTAGTCTTTTATTTTTATTATAATTGTGATTTAATTTCCCTTTTTAAGTTAACTTAGGGAAGTAGGTTTACTTTATTATAAATAAAGAGGTATTGTTTTGTTTTCACTACTTCAGATTCAATTATTCAATAAAATCCATCTTTTATAATTTCCTCTGGGATTATCTATTAAAAATCTCTCTTGTAGAATCATTTAGATTATAGCGCCATCTAATCTTACTTTACGCATTATTAAAAATCTCATTGAGTCGTTTGATTAGAACGAGATTTAATCACGCTTCGATTAGAGCATAACCTAATCGCATTAGTTTCGTCCAGTGACGACATCTAGTTTTTTACCCTATTAATTTTTGTTTCAGCTATGTTCACTCCACCATTTGGTATCAGAGCGGTTCTATGTGATTCGCACAGCTTTCCTGCATACCCATTTTCATCCATACCAAATCCACCACTGAAAAAAAAAAACCAAAAATCCTAAAAATACAAAACCCTAGCCGCCACACCTACCACCGTAGCCGCCAACGTATATGGTTGCCGATTTACTTTTTCGTCAGTCACCACTACCATAGTTAGAAAAATTTGCCGATCATATCCCATGCATTCAAACGCTCTTTCTGCCACCACAGCCGCAGGAAAACAATCAAAATAGCTACGAAAGTCGCCACCGTCGTTCGCTAGCTTTCGCCATGTGTTGGCCAATACCACGACCACCAATCAACTCCTCTCTACTAGAACAACCTTTATAACTATTCATCACTGCTAATTGATGTATCGATCATCAGAATTGAAGCCAACACCAAACTGCTGCCTTTATCTCTAATTTCTAGCCAAAACACCACCTTTTCAGACAAACCACCGCCACCACCACACTTACTGACCCTAAATCCTTTAGATTCACCCATCCTTACCTAATTTCTGACCCCCATCACTGAAACCTAAACTTTTACTTAATTATTGTTTTACACTATAATTTTACTCAATTTTCAGTTTGGTCCCCAACTCTTTTAAAACCATCCTCTCTTACCATCTTCACTCTGAATCACGGCCACACCCAACCTGAGAGTTGAGCATTATTTACAGTTTTGCCATTATGTGGAAACTTGACAATAAATGACAAACTACCATCTTTGCCCTCCTATTTATCATATGCCGAAATTATTTGCATACACTCGTCCAAACAAATTTCTTGATTGGTTGGACACGGTTGAGCATTGATTTATAGCTTGGCACACTCCTAAAGAAGAGCAAGTATCGTTTGCTACTAGTAGATTAAGCATAAGTGTTTCAGAATGGTGGGATGAATTGAAAATTTCTTGATTTGACCAAGGCAAATCCAAAATTTGATCATTGAACCAAATGAAATGTATTTTGCAATCTGAGTTTATCTCTCTTGATTATTGTTTGGTACAACAAGGTACGAAATCAATTTCTGATTAAGCTTCTGAGTTCGGACGATTTTATGGATGCAAATATTATTATGAACGTGAAAATGATACAGCTACAAGATTTGTGAAGGAACTGAAAATGATACAGCTACAAGAATTGTGAAGGGACTCAATTTATATATTAAAGACAATATGCCTACATACACTATATACACCTTGCAACATGCAAGTCTTATAGCAAAGCAAATTGTATCGCAAATCAAAAGAGAAAGAAGCCAAGCATTGAAGCAATTAAGACAACTTCATCCTTGACACCAATTTGAGATCCCTAATCATATCACAAGCCAGTAGCCTAAAGTGAAAAATATACAGATGATAGAAATTTGTGTCTCTCCACACGTTGAAGATGTACCTAATGTTGCAAAAGAAAAAGCACAATTTATTATTGATTTAAAGTTCCAATCTGACAATTTGTGCGAGATAATGAGATTTTTTATCTATCTGAAATTTTTAAAGAAGAACAACATACTCTTGATTATCGCATTGAGTCTAGCAGTATGATCGAGGTTGTGCAGCAAAATCAAGTTGAAGAAGCTAAAGTGATCAAAATGGTTCTATCTATTCACGTTAAAGACAAGAAGATTGTGCTTGAAGAAAATTTGATTGAAAAGGTGAAATTTACTAGAGAGCGCATTGAGCATCATTTGGGGAAGGGTAAGAGTTATTTGATCGTTGTTCATTTTTTAAAGTCATCGTCGCCTTGAAGAATGTACAAGCGAAAGAAGTTGATGAAGTATGGATTCTTCAAAATTTTGAGAAAGATTGATGAGAAAGAATAAATTTGAACTCCAAGATAATTCAGATTTGCACTACAAATTTCACTCTCCAGACTGTATTTAAACTTCAGGACGAGTTTCTTTTAAGAGGAGGAGAATGATGTAAGATGTTAATTTAGGTTAATTTCGGATTCTAAAATTTTCATTATTCTAGGACTTTTTATTTTAATCAGAGTCAATTAGGGTATGTGTCTCAATCTGTTATTTCTATTATAATTATGATTTAGTTTTCCTTTTTAAGTTAACGTAAGGAAGTAGGTTTACTCTATTAAAAATAGAGAGGTTTTATTATTCTTTTCATAACTTCAGATTCAATTATTCAATAAAATTCCTCTTTTATAATTCCCTCTGAGATTATCTATGAAAAATCTTTCTTGTAGAGTCGTTTGGATTAGAGTGTCATCTAATCTTGCTTTACACGTTATTAAAAATATCATTGAGTCGTTTGGTTAGAACGAGTCTAATCACACTTTGATTAGAGCATAATATAATTGCGTTAGCTTGGTCAAGTACTAGAACGACATCTAGTTTCCCTACCCTATCAATTTCTGCTTCCATTATGCTCGCTCTATCATTTGGACTATCAATCCATTATGTTTGGCTAAAGGAGTTGATTTCACCTGGAATACTTCTTTCTATTTATGTCAATCATACCTTAGTCTATATTTATCGATGGTTGGTGATCATGATCATTAATAAGTTATATTATCAAGTCAAGGACCCTATTTGACTTTGGTTGTGAGTCTTGACCCCTTAACTAATTTTTATTGGTATGGGACTCTTGATCACATTAAAAAGACTAAAATACCCTTATTTACATGAAACCTTAAAAAATATATTTTATCAATTTTGTACAATACGTGAAACTATAGTGCAGTTCATGACTTCGTCATATAATATATGATAGTATCATGCAAAACATAACTTCATCATGTATCAATTTTGTATAATACATGACACTATAGTTTAATATAAGATAATATCATGCAATATACAATAATATCGTGTAATACATAACAAAAAAGAGCAGTATGGACATGTAACTGACTAGACCCCTCTAGAGGTCCTTTTAAAAAAATTTCACCATTAATAATGTCCATAGCTACTATAAACGCAAACCTTTCATCAATGACTGAGTAATGTCAGTGGCATTTTCCTCTAAAAGATGTAGTGTCATAATAAGGGCATAGGTCTCAATAAAGAGCTTTTGTTCTAATGAAACAGTAGCTTGAACATCAATTGCAGTCAAATTCTGAAGGATGCATCTAGTAGCAAAGGATACTTATTTTACTGTATAAAAGAAATAACTCAAGCATTAATAGAATTAGATCCTAAAGGAGCAATATCATGCATCTACTATCACAAGATCTTGATTTTGAGCCACTTTAAGGGACATGAGGTCTTTCGGGCCATTTTGGTCCCATTAAGGACAATATGCTTTTTATTATTACCTGAGTAAAGTCAGTAGAAACCTTACCGTTTTTGACACAAGCTCCTTTTATATAAGGAACAATATCAATGAACAAAGTGGTCTACCATGCTTTTGGCGTGCCATAAATAATTCATCAGTTGCCATTTTCGATAGATTGTTCAGAAAGAACAACCACCCTGCGAGGTTCATTCTACAATTGGTATAATTGACTTGGTTTCTTAGGACGCACAAGTGCATTTGGCTGGTGATTTGTAATTCAATGTAAATAAATTATCTTCTGCGTTTTGTTTTCAATCTAAGTTGTGCAGGAATCAAGATGAGACATATATATCACATACCATGAAAGCTCACGCTTAACATACTAAGACAGCTTTTTCTCATTCTTAATAGAGGAAAATTTTGTCTCATCGTATACCAATCACAAGAAGTACGATAAACAAATCATTAGTTATGGACTCAAGTATATGTTAATATATGGTGAGTCAAAACTCATATAATTTTCCAAATGACGCTAGGTCCCATCTTTGCATTGGAAGAGTGTATCAGGCTTGTATAGCGCAACCAGAAGTGCATAAGTAGGGATTATCAAGTTGATGACTCTGTATCAATTACAATAGGGATCAGATGAACACCCCAACATGCCAAATATTATGTCCCCCTTCATAAATAAATAATAATAAAGTTTTTATAATCACCTCAATAACAAATCCATATTCATTTCAAGAGAAAAATTTGTTAGGCATTGTCATTATATATAAAACATAAAATACAACACATATAAATATAAAAAGCTCATAAATTGTAATAGTAATTTTAATTGGCATGGATATCTTCATCTTTGTTTTCAAACAAGTTTGGGTATATGTCAAGATCTCCAGAATGGTTTTCGTTTTTGATAATTTTATTGTAACCATCATAAGGTCCTTAATATTTATGACCACAAATATGACCATGGTCTTAAACGTGACTGCGCTTTGATTATTACGATGATTGTATGACACAATAAGCAATGGCTTCGTATCAGTTTGATGAGCTTGACTAATTTTGCTATTGAGCCACACCAGAAGGGAAATGCAATTGCTCTATTTATAAAGTTGCCGACAAATCGTGCTTTGCCAAGTTCAGGACTGCAAGCGGTGTGCATCTATAGCTAAAATCACATACACAAATTTCAATAGAACACATTACACGCGGCGAGATGTGTGTGATCGGTGTGTGCATGGTAGCAAGCGATCTTCATGCTTCTCCGTATATCCAATATGATTTTCCTTAGTTCTTCTACAAGTCTCTTCGTAAGTCAAGCCTCACAAGTGATTTGGCTGATTTGAGCGGTTTTGGTGGATTGCCACTCCGCAACACTGATCAATCAGGGACATCACAACGAAAGAGTGGGGAAATTAATTATGTATTTTGTACCTAACTTTTACTGAAAGTTCAACTCATCGTTAAGAAATCCTGACAATTAATAGCTCAAAATTATTTAATTTTTCAACTTTATCAATTTATCACTAAATCATTAAAAACTGTTATATATTGAAATGCGGATTACAAGAATATTTTAAGTATTTCATTAATTTGATTTCTTTAATTAGGTCAATGGCGCCACTTTAATAATAGACAAAATTATTAATTTCACACCTAATTTTTAAGTATTTCAAATTATCTCCAAGGAATTCTGACAATAGCACAAACTACCTAAATTTCAATTTTTATCAATTAATCACTAAATTGTTAATATCATTCGAGAAAATCTGACATCACTAAATTGTTAATCCGATTCTTTTGGCTAAAATAACAGTATTTTAATAATAAAACTCATCCAATACGGCTTCCACGAACACATTTTGTACCCTTTCATTTTCTCCTTTTAATTTTAATTTATTCAAGTTAATAAATATATTAATTTTATGGCTCAATTTTTTATTTGTTTAATTTATTTTATGTATTTTTATTTAATTAATTTATTGTAGGGAAAATTTTTAAATAATTGATTTTCTATATTTCTTTTCATTTCAGATGACAAATTCTGCTTTTTTGCACACTTAAACAATACTAGGGAGAAAAACGAATTATTTTACTATAGATTCTTTTAAAGATTTGCTTACTTTTAATGATTTGGTGGTAATTTGATAAAAGTTAAGAAGTTAGGCGCTTCTGCGCTAGTGTCAAAATTTCTAGCTGGTAAATTGAACTTTTAGCAAACGTTAGGTAAGAAACTGGTGTGCTAGGATATCTTTGGAGTAGTGTAACATGGTTTCCCGGTGTCGGAATCATTTGTATGATAGATGATAGTTACCGTTTTGAAGTGTTTGACAATATGAGAAAATTTTGCTACTACTACCTATGAAGCGTAATATAACAGGTTGCTCAAATAACTCACAAACGGAAGTTAATTTGGTGCACGCGGATATGTTCAGCAAAAGTCTACCTAACAGCGGGATGCACTTAGCAGCGGAGTATACTTCGCACAATAGTAGGATGCGCTTAGAACGTGGGTTCGCTCAGTACATACAGTGGATTGTGCGAACGGAGTGTATTCAGCACAATAGTGGGATGCACTTAGCAGCAGAGTGCGCTTAACGCTGGGTCGCCTCACACAACTAGTCGGCCGTGGTGCGTTCAATGCTCAACCTAGCATGGCCCAAAATCTAGAATTCTTTACAATTGTAAATATCCTTGACTTTTTTAAAATAATGCATTTAAGTCCTAGAAGATATTTATGCAAGTTGCTAAGAAGGTTAAAAAACATGGCATCCAAGTCTATAAATAACCCATGGCACTTTTTATTTTTGCACACCACACCAACCACACCATGCACACACCCACCAACACACACACAATCTTTCCAGCCCTCTTGTAAAAAGCTCTCTTATAAATTACTCTTTTGTAAGTAATGAAATTATATTTGGTCCTATTGCTCTTTCTTCTCTATAGCATTTGTCGCAAGCATCCTTACTTGACTAGTTTGAGAAATGTTCTAGACTTGCTTAGCGACTTATGTGCTAAAAGTAGTCTAAGTGTTGCACGGATTTGCTGCGCGCTAAATTCATCCCATGACAGTAAGCTATTTTTACCAAGTTCTGCTATTTTAGTCCCCAAAACAGCTTTTAGAAATGATTTCCTAGCACTAGTAGGAAACTTACTTTGTTTTTACTACCTCTTGTTTGCAACATCTGTCAATCAGCCATTTTTTTTTTCTTTTTAACATCTATTAAAGTGGTTTGATCAAATCATAACCAGTGATGGTAATGGGGCACATATAAATTGAATTTACCATGCATGTTTTAAAATCAGATCCTTGATAAAAATAGAGATTCATATCTGCCTCAAATCTATCATGGATCTATACTTTTTGTTCCATATCTAAATTCAAAATAAAAAATAAAGATACAAACCTGCTCTAAATTCGTAAGATTATTAAGATCAATGCATGTTCAAGATCTTTTATAAGTTCATCAATTTTAAGTATTTGACAAGTAAAGTCAATCATCAATACTTTTTTAGTCGTTTATAAGCGAAACCTAACAAATTTAAACTTTCTTAAACTCCAAAACATAACAAGAAAAATAAAAGAGTAACAATTTTTTTTTTTGGGAAACAAAAATTAAAATATAGTAGTATCAACTAAAACATTTAATTCATCCTAAAATAAAACTAAGAAAAAGTTGAATGTCATACAAATCTAATAAAATAAATATTGCAACTTATTATTGTAGCTTTGATTTTAGTAAGTTAAGGTGTAAGTTTAGAATCCAACTAGGGGTGCATCATAACCCACTTTTTGTCTTACTTTACTCTCTTCTGTATTTATTCTTTCTCCTCCTTCAACCCCTCACCTGAATATTCTTAAGGATTTTCTCCATTTTCAATTAGGCCTGTAATGATTGCAATTAATACGAGACAACTTGACATTCTCATTAAAGCTACTTCTTTATTGCCTTAACGTTCATTTACCCTATCACATAAGTAATAATGAATTGAACTTTTTGTGTAAAAGAAAATCAAATAGATGTATTTTTGTAACCATACTCTATTAATCATCTACAATGAAATTCATCTACAATGAAATTCAGGTATAAGCAAATTGGATTTCTTTTTTATGTGGATTTCTTTTTTATCTTTTGTTATGTATTTTCTTCCCCTTTTCTCCTCTTTGCGTCTCTCATTTTCTCCTTAAACAATCTAACTCTAGAGATATTGTTATTTTTTGTAAGTAAAACTCCTCTTTATTATGCCATGAGTTTATTTTTTCACATTAAATTTTTTTTTTTAACAAATGGCCAAAAGTGAGAGCTGTAACGAAAATTCAAAACTCATCTTAGTTTTTGTTGTCTTTGTTGATACATCTGGCATGTTTGGTCTCTTGATTATAACTTGTGAGAATGGATACTATAACACAATCATGATGATTAATAATTCTCACTGAGAGAGCTTGGGAAGAAAGATTTGGCACAAAATTTTGTAAACTTCGACTTTTTTAAGTTTTCAACAAACAATAGGAACTCCACTATTAATAAGAAAATAAACACATCCCTGCCCTTGAAACTATTTTTCTGTCATATCCAATGGCTGTAGCAAAAAACAAAAAAACAAAACAAAAGGATGTATGGTGCACTTGTTGTATCATAGCTGGATCTATAAGTTTATTTTGATTGTAAAAGTAGTAAATCCAATATAGCTATAAATATTTTTTTTTAAATAAAACAAAATTAAAAGGCTTCTAATTGGATATGGATTTGAACCCAATTCTAAAGTCAATTCCATACTTACTCCATATCTGTCTTGGATCTATTATCTTTAACCAAAATTACTCTAAATCTATTTTATACTAACTAAGGTCTAATCCAACTAGATTTAGATAATATGGATCATGGGTTAGACCCACCTCACTGGCCATCCACTTATAAGGGTAAAAATGGGTCATTTAATTTTGACCTAATAATAAGCCCATTACATTAAGATAACATTTACTTTTTGAATTGGAGTGGGATCTTAGGGAGTTGAAATCCTAAAATTGGAAATATGAAGTGGAATTGTGAATAGTTTATTTACTGACGCTGGAGAGGAAATATGGACTAAAAATTATAAGCTCATTTATATGTTTATCTTATCTTGGATTTAAAGTGAATCGTTTCAAATTATAATTTTACTCTTATTTAAAAAATTATAATTTTTAATTATAAAGTTAAAAAAGATATATTTGTAAAATAAATTATTTATTTTTTATTAATTTTAATTATATAAATTAATAACTATTGTTAATATTCTTAATTATGTAAATCATAATTTTTTATTAATTTTAATTTTAATTTAATTATATAAATTAAAAATTAGTGATGAGCAACATAAATGAAAATTATTATTAGTAATATAGTATAAAATTAGTATTCCCTTATAATAAACTATTTTTATTATTATTATTATTATTATTATTATTATTATTATTATTAAAAAATAAATGCAATAATATTATTTAAATAAATATCATATTATTATTTTTAAATAAATATAACATTATTTTATTTTAATAATACAATTATATTATATTTAATAAAGGAATAGTAAAAAAGGAAGAGGAGGGGAGTGGATTCCCACTCCTAGGCTTGGCAAAACTCTGGGTCCTGTCCGGGTTTGGTACTACCCAGAACTAGCCCGAATGACTAAAATAGATGCCCGGACCCCATTTTCCACGTGCGGGCCGGGTCAAGCCCAGCACCTCTCGGGCACAGGTTTTTGATCCGGGTTCCCAGCCCGCATGAAAATTCAAATTCCCAAAGTCCTTCATTGTTATTCTTTTATTTCTCGCCCCCAAATATCTATAACTAAACACACCTATTCTTCCATCAACAGGTAGCATGCATGCATGTTTTTTCTGTATCATACTACAAGGGTTGATGAATCTCAAGCTTTAGAAAAGAAAATAGTTAAATACCAAACCCGAAACCTGTAACATACTAATAGTGCAAATTTTACACAAATAATAAATAAAAATTATTTCAATCTACTTTTTACTACTTAAATTCATCCAATTTCTAACCTAAATTTATTCAATCTATATCAAAATAATTTAAATTCAACAATACAATAATTACCAAATAAATCTAAATAACTATGACATCCAACATATCATGAGTTCATAATTATGGCTCAATTACCAATATAACATATGAAAATCCCAATATGTTCAACAACTAACAAAATAGTTCATAAAAGAGTCTCAAAATACTCCCATGTAAAATAAGTAAATAACAAGTTCATGTCATGCTGCTTGATGCTTGTGGCCCATCATGTAACATATGCATTTTTGTGCCGTTTAAAAAAAAAAAGGAAAGAGAAAGAGGCGGTTAAAAGTAAATAAAAGGAAGTAAATTGAAAAAAGAAGAAGAAGAAGAAACAGCACACACATGAGAGAGAGAGAGAGAGGCTGAGAGAGAGAAAGAGTTTTGCAACCCAACCCGAACCCGCGAACTTGACCCGGTCGTATCTTGGATTTCCAGCCACCTCACCGGCCAAGGAAGGTACCGATCGGAAGCCCTTGAGCCGCTGGTCACATCTCTATCGTCGCTGCCACCAGAAAACCACTAGAACGCCGTCGATTGAAGCCTTGGAGAACCGCGGAATCACCGCCGTGATTTGCTATGATTTAACCGATTTCCGGCTACGCCACCACCTCAGTTTTGTTCCCCGCACCACCATCTTCCATTTCCGACTGCCCATAGCCACTGGGGGAGCCGATTTGCTATCAACCGACCACTTGGAGGCTCACGACTGTCGAGCTAGATTTCGACGCTGTTGCCGCGCATGGGAGCTCACCGCCAGCACTTTTGGACTCAGCTCAGTCTAAAGTATCTAACCCTAGCTTCTTGGTCACCGTCACAAGAATTCCAGTCACTATTGAACGGCAAGGGCATTTCGATAATTTTATAATTTTGAGGGCAGTTTTGTAATTTCAGACTTTATGGATATTTTTGTAATTCTTAGAATATAGGATCGATTAGTCATTATGAATTCCAAGGGATAATTCGGTAATCCATGATTGTGTTACGGACGCGAGGGTAGTTTCGTAATTTTATTAACACGGAAGTGGTATATTATGAATAAATACTCGTTTCGAGCTTTATTATGTAAAGTTAGTTCTATTTTAGATTTACAGAAAGTAATTATATCGTTTCCTTGACTTAGGATGACCCGCGAGTGAGGGCCAGTCTGCAGGTGTAGACAACCACCGGGCCTGAAGATCGTCACTGTGAGTGGAATATATAAAACCTATGTTCATAGCTTATTTTGATAATAAAACATGTTTGTGAAATAAGTATTTTAAATGATCAGAATTAATGATTTTCTCGAAATGGATTTGATTCACATATTGATATGTTATTTAAAAGTGTATGGTGAATATTTTTCTGCATCGACTTTGAATAAAACCTGACAGTATTTTTGAGGCAAAAAAAGTTGATTTAAATGTGTTAATGGAATTTCCGAGCATGATTTAAAGATTGTATTTAAAACCATTGAACAGTACCTTTCCCAGTGATACAGATGAGATGAGAGGCCTTTAGGGTTCGTCTGAACACACATAAAGGCTTTAGGCTGTGTGTTTGGGCGCTTTTGCCTTTTAGGAGCATATGCATACAGTATGATGAGTACGCAGCATGATAAGTACAGATATTGAGTACAGATGAGATACAGGCTTTTGGGGCCCGTCTGAGTACACATAGATTTGGGCCATGTGCTTGGATGCTTTTGTCCTTTGGGAACTTGATGCATGCACAGATATAATGAGCTATGAGATGGCATTTCCCTGTCAATCCATGTAGCTCCGGGACATGACGGTATCCAGATAGTACGTCATTGCACGTCCGTTGAGGGCTGGATAGGATGAGATTATTCCCTTGGTTACTTGTTTGCATGATAGTTTCGGTATTCAGTATTTGTGACTATAATGTTATAACTTCCATGATTTTCTTTAGTATGATGTATTATTGATGTATCAATGCATGATTTAAATTAAATAAGTTTATTGGAATTCTTATGATATTTTGATGACATTATTTCGAGACAGAGTAAATTATTTTACAGTAAGTTTAGTTTCAGTTTAGTTTCAAAAGAAAACTACTATCCATTCACTGAGCTCACTGAGTTTTATACTCACCCCGTTTTATCATATTTCCCCCCCCCCCAGTAGGTTGTAGGTATACTAAACCGACCCAGCGACTGTAGATATTTTGAGATTTTGACCACGTTATACTAGCAGATGTAGATGATTTTGTTAGGGCATTTTGATAAACTCATTATTTTGGGATTGTATAATTTTGGTGTATTATTCTTTTGAAACTAAAAATAAACTTATGTACGTTAATATCAGCTATAATATAATCTTTTGATACTTTGGAGATATCTTGGATGAAATTCAGTACTATGGCTGGGAATGTTGAGCATTGGAGCTGGTTGTTTATAGAATTATTTAAAAGTGTTTGTTTTACACATGTACAGGACGGGAGTGTTATACTTATAGGGGAGATTCTGTCGAATTTTTGATAGAATCCTTATTAATTAGATTGTTATCTGTTTAGTTTTTATGAGTCTAGATAGACTTGCCCTGGAGTTCAGGGCAGGTTGTTTCACATCATCATCATCATCTGAAATTACCTCCTCCCCAGCAAAAATCTCATCTTCTGAAACTCCACGTAACAATGAAAATAACACATTAAGATTCAAAAGAATTTTAAGCAAACAAATATTACTAAAATATAATTCAAATAACTTTATGCCTTTAGAAGTAAAAGCTCAAATTCAAGTATGAGCACACATTAAGGCTTCCAAAGTGTCAGGAAAAAGTTTACTATGATGCGAACTCAAAAATCTACCCCCAGTACTAAAAGCTAACTCAGAGGCAACGATGGATATAGGAATGGCTAAGACATCCTTAGCCAACTCAGCCAAAATAGGATATTGGCTTCTGTGCATCTTTCAAAATGCTAAAATATCAAAGTTTGAAGTAGCATCCAACAATTCCTCATCTAAATACCTATCCAACTCTGACTTAGTCACCTTAGCATGCTTATTTTGGCTTCGAAATGTTTCAAACTCATCTACATCCCAATACTTATTCGGATTCGAAGAAGATTCAAAATGAACAATTTCAGATCCAACATTCTACCCACCACTCACAATTGTTGCCTTTAATTCATATTCTTTCCCTAAATCATGACAAAGCTTACATGCACGCTCAATATGCTCATATGTTGTATCACTATATATCTTTGGGAATTAAAAATCAATCAACATCATTTTCTATCTTGGGTCAAGTACAATAGCCACAACTAATGTCGGATAAATGTCATTCCAATATTTATCAAATTTGTCAGCCATTTTATCAGCCATAATCCTAATATGAAGGTTATTAGAGGTGCGCAATCCATTAATCGACAATTTCATTTTATGTATCAACGAAAAGAACAAATTAGCTATAGGGTATTTTGTACTAAAAAACATCTCCATTAACATGTAAAATGATTTCAAATGCTCCAACAATATGACTGCAAAATCCCACTCCTCATCACTTGGCAAGCTTTTATATTAAGGCTCACACTGTTGCAACCGAGAAAAAACACTTCTATACATCAATGCTACCTCAAGCATGCCATAAGTAGAGTTCCAACGAGTAGGACAATCTAATTTCAAATTTTTTTTACAATTAATTTGTAATTGTCTAGCAGCTAGCTCAAAAATTTCAAATCTTTTTGGTGTTTGTATCCAGTAACTCACACTTTCTCTAATCTTTCCAACCCCATTTTCTATAACTTTCAACCCTTTCCGCACAACCAAGTTCAATATATGAGCGGTAAATCTCATATGAAAAATTTTACCACTAGAAATTAAGATACCAGTATCAAACCTTAACAGCAATTTCTCCACCATCACGTCATTAGTGGTACAATTATCCAATGTCACTGAAGATAACTTTCTATCCCCATTCCAATCCAACGGACAATGCACTAACTCATTAGAAAGGGCATCAGCAGTGTGGGGGCTCGGAACATAGATAAACCTATCAAGTATTCAAGTGTCAGTATTAAATACACAAACTTAAAATATTATAACAATTTAAACTTGAAAAGAAATCTAATAAAGTAATAAAAAACTTAAAAGAGAAACTAAGAAAATAAAAAATTATAGACAAATTACCTTAAGATTTGACTATGCAATTTCCAAGAATTGTCAATAAAATGGGCTGTCACAACCATATATCTCTTTTTCTGATTACTAGCTATCCATAAATCCGTAGTAATGGCCACTCTACTATGATTTTTCTCTAATAAATACAAAGTCTTAACCTTCTCGATTTGATATAACTTCAAGATCTCGCTATTCAAAGTGTTTCTGCTCATTGCTTAACCATAGAGTTCGCATGTGCCATTAGATCTGGAAAGCCTATACATTCCAAAAATCTAAGTGGAAGCTCATGCATTATAACCATTCTTGCTATTTAATCACTTTGAGACTTCCCTGAAGTGCTTCATCTATTTTTAGTTCATGCTTCATAAAACAAGATTTCACGTGTCTATTCAAAGTCGAAGTCCCTAATTGGTATCTGGCTTTTAAAATTGCATTACAATGCATGCACTTTGCCTTTTGTTCTCCATTAATAATTATTTTTGTAAAGTGCTCTGATGCATTAAAGACTTTCTTCTTATTTTTGGTTTCTTGCTTTCTCTTCTTATCATGCCTGGTTGACACTGAAATTTCCTCAACCTTATTATTAATCTTACCTTCGACATTATGGAATAAAATGGGAGCACTCGATGAATTGATTTCTACATTACCTGACATTGCACTGCTCTACTGTTACAATAGCAAAGAAACTAAAGAGGTTATTAGTTTCAGCATGTGGAAAAAAACTTTTGCAAGTCAATCTTAGCATGTGTAAAAAGCTTGTGCAAGTCAGTTTCAATATTTCTTTTTATAATTTTACTGCACAATTAATGATTTTCCCCCCATAAATTACTACTCATATTTGTTGTGGCTATATCTTTGTGTTAATGAAATATTGCACCTATTACATATGTTTCTTGTTATAAAAAATCAGCTCCTATACTGTATTACATATGTTTATTATTATAAAAAAATAAAAAATAATCAAGCATAGCATCCAAAAGAAATACAAAGCATATATATAACAATATAACACCGAATAACCATAATAATTTCATCATTTTTTTTCTTAAATTAGCTGGAAAAATTATATGAAAGGCAAAACTAAGGAGTAAAAGTTCAATACTTGGTGCTGAGGCTAACTGGCTGTGATGGCAAACGATGGCAGTTGAGAAAGTGGCGATGAAGATGGTGGCTGAGATGGCGGCAGATTCAGCTGCACGAACATCGATATAGGCTATGACAGTGGCACTAGAGATGGAGCAAAGCCGCGCGCTAAGGCTAACTGAGTCAACAACAATCAACTGAGCTTGGAGTGTTGGAGGGTTGGAGGTGTGACGGTAGCGCTGCTGCTTGTGCTTTTCAAATTAGGGTTCGATTTTTGGATATTTGGGTTTTGATTTTTGGGTATTTGGGTTTTGATTTTTGGGGCTGATATATTGGTATTTAATTTATTTAATTTAACTATTTCTATTTTTTTTATTAAGAAATCGGGCACAGTTCGGGTTTCGGATTTTTTGATACCGTGCCCGAAAACGCTCGGCTTTTGAAACTCAATGCCCGAATCTAGTTTTTCTTGCATATACCAGGACCGCACTAGACAGGTGAGGGTCGGATCCAATCCGGACGGGCTTTTTTGACACCTTTATGCACTCCCCACTTCTCCATGAGAGTGGAAATCTCACTACTCACTCCAGAAATAAATGAGACGTACGAAGTGGGATTCCTACTCCCCTTCTTAAATGTGCTAGTACATGTTGGAGTAGGAGGAATCAGCACTTCCCAGGCCTACTCCAGCAAGTAAACACTCCATAAAATGATGTCTTTTTTTAAATAACAAAAATTCTTAATCATGTCGTTAGCAACGATCATCGGACATCAGTGGCTTGTAGAGGGTATGCCAAAATCATTGGAAAATTTAACTTGGTAATTGGTAAAAAATGCAGGGATAATATGTTGGAAAAGTATTAATGAGTTACTATTTTAAAGTCTAATTTTGAGTGTGACTTATTTTGTGTACATGAAAAATTATAAGTAATTTGAACACTTTTGTGAGTACGTCAAAATGATGTGTTTCTATATTCAAAATGATTTTGGGGTGAATGAAAAATTGATGCTAAAAAACACTCATTGATTACATTAATCAATATTGAATAAGAGCTGAAGTTATAAAGATTGTAATAGCTAGTTAAATTTGGAACTAAATTTAGAATTTATAACTGCTAGTTTAACAAATTCATATTTACATATGAAATTAAATAAAAAATTTAATACATGATTAATGGGGCTATTATTACGCTTTGAATTTGATTCAAAAAATAAATCAAAGGTTTAATGGACAGTGATTATGCTTTTAATTAAATATTAAAAGCAGTGGTTACAAAATTTATTGCAATCAAATTTGTGGATGAAAATTACGTCACAGAATTCTAAAAAATTAGCATTCCTCTTCATTTCATAAGAATGAGATAAAAGACGAGAAAATCCAAAATAAGCACTGAAAAATAGAAATATAAGATCCCCACAATCCCTCCTTTATATTCATATTGATAGAGTTAAGATAAGACAGAAGTTCACCATAAATAGCATGGTGGGGATTATAGCTATTTGTTCGCATTATATCCTGAGAAATAGATGCCATGCAAATCTTGAAGCACCACGATAGAAGGCGTAACTATCTTATGATATTGTATTTCTCACAAGCCTCGGGTTTTTACTTTATCTTTTCGTTTCAAATGCTTGTTTCAGTTGTACGTTTAACTGCTTTTATTTGCATTTCTAGTTGCTTTAATCTGTAATTTGCAGAGAGTATGCCAAAATCATTGGATAATTTAACTGGTCTTTTACAAAAAGATTTCTAACGGAATATAAGGAAAATGTGACTAATTGATACAAAATGTAAACTAAAGATGGTGCATAGCTATTAGCCTAAATCTTTTGCGATTATTTGTCCAAAAAGCTGCTAGTTCACAGATAATTTCCGTAGCTAGTATTATTATTGTCCTTATTTGTGACAGTCTAATTTATGTACCTATTTGTTACATAAATATTACTTTGTAGTTGTCTTTAACTTTCAGTACATATTCTCCTTGATATATGCATAAATACTTGCTAAACACAAGATAAAGTTATCCATTTCGATCCCTAGATTAATGTAATCTCCATTTTTGAGACCATATAATATTAATATTAAAGAGTAAAATTGAAGCCAGTAAGATTGTGGCGTTGAAGCAAGAGGGCTGTTTCCTCGATGCACATCGTGAGTTACAAACTTGCCAACTTGGTTCAGGGGCAGTATTTTTATTCACTAGCTTCCATGCCATGATAAGCTATCCCCTGTAGCCCAAAAGCACGACATCACATCTTTATTGTTATAATGAAGCAATGTGAATCATATTAGTGAACTGAGCCCTTCTCCAGCGCTTTAGAGCCTATACATCAATAAAATAAAATAAAAACGTTCCATTTGAATAATTCCATTTTGTTTTTTTTTATTTACTTTTTTTTTTAAGAAGAATGACATTATGTCTATTATTTTTCACTTTTATCATTGAGATTCTTTTTTTTAATTAACTATAATATTTTTGATGTCATAATTTTAACTTTCTAACCTTACTTGAAAGATGGATAAATGTGATTTTTAATACGTAAAAGTTTTGTTACAAATTAGGAACCTAAGTGATAAAAATGAGATACATTGGGAATCCAAGTATGTCATCTTCTTTTTGTCTTAATATATCATCCGTAGAATTCAACTGAAAAAAATGATAATGAAAGGTATGTTTGGCACATTCATTAAGTTCGTTTACACTATAAATTTGTACTGACTCGTCAATCTTTGGCTTCATAAAAAATACGCATTAGAATGTATTATTTTTTAAAATAATGCAGCATTTTCAACACAAATCAGGCGTAACTACATACTCTTCTAGGTCTACACAAAATTTTATTTTTTTAATAATTTTTTAGATATTATAATTATTTAAATCACCATCCACCACTATTCATTGGAGATTCATTGTCATCGGCAAACGTTCATACTAGCGGCAAAACTAAAATTTGATATTAGACCGGACAATTTTGGAAATTTGTAATTAATTATACTGAAGGGAAGATCAGATGAAAATATTCATAAATTTTTAAATATCAAACAAAATATGCACCGAAGAAAATGGTAATCCATGTAATTATATTTTAATAAACAAAAATAGAGGTATTTGTATGAAATTTTGTTGGGACAGACAAGCAAGCCTACAGCCCATTTTATAGCTTCGCCACTGCTCACTAAACGGCTGGCGATATTTTCACCCTACAATTTTTATAAATTCACTCCACTTTTAAAAATAATTATAAAAATTTATATTATTTTTAAAAATTTCAAATAAAGAAAAATTCTGAAAAATTAATCAATCAAATTTTTTTAAATTCTTAATTTATTTTTTGTGGTATATTAATTTATTTTTTGTAACTTAATTTTTTAATTATATTTGACAACTAAAATTGTTTTAGCCTAAATTTAAATTGGCTATTTTATCCTTAAAATGTAAAAGCACCAAAAATTTACTTTCACTTCAATTTTTTTTATTAAAATTCATTATTTCTATATGGTCAATTCTACTTTATTTCTATGATTATTTACCTTTGATTAAACTAACATAATACTTTTATGGGCCATACTCATGTAAATTATTAAGCTGTCAAATTTATGTCATTTACATGTAAAATATTAAAAATTATTAGACTTTATTTGAAAAGTTAGATTATAAGTCACAAAATTAAGTAAATAAATTAATAAATACAAGAACATATATTTCTTCAGGTAATTGAGTCATTTTATATCATAAAGATAAAATAATTAAATAAAAGTTGTATTAAAGCAACCTTAATAGTTAAAAAGACTAAGTTAAAAAGTGTAAGAGTGATTTAACTGGTTAATTATATAAATATTTTTGATGATTTGTATTTATTAGAAATAATGTGCATTTATTGTAAATATTTTTTGGAAGTGGGGTGGGTTTACACATATAATGGGGTAAAAATATCAATCTTTAGCGCACTAAGAACTATTTTTTTTAAATACATATTTTTATAATTAAAATTAAAAAAAATTGGTTATGAAGAGACTTGACGCAGCATGAAACCAACAATAAATGGGTTCTAGCATATATTCTTAAATTCACAAGAAAGAAAATCAATCTGAAAAGAGACGAAAAGATCTCAATTGAAAAATAATAAATTGAATATTATTGATGGAAGGTTACAACCATATTTATATTGGTAAACTTACTCTTAATCTTAGTGACAAAATCTTAGTGACATGAGAGAAATAAACTCAAATCTTAATTAAATTTAGTCTGACAATCAACATCACGTTGACAAGTCAGTGACCTATTTTCAATCTTTTTATTCCAACATTTCATGTGTTTTTTTCCTCTTTTTAAAAGTTTTTTAATCAATAAAATTAATTTAAAAAAAAACTGATAAAGGCTTAAATGGTAAAACCTTAGGGAATCTATAATTGGTTTTTCGGTGAAAGGTGATTAAAACCGGCAGGTCAGGGTCAGTTCTTGAAGGATTTTGGTGCATTGAGTAGAGCTGGCAAAACGGGTCACCGGGTCGTGTTTGTGTCATGTCAGCTTCGTGTCGTGTCAAATTTAGGTCGACCCAAACACGATCCATTTAATAATCATGTCAAAATATCAAGACCCAAACCCGACACGGAAAATAAACGGGTTACCCAATAACCCGTTTAATATCTATATATTTAATAAACGTTACACACACCCTCTAAACTATTACAGATTTATACTATTTAAAGTTTAAATTATATATATGTAAATAATATTATATATTGATATCATCAAGTATACATGTGCATCAATATTTTACGTATTTACACTATTAAAGTTTTAAATTTATATAAAATTTTATAAATAAAATACTATGTATTTGTCCGTCTTTAAAAAAAATTAAAAAGAGAGAATCATGTATAATATTTGAGTTTTAATAACAAAAACTTAAAAATTAATTTAAAATAGAAAATATAATTGTGTCATTGTTCGGATAAATGGGTCAAGAACTTTAACCCTAACCCGACACAGAAAAAATTCGTGTCAACCCAAACCCGATCCATTTAGTAATCGTGTCGAATTTGACGACTCATACCCATTTATTCGTGTCGTATTCGTGTCCGGATAATCGGGTCGTGTTAAATTTTGCCAGCTCTAGCATTGAGTGTGATTGCATGCGGCGGTGGATTATCCTAGAACATAACAATTGATCGAAGAATATATTAAAGAAAGAAACGATTGCACCACTCGGACCAATATTTGATATCGTTGTAACGTATATTTTTAAATTCACAAAAAAAAAAAAAATTCAAAAGATAGGAAAATATCTCAATTAATATTATAATGAAAGGTAGGAAAGATCTACCAGTAATAATAGTAATAACCTTATATCTACTAGTAACTAACTTAAACTTAGTCCTACAAGAATAAGATAATAAGCTGCAATTCTAATTAAACTAACCTAACAAGAATTACTCAAATACGAATACTAATCAGATTCATTAAAACAGAAAATACTAAATTGACTCGAAAACTAAAATTTTTAATCTATTTTAACTATATGCTTCCCACATCAGGACTAAGGTGGGGACGTATTGGTGGTATTGGTCTTGTACAGTTAAGACATCATCCTTTCAATTTGACATAATCTAGAATGCCAAAGGGTTGAGCCAGAAAGGACTCTTCAACCAATTAATTACAAACGTTTATAATTGATATTTTAAGATTATGTATAAACTTGTCATAATTAAATTACAATTTGATCAATTGTGAGCGAAATAATTTGTTTCTCTCATTCAATCAATACGGCAATACCTCATGTTGTACTTTCATTCCTTTAATTACCAATTTTACCCTGCTACATATGCTTTTGTTCCCGAGCCTTAATCGGCCAACAAAGGCTATATTAGATATTTAATTCTTCATCTCTTTGTGAAGTAATTTTCTCTAGCTGCCACTCAAATTCCAATTGATTCTAAAGAAGGTAGAGTACTAAAAAATTAAGTTAGGCGTACACCCTACATTTCTTAAAAAATAAAATCTAATTAACTAATGTAAAGACAGGTGATACTAATCTGTTAAAAAAAAAAAAAGACAAAAAAAGTAAGAAAAATGAAAAAAAAAAGGTTGCCCTTTATTAGTTTAGTCTTTTAGAATATTTTAATTAAGAATTTGAAGATGTGAAGACTTAATACAGCTAATTAAATTTGTTTGATACGATGACGAAACGAAAGTGCATGGGCTTTGCTTAATTAGTTTAGTTATACTCAGAATGTATTGTGTTGCAAGTTCCAATTTTATGTAAGATCTAGAGAAGTATGAAATGATAGATGTATTCAAAATAGTATAAATTTTGTACGTTGTGTTGGAAGTTCCAATTTACTGTAAGATCTTGAGAAATATGAAATGATATATATAATGAAAATAGTATAAAATATAGTGTAAAATGCACGAAAGATAAAAAACAAATTTTTATCTTGTAGTGTATTTTTTTATTTTGTAGTTAAATTTTTTCGTCTTTTAATGATAGTGTACTATTTTTTTGTGTACATGTCACTGTTGGGACACACATATATATATATATATATATATATAAATAAAGAGCAATGCTATTTAAACAACAACAAGACACCAGGAAGATAGAAATAAGGGGCACTATTAATGCTACAACGTGATTGTAGAATACAAAATGATAGCACTGTTCATACCACAATACTGTAGTTTATGTCTTTCTAGTATGTTGCTGGTGTTCAAAAATCATTTCCATATATAAAACATCTTTTCCACTACCGATACAGTCATATTGTGACATTTTGCAAACTATAATTAAAATCTCCCTCTAAAGATTTATCTCTGACGAAGCTTTGCTTGCCAATCTGGCCATGGAAGCTTTTTCCTTGTTATTGCATCTCCTGCTTCTAGGGTTTGCTCATGCGGAAACCAATAGCTTCATCTATAATGGGTTTATCCAAGCAAACTTGAGCTTGGACGGAGCAGCTTTCGTAAGAAAAGATGGCATCCTTGCCGTATCAAACGATCAAGGGAGAATTCTTGGGCATGCCATCTATCCATCTCCTCTTCGATTCAAACAATTACCTAAGTACAATATTAATAATAATACGATATCACACACAGCTTTAACCTTTAGCACCAACTTCGTCTTTTCCATCGTTCCCAAGTATCCTCAACTAGGAGGCCATGGTCTTGCTTTCGTTCTAATGTCCAGAAAACAACCTCCAAATTGTCTTGCAAATCAGTACCTGGGCCTTCCCAACGACACCAGCAATGCAAAATTCTCTACTCGTATATTGGCAGTAGAGTTTGATGCCGTTCAAAACCTCGAGCTCCAAGACATAAATGACAACCATGTTGGAATAGATATATCCAGTTTGATTTCTAACATATCTGAGCCAGCTGCTTACTATTTCTCGCAAGGAAGCAACATGAACGACGATAACATCTCTGTTGTTCTCAAGAGTGGAGATCCTATTCAAGCGTGGATTAATTATGACAGCCAGGAGATGTTGATAAACGTCACAATATCTCCTCTTGGCATACCAAAGCCTCATCGCCCTTTGATATCATATCCAATTGATCTGGCCACTGTATTGGATGAGTACATGTACGTCGGCTTCTCTGCTTCAACTGGTTTGCTTACAGCCTTCCATAATGTGCATGGCTGGAGCTTTAAGATCGGTGGGACTGCACAAGAACTGGATGTAAATATGCTTCCATTTCGTGCACCGCCAAAATCTAAACAAGTCGTGCATAAGAAGGGATTTGCAGTTGGTATCACTCTTGCAAGCGTTATTCTGGTAATGTTGGTTATCATTGCTGCGATTCTCGTCCTTCGCAGCATTAGAAATGGAGACGAAATCTTGGAAGACTGGGAAGTCGAATATGGTGCTCGTAGATTCAGATATTCGGAGCTCTGCTCGGCGACGAAGGGCTTCCGGGAGAAGAATCTTGTCGGATCTGGAGGATTTGGGAAAGTCTATAGGGGTGTAATTCCAAGCACTGGTCTGGAAGTTGCAATAAAGCGAGTTGCACATGATTCACGTCAGGGAATGAAGGAATTTGTTGCTGAAATAACAAGCATGGGACGACTTCGACATCGTAATCTTGTGCAGTTACACGGATGGTGTCGAAAGCAAGACGAGCTCCTCCTTGTTTACGACTACGTACGAAATGGTAGCCTTGACAAACTTTTGTTCGACGATGATCAGCAGAAGAAGAAAATACTAAATTGGGATCAAAGGTACAAAATCCTCATCGGTGTGGCTCAAGCTTTGCTTTATCTCCATGAAGAATGCGATCAAAGAGTAGTTCATCGAGATGTGAAGCCAAGTAATGTCTTAATCGATGCAAATCTCGATCCGAAGCTTGGGGATTTCGGGCTTGCTAGGGCATATGATCACAACATCAATCCACAAACGACCCACATTGTCGGAACGCTAGGTTATTTAGCCCCAGAATTAACAAGAACAGGAAAAGCAACAACAAGTACAGATGTGTATGGTTATGGAACACTAGTGCTAGAAGTAGCTTGTGGAAGAAGGCCAATCGAGCCCCAGAGAACCGCAATGGAGTTAGTATTGGTGGAATGGGTTAGAGAGCTACATTGTCAAGGGCAGATCACAAGAGCAATTGATCCAACACTCGATTATTTTGATCCACAGGAAGCTGAGCTCGTGCTCACCCTTGGCTTACTCTGCTGTGATGCTCATCCAGATTTTAGACCATGCATAAGAAGGGTGGTGCAATTTCTACTGCGAGATGCAAGCCTTCCCCAAGTGCCTCTTGACATTCACCATGAATTTCCAAGGGTAATATCAGAATTTTCTGAAGATGATTCTGATCCGTCCTGCTGTAGAATGACATCATCTACTAGTTTCACAAGCTTTGACAAGAAGGAATCTGGTACTAGTCAAATAACTAGGGTTACTTTTTAATTATGTACCTACTAAACCGTACAAGAAAGAAAGCATCACATGTAAATGTAGAACTCCGTTTATTTCCTTTTTAACCTTTCTTGTTTCAAACTTTTCATCGCAAAATATGTAAGTTACAGAATATACAGGGGCTCAGGTCAGTTCTCTGTTTTGAGTGTTGTCCTCTATCTTTCATATAAGAACATCTAAAGAGGAAATCCCAAAGAAAAAAAAAGGCACTTTCCATCAAATTTTCGTTTATATACTTGAACAAATTATATTTGTTCTACAGGCGTCGGGTTTTGTAACAAACCAGCCACATGTTCCCACCGTGTTCGGATCTGCAGATGGTGATGCTCTGCCGGTGCCGGCCACTTCTGTTCATGCTGGTGACCATCGCTTGGCTGACTTTGCGCCTTGTCACATGCATGAGCCAAGCCTCACTGCAACGCAAACTTTATTGGCCGCTGCATGCGGTGGTTCTACGTTGCCGGCCACTGTTCCTAGTCAGTCTCAGCATGGCGATCATGTGTCCATCCTACAGGCGTAACTACCACCAATAATCCACAACCCTACCCACCCCACATCGACTAGGCATGATGGCCAAGATGCCCCGGTTTTGTCTCATCCCCGGGTAGCCCATTCCAACCCAGCCCCATATAGCGTGTGTCACGACCCTCAGCCACCCACAACTAGTGTTGTCCCACCTGGTCCTTCTCAATCATAACGGCCAGCCCCTCCCAATCCCACTACTCGTAACCCAAACTCTGCCTCCAAACCATCCTATGCTTTGGTCGTGAGCCCAGCCTCCATCTTTAACCCATCTGCCTCCCTTCGTCCTCCTAAGCCATTTTTGGATGTGGTTGCGGGTTATAATCCCCATGTTGTCTCAATTAAGCCGACCTTATTGCATCGTGGTGAACCGGCTGTCATCTTCTCGGTTGAGGAGATAAAGGCCATGGCTGAACCGTTTCAACTCGCTTTGGTGGGTAAATTTTCTTTTGGGTGCCCCCCTATGGACATCATTCGGAAGTTTTTTGTTTCGTTGGGATTTAAAGGGAGCTGCAAGTCTCCATATTGGATAATCGACATGTGTTGATTAAGCTTTCTTTGGAAGAAGATTATTCTCCTATTTAGGTTTGGCAGACTTTGTATGTTAGTGGTCGGGGCATGCATATTTTTAAGTGGGGTACTGATTTTCGCTGTTTTATGGAATCCCCTATTGTGCCGGTTTGGGTATCATTGCCATACTTGCCTGTCCATTTTATTCATTGTAAGTCTGCTCTATTTTCTATTGCTGCTGCTATTAGTACTCCGTTGTGTGTTGACCATGTCACGGCCTCGGTTAATCGGCCTTCGGTGGCTAGGGTACTTGTTGAATATGATGTTTCGAGACAACTATTGCCCCGTATTTGGATTGGTAAGGGGGATTGTGGTTTTTGGCAGGATGTAATTTTTTAGCGGGTCCCTGCATTTTGTTCCTCGTGTAGGCATCTTGGTCATTCTGCTGCTTCCTGTTACGTTGCTAATCCTGAGCTTCGTAAGGCCATTCAGCCTGTGGTCAGGCCAAGGGTACCACACCTCGAGATAAAGGTAAATTTCTAGTCTCAGAACCTACAGCTCAGTCTCGGGAGACCGTACTCCCCAATATGTTGTTGTTGCTGATCACCAGCCTGAAGTGCCTACTTTACAGCATCAGAGTCCGAGCTTGGAATCTATTTTGGTTCCCATTGTTTCGGTGCCTACTGATATTGTTCCTATTGATTCCGGGTTGAAAGTTTCTGTAGGTGAGCGGCTTTGCCCTTCGGGTGTTCAGGATAGCCAATCGCCATCTGTTGATGTTGTTGGTGTTGCCTCGAGTGGTCCAGCTAATTGCTCGCTGCCTATGGATGATCATTTACAGAGAGATGCTGATGAATGTGTTCAGATTGCTAACTCTCCAGTTTTGGATGATCTCGATGCTTTGAGGGTTTCCATAGGCTCAACTTTTTTCAAGACTGTCGTGATTGATATTCGCTCCATGGTTGTGGATTTTAATTCCTCTCTTATTGATATCTCTATTCAATCTGATGAAAATCTTGTAGCTGATGATTATTTTGCGTCTGAGCCTGAGGGTATAGGGGGGCATGATCTTGACCCAGACTTTAGTGTTGCTGGCCCGCATTCCTTTAGTTCTAAGAAATGTTTTAAATTAGTCACTAATCGTAAGTATCATAAGCGGTTTTCTGGCATTTACATTAATTAATTGCCTTTTACTTCTTCATTGCTCTAGTTTTGTTTTTTTTTTTTTTTCATTTGTTGGTTATTTTCATTCCTTTACTTAGAGCTTTTGGTCTATATCCCCCTCCATATATAATTTTATTTTTAGTTAAATAAATCTACAGGTAAGGGGGTCCCGCCTAACCCCCAACTTTTGTTTGGTTTTAAAAAAAATTATTTTTAATTATCAATCATTTAAGTTGACGGCTAACAAAAACATAGGTTAATTGACAGTTTTCTTTTAATACTAAATTTAAGTTCAACATAATATATTAATCTCTCAGCTTCCTCGAATATATTCTTCAATTTTCTCTACTTTTTTATGAGGTCATAATTGGGTTTGAAAAAATTTTTATATTATACACATATTTTTTGAAAGGTAGGACCGAGCAAAGTTCAAATTTGGTTTTTTAGCCTCCTGTCTCCCTGGATTCAACACCTATATTAAGTAAAGAAAATTTATTGAAAACCATTTGGACAGGTCTCGAGGAGTTAGATTGAAATGAAGCTTGACGCAATAATAATTTTTATTATTTGTGAAGTCATGGAACATCATGCTAAATTGAAGAACATTTTATGTTTGTCATTTATTTACTTGAAGTATAAATTAATCGATTTTAAAATGGCTTTGTTTGTAGGATTAACTAGTTTAATTAGTAAAAGCTTGCGGGTTAAAACTAACAGCAAAGGGCTCAATCTTACATTAATAAAAAAAAAAAAATAGAAAGCTTTTAGAAACATAATTGTTTGGGGGGAAATCTAGGTGCTAACATAGGCCAATAACTCAATGACATGTGGTAAGAAAAGTCAACCAAGAAAAGTCTATTTATTTAACAAGGCATTAGAATAGCTCACAGAGAGATAGGAGGTAAGCTCCTTAAAGAAAATGTTAGTTCTATAAAATACACAATATCAAAGAATATTATTGGAAGTTAGATTTTGATGGTTAGGGTCAGCACGTGAATAGTGCACACCAGCATAAGAGAGAACAAAAATATTTTCTTTTGGCTACAGATGAGCAGCTAATAAGAATTAAGATTCTCTAATCAAGCAATGAGAAAAGGCCACATCAACCGCTATTAAAAAATCAACAGGACCACAGGGGTTGGGAGGCTGCGACTTATCCAGTTATGAAGGCAAAAAGGTGGCTAGAGGTTTCCTTACCTCCCAAGCTCGTGGATGTCACCATCAACGGGTCACAAGGCAAATTACTCAAATAGACTCACCTGAGGGAGACCAGCCATTAAATGAGCGCCACGTGTCTAAAAGTACCATAATACCCTAAAAAACACTCCTATATAAGTTCTACATGTTCAATCTTGAAGGAGCTGTCTCGATTTCTAGCTCTATCTCTCTCTTTTTACTTCATCCAACCGTAGGCCTCTTTTTTCCAAATCTGATTTCTATAGAGGTTGCTTCATTTTCTTATCCCTCCATTTGTACACCTCCATGGAAGATCTTGATCATCTCATCTCCCAAAGAAGCCATTTCCTTTATTCTTCTCTTAAAAAACTCTTTAATTTTCATAAGGCTCCCATGTTATTATTTACTATAAACAACATTTATTAAGGTTTTGTTGATATTATAGAGCAAATCATGCAATATTTCATTTATATAGTGAATTGAAGATGATGGATGTAGGCCAGAGGGCTGAACCACGTAAAACTTTGTGTGTTCTTTATTGTTTATGTCTATTTTCTACTTATTTTAATGGTTTTGATATCCATATTGTATTTCTTATATGAGCTTGCCTGAGTTATACCAGGAGCTCCATTGAGGTCCCTAGATTAGCTCTCTAGAGTTATCCGCAAGTTCACCAAACCTATCCCCTGAGCTCTCTTAAGCTTCCTATGTCAGCTCCTTAAATTAACGCCCACCAGCTCCATGGGCTCGCCATAATATTCCAAACTCAGAACACTGCAGCTCACTCCCAATCACCTCAGCTTACCTCCCAAATCACTGCCACTTTACCTCCCAAATCACAGCAGCTTGCCTCCCAGATCACCTTAGCTATATCTCCTGCGTCAAATAGCAGAAATACACACTTAAACCCAAACTTAGCTTAATCTCCCCCAAAATATAAATTTCATTTGTTTTAATCGGATTTGACCTAGATTCGATGAGAACCGCCACTTAATGGTTTGAATCGGATCTTAGCGAAAATCTTGTTAAAATAATAATTGTAACTAAATATGAAAGTATTTAGAACATTTTACTAATTTCTAAATAAATATTTAACAATAATAAATAAAGACAAATGTCTTGTAATGAATAGTTTGTCTTTCTAATTCTTAGAGTACAAAATAAATATTACCTAATCTTCATTGATAAAACGTTTAGTTACTCATTAGGGATAAATTAAGAAAGTAATTTAATGATTAATTTTTAGATACAATGTTATAAGGATATATATATATATATATTTGATGAATAAACAGACATTGACACTAGAAAAAAAATTTTATGTAATCGTATTTTTAATAAAGTAAAAATAGGGACCTATTCGAAATTCTACAGGGTCTTGCTCGGTATGGAGTTTTTTTTATTTTGATTTTTTTTTTTGAAGCGGTATGGAGTTTTAGACAAGTTATGCTAGCTTCATCTTTTAACTAAAACAAAAGGTTTAGCCGTTTAGGGTCTAAAATTGCTCAATTTCTGAGGAGGAGATTTAAAAATTCTAGTTCTTCTATGTTTAAATTAAATAAAAAAATATTAGTCAATAAATGATGTCAATGTTAGAAAAGCTATTAGCCAATAACACAAAATAGAAAAGCAACACAAGATAAAGAGTAAGATAAGAGAGCAATATATTATAGAGTAATTTTATCCATTCTAAATGTGTGTACAGAATAAGGAGCTGAACTCTCCTTTTATAGTTACATAATCACTACATGAAATTAATATAAACATTTATGAGTGGTAATTGCTTATGAGATAATGGGAGTTATATAGAAGCCAAAAGTTGTTAATGAAAGATAGTGGGGAGACTAATAGATATATGTTATGAACATCCATAATTATTTTAATAAATACATAACATTCCCCCTTGGATATTCATTATAAAAGAATATGCCTCATTAAAACCTTTACTAAGAAAAATCATTATGGGAAAAAAAGTTAGTAAAAGAAAAAGAGTACATAATTCATTGATGTCTTGAAACAAATAATTTTGGAGATATGAAGTTGCCTCATTAAAACCTTACTAGGAAAAACTCTATGGCATAAAAACCTAGTAAGGAAAAAGAGTACAATACATAAAATTCCTTGCAAAATAAATTATTTTTCCCAACAAGTATACTCCCCCTCATTTTTACATAGATTCTTCAAAATTTGAAGAAAAATCTTTGAATTGACGGATTCCAATTTTGTGTACTAATTTTTTGAATGTCGCAGTTGGTAGGCATTTTGTAATTAAATCTGCAAGATTGTCACTTGAGCGTATTTGCTGAATATCTATATCACAATTCTTTTGAAGCTCATGAGTATAAAAGAATTTCAAAAGAATTTTGGTGAAATATGTTTGGTCCTATCACAATTTTATATAACCACCTTTAATGCGGGCAATGCATGCTGCATTATCCTCATATAATATAAGGTTATTTTTAACTGATGACAATCCACATGTTTCTCGAATATGTTGTGTCATTGATTTTAACCAAATGCACTCACGATTTGCTTCATGAATAGCAAGCAATTTTGAATGATTCGAAGATGTTGCAACCATTATTTGTTTCATTGATCGCCATGATACAACACTATTATCAGAGGTAAATAAATAACCTGTTTGAGATCGGGCTTTATGTGGATCAAAGAGATATCCAGCATCTGCATATTCAATTAGTGGTGATTTTGATCCATTTGGATAAAATAAACCCATGTCAATTGTTCCACGGAGATAGCGAAATACATGCTTTACACCATTCTAATGCCTACCAGTTGGTGCAAAACTATATCTTACTAATAAATTAACTAAAAATGCAATATCAAGTCGAGTATAATTTGCAAAGCACATGAGTGCACAAATTGCACTTAAATACGGTACTTTATGACCTATAATTCTTTCGCCATCCTCTTTAGGATGAAATTGATCTTTTTCCACATCAAGTGATCGCACCACCAATGCAGTAGTTAATGGATGGGCTTCATCCATATAAAACCGCTTCAAAACCTTTTTTAGTATATGTTGACTAATATAAAAGTGTTCTACTTGGCAAACACTCAATATGTAAGCCAAGTCAAAATTTTATTTTTCCAAAATCTTTCATTTCAAACTCATTTTTTAAATAAGAAGTTATTTTTTAAAGCTCTTCAGGAGTTCCAATGAGATTTAAATCATCAACATATACCGCAACTATTGCAAATCCAATTTCAGATTTTTAAATAAAAATACAAGGACAAATTGAATTATTTATATATCCTTCTTTCAATGAATAGTTGCTTAGGCGATTGTACCACATACGTCTAAACTGTTTTAATCTATATAAGGATCGTTGTAGTTTCAAAGAATATACACTATCAAGTTTAAATTTGTTTTCTATTGGCATTTGAAATCCTTTCGGAATTTTCATATAAATATCTGTATCAATAGAACCATACAAATATGTAGTTACAACATCTATAAGATGCATATCAAGCCTTCAGAAGCTATAGATTAATTAGAAATTGAAATGTAATTGCATCCATAACTGGGGAATATGTCTCTTCATAATCAATGCAACGTCTTTGAGAAAAATCTTGTGCTACTAATTTTGTTTTATATCTCACAATTTCATTTTTCTCATTTCATTTTTTAATGAATATCCACTTATAACCAACATGTTTGACATTTTCTAGTGTTAGAACTATTGGTCCAAATACTTTACGTTTTGTAAATGAACTTAGCTCTACTTGAATAGCATCTTTCCACTTTGGCCAATCATTTCTATGTCGACATTCTTCCACTATTTTTGGATCATGATCCTCGTCATCTGTAGTGAAACCGAGGTTGTAATCCCGAATCCTCTTGCTTCACTTCCCAAGATTCACCAATCTGATTTATCAAGATGCTTCAAGAGTTTGTCTGAGTTGTTAACGAAGAGTGAAAGATTGTGCAAGACGATGACTAATACAGAAACAATCAAAGAACAGAAAACAAGATTACAGAAACAATAACATGGTGGTTTACGTGGTTCAGTCAATCTTTCTTGACTTACATCCACGGGAACAAGTTCATCAGCTTCTTCATTGATTTCTTAAGGTAGTTTTACAGAGATTACAGAGCACATTACAATGAACAAGAAAACTTCTTCCTAACAAGCTATCTCTCTCAATTGAATACTCTCGATCTCTCTTCAACCTCTCTCCTGCAATCTGTTTCATATGCAGTTTTATAACAAACCCAGGTTCTGAAGCTGAGATGCACGTGAGAAGCTTGTGCTTTAACGGTTCTTAACAAACTCTAAGATCACGTGCGTAGCTTGTGCTTCATTAAACCAAAAACGGTTAGGTCATCTGTCGTTTTGACAAGTGAATATAACACTCAACAAAACGCAGGCTTCACACGTCGTTTTGTTTGATTCCAGGCCACCAACTCAAGTTTAAGCTGTTTAACCTCTTTGATTTGCTTCACTGCATACTCAACAAACTCCACCTTGAAGTAAATCATTCCCGATGAACTCTCTCCTGTTCATGTGCAATTTCAGGAACTGCACACACCAACCGAGTCCAGGCAAAATCTGAACTTGGCTGTAGGTACTACCTTTGTAAGCATGTCAGCTGGGTTGCTGTCAGTATGGATCTTGACTAACTTTATTATACCTTTGGATACTTCGTGTCTTATGAAGTGTAACTTTACATCAATATGTTTGGTTCTTTCATGGTGTGCTGGATTCTTACTCAGATAAATTGCATTTGAGCTGTCACAGTAAATTTCAACCGACTGCTGCAATTTTCCCAGTTCTGCTAACATGCCTTTCAACCATAGTGCTTCTTTAGCTGCCTTTGTAGCTGCAGTATATTCAGCCTCTATAGTTGATAGAGCAACTGTATGCTGAAGACTTGCTTTCCAGTTGATTAAACATCCATCCAGCATGAACATGTATCCAGTCAAGGACCTTCTTCTGTCATGGTCTCCTGCAAAATCAGAGTCCACATATCCCCATAATCCTCTATTTATGTCATCTGATCTCCCATACTGCAGTCCAAATGCCAAAGTACCCTTCAAGTACCTCATGATCCACTTCTCTGCCTTCCAATGCTCTTTGCCATGTGTTGATATGTATCTGCTCACAATGCTTAAAGCATGTGATATATCAGGTCTTGTCAGGACCATTGCATACATCATACACCCTACAGCATTTGCATATGGGATAGTTTTCATTTCAGCCTTTTCTTCATCTGTTTGCGGACACTAAAGTTTTGAAAGCCTGAAATGTGATGCTAGTGGTGTCATGACAGGTTTACAGTCTTGCATGCCAAAGGTATCAAGTATCTTTGTCAAATACTTCTCCTGAGAGAGAAACATCTTTCTTTCTCTTCTATTTCTCCTTATCTCCATGCCCAAGATCTTCTTGGCATGTCCTAAGTCTTTCATTTCAAATTCTGAGCTCAGCAGCAACTTCAAGTTTTCAATCTCATTTCTTTGATTACAGGCTACTAACATATCATCCACATACAATAGCAGATATATGTGAAGATCTGTCTTGATTTGCTTGTAATATACACAACAATCAAAGCTGCATCTGCTGAATCCATGTGAAGTTATGAATTCATCAAACCTGAGATACCACTGCCTGGGGGATTGTTTTAACCCATAAAGTGATTTTTCCAACATACACACATAGTCTGGTTTCATTGAATCTATATAACCTTCTGGTTGTGTCATAAAGATCTCTTCTTGTAGGTTACCATGCAGAAATGCTGTTTTGACATCGAGTTGATCAAGTTCCATGTCATGAACTGCTGTTAAAGCCAATAAGACTCTAATTGATGCATGTCTAACTACAGGTGAGAACACTTCTTTAAAGTCAGTGCCTTCCTTTTGAGTGTATCCCTTAGCTACTAACCTAGCTTTAAATCTCCTGGGTTCAGTAGCTGTCACCCCATCTTTGATTCTGTATATCCATTTACATCCCACCAGTCTTCTGTTGCCAGGTTTTCTTACAAGCTTCCATGTGTTGTTCTTGTAGAGAGATGCTATTTCTTCATCCCTAGCTTTCTGCCATTCAAACTTGTTTGTACTGTCAACTGCTTCCTTATAGCTCTTGGGTTCTGTTTCCTCAATGTCATGTGAGGTGGCAAGTGCATAAGCAATGAGATCTGCATAGCCATATCTTTTGGGAGGTTTTATGGTTCTTCTTTCTCTATCTTTAGCTAGATGATACCCTTCTAGATGAGTTTGGCTTTGGTGTTGATGATGTTCTGCTCTGTGATCATCTAATTCAGAATTGTCCCCACTTGAATCTGCAGCTTCATTTGGAGATTTCTGTAATGGATGCTCCACCTCAATTTGGACACTATCAGTATCTTTGTCTTGAGACTCTGCAACTCTAACAGGATGGCTTTCATTTGACACCTCTTCTTCATTGAACATCACATCCCTGCTGATTATGCATCTGGGTGGTTTCAAATCTGAACACCACAGCTTATACCCCTTAACTCCTTCTGGATAACCTATAAACTGACCCTTTAATGCTCTAGGTGCTAACTTCCCTTGACTTGTATGTGCATAGGCTGTACACCCAAACACTTTTAGGTTGCTGTAATTTCCAGGTTTACCAGACCATTTTTCATGAGGGGTTTTAAACTCAATGGCTGATGAAGGACTTAGGTTGACTAGCAAACAAGCTGTCAGCAAGGCTTCTGCCCACAGCCCTTTTGGCAGCTTAGACTGAATCATCATACACCTGACCTTATCCATTAAGGTTCTATTCATCCTTTCAGCAAGTCCATTTTGCTGTGGTGTCAATCTTACAGTTTTGTGTCTTGCAATCCCTTCACTTGCACATAAGTCATCAAACATCTTGTTACAGTACTCGAGCCCATTGTCTGTTCTCATCTTCTTAATTTTCTTCCCTGTTTGGTTTTCCACTAAGGCCTTCCACTCCTTAAACTTCCCAAACACCTGATCCTTAGTTTTAAGAACATAGACCCATACCATTCTAGAGTAATCATCAATTATAGACATGAAGAACCTGTTCCCCCCTAAGGATGGAACCTGGGATGGCCCCCATAGGTCTGAGTGTATATAATCCAGAATGTCTCTAGTTCTGTGTTGAGATGTTTTGAAACTAGCTCTTGTTGATTTCCCTAGAACACAATCTTCACAAAAAACTAGTTCCTCAATCTTATCTCTACCTAGAGCACCCTGTTTCTCTAATTCTTTAAGACCCTTAATACTCATGTGTCCAAGTCTTAGATGCCATAGTCTGGTTACATCCATGTTAACTTTTGTAGACACACTAGATTCACCAGTCACCACTTCTCCATCTAAGACATAGACACCATTTCTCCTAGCCCCTTTCATGACCAGTGTTGTATTATTAAAGATTTTCAATTCTCCATGTTCAAGCTTAATACTACATCCCATTTGATCAAGCATCCCTAAAGAGATTAGATTCCTTTTTAGGTCTGGTACATGCCTCACCTGCCTGATTTCTCTAATAACCCCATCATGTAGTTTTAGACTTACATTACCTATCCCAATGACTTTACACACTGCATTGTTCCCCATCATGACTTTCCCTCCATCAAATACATGATATTCAGAAAAATACTTTTGACATGGACTCATATGAAAGGTACAGCCCGAGTCAAGGATCCACTTACCCTTCTGCATTTCTTCTGTTGCAACACACACATCAGCTGACTCATATCCTTCTTCCTCAACAATAGCTGCATCTCCATTTTGTTCCTTTTTCTTGAGTTTCTTTTCTGGGCAGTCCCTCTTGAAATGTCCCTCCTTATGACATTGGAAACATTTCAGATTCTTTGGTTTGTTCTTTGGTTTCCCTTGTTTCCTCTTCTTTCCATCACTCTTGTCATTTCTTCCTTTTACAGTCAGCCCTTCTCCATGTCCTTCATTTGCTTGCTTTTCTTGCAACCCTCTTGTGTTCAAGGCGGCTTTGACCTCATCCCGTGATAGAGTTTGTCTGCCATACATGAGGGCATCAACAACATTTGAGTAGGATGGGGGTAAGGAGCTTACCAAGAGCAGAGCTTTGCCTTTATCATTTAGACCTTCATCAATCGTTTCCAAGGTGTCACATACTTTATTAAACTCGTCAATGTGCTCCTCCAGAGATGACCCTTCTGCCATTTTAAGGGTGAACATCCTCTTCTTAATGTAGAGTCTATTGGCCAGTGACTTGGTCATGTATAAGTTCTCAAGTTTTGCCCACAAATCAGCCACTGTCTTTTCTTTTGCAACCTCTCTGATAACTGAGTCACTCAGATTCAATATTATCATGCTTCTGGCCTTCTTGTCTATATCAGCAGATTGCTCAAGGGTTTTCGATGAAGACACTTCTTTTCCTTCTTTCTTGATTGCTGGTTCAATGGCATCTCCCAGCCCCTGTGTAATCAACAATGCTTCCATTTTAACCTTCCACATGTTGAAATCATTCTTTCCGTTAAACTTCTCAAGATCAACTCTGGATGCAGCCATACTTGATCTGATCAGTTAATCTCGCTCTGATACCAGTTGTAGTGAAACCGAGGCTGTAATCCCGAATCCTCTTGCTTCACTTCCCAAGATTCACCAATCTGATTTATCAAGATGCTTCAAGAACTGAGTTGTTAACGAAGAGTGAAAGATTGTGCAAGACGATGACTAATACAGAAACAATCAAAGAACAGAAAACAAGATTACAGAAACAATAACATGGTGGTTTACGTGGTTCAGTCAATCTTTCTTGACTTACATCCACGGGAACAAGTTCATCAGCTTCTTCATTGATTTCTTAAGGTAGTTTTACAGAGATTACAGAGCACATTACAATGAACAAGAAAACTTCTTCCTAACAAGCTATCTCTCTCAATTGAATACTCTCGATCTCTCTTCAACCTCTCTCCTGCAATCTGTTTCATATGCAGTTTTATAACAAACCCAGGTTCTGAAGTTGAGATGCACGTGAGAAGCTTGTGCTTTAACGGTTCTTAACAAACTCTAAGATCACGTGCGTAGCTTGTGCTTCATTAAACCAAAAACGGTTAGGTCATCTGTCGTTTTGACAAGTGAATATAACACTCAACAAAACGCAGGCTTCACACGTCATTTTGTTTGATTCCAGGCCACCAACTCAAGTTTAAGCTGTTTAACCTCTTTGATTTGCTTCACTGCATACTCAACATCATCATTTGTAATATTAAGAGCAATAGTGAATGAAAAAATATCATCAATAATTATTTTATTTCGATCCCTAGATTTTTCTATACCAACAAAAACAACCATAATTTTATTATTTTGTTTCTCTTCAGGAGAAATTAATACTTTTTCAGTTGTTGGTAAATTTTCTTCTTTTGGGTCAACGAGATGAATACTATTTGATTGTTCAATTTCTGTTATTTGATTAGTAGGCAATGACTCTTCACGAGTGCTAATTTCATTTGTAACTTTTCTTGTGTTTTCCTTTTTTGGAGAATTTTATCTTTTAAGCCAATTGGCCTTTCACGTTTCAGACGTACTTTACTTTCATTAGTTTTTTCATGTTGTCCTTCAGGGATCTCAATACGTGCTGGAGCATTTTCAGTTGAAATATGTGATTGAGTTATTTTTCTTGAATCAGTAAATGCATCAGGAATTTGATTTGCAATATTTTACAAATGAATGATTATGTGAACTTCAAGTTCATATTGATTTGAACCAGGATCAAGATGAGATAATGATGATGCATGCCATGTAATCTCATGTCGTTCATTTATTTTTGTCTTTTCTCCCCCTAACAACGGGAAAACTTGTTCATCAAAATGGCAATCCACAAATCATGCGATAAAAATATCTCCAGTTAAAGGTTCAAGATACCTAATTATTGATGGAGAATCGAAACCAATATAAATTTCAAGTGTTCGTTGCAAACCCATTTTATTTCCTCATGAGAGAGCAAGTGGGACATAAACGGCACATATAAAAATTTTCAAATGAGAAATATCTGACTATTAGCCAAAAACATATTGTGAAGGTAAATATAAATAATAAGAACTTGGTCGAATACGGATTAATGATGCAACATGTAGTATTGCATGTCCCCAACATAAAAAAGGAAAATTTGATCTAGGAATTAACGATCTTACAATTAATTGTAAATGCTTAATCAAAGATTTAGCTAAATCATTTTATGCAGGAGTGTGTGCAATAGAATGCTCAATATCAATGCCCAATAGACATGCAATAATCGTTAAAAGATTTAGATGTAAATTCATTTGCATTATCATGTCTAATTTTTTTAATAGGAAAATCAGGAAATTGTGCTCTTAATCTGATGATTTGAGCATGAAATCTAGCGAATACAACACCACGACTAGAAAGTAAATAGACATGTGACCATCTAGTTGATGCATCTATTAAGACCAAGAAATAATGAAACAGTCCAAAACTTGGATGTATAGGACCACATATATCCCGTTGGATTCTTTCCAAAAATTTAAGAGATTCAAGAGTTACTTTCATTAGAGATGGTGGAATTATGAATTTTCCTTGAGAACAAGCAGCACATGGACTTTCATTTGGTAAAAGAATCTTCTGGTTCTTTAATTGATATCCATGTGAATTTTTTATAATACGACGCATTATAATTGATCCAAGATGCCCGAGTTGATTATGCCAAAGTTTAAAAATCTTTGGATCAGAGAATTTCTGGTTCATTGTAAAGTTTATTTCTATTGTTTTTATAATTGTATGTTACAACTCAGAAGAAAGAGAAGTTTGTTTTTCCAATACATGCTTCTGGCATGAAATATTTAAAGTAATGTAAAGAAATTCAGAATTACCTTCACTACATGTTTCAATAAGGTATCCGTTTTGACGAATATTCTTGAAACTAAGTAGATTTCTGCTAGATCTACTGAGTATAAAACATTATTTATTTGTAATTTTATACCATTTGGTAGCATAATATTAACTCTTCCGAAACTTTTAATTAGATTAGTAGAACCATATATTGTATTAACTTTAGTCTTAGCTAATATTAAATTATGGAAATATTTTTTATCTTGTAGAATTGTGTGTGTTGTCGCACTATCCACCAAGCATCTATCTTCATTATTCACCAAGTGATGTTCAAATGCATTATATATTTCAAAGTGTAGTTCTCTTAATCGGTCTTTATATGTCCATTACCAATTAAATGGTCAATTTTATCATTTGGATCTTCAAAAAAATATGAAACATCCAAATGAGTTATATCAATTGGATTTCACGATCCGTGAAATTTGTTCAATTTACTTTCCTTTTATCTTTTTGGATACTTGATAAAGATAAGCTAAATGTTTTGGTGTACAACAAACACGAGACCAGTGTCTTTTCACACCACATCTGAAGCAAACATTTTCATGATCCTTTAGAGATTTCTTTTGTGGATCTTTTTCTTGCTTCTCATTACTGTTATTCCACTTCGAATGGTTTGATCGATATTTTTTATTATAGCCACCACGGCCTTGATTATTTTTGTAACCACGGCCTCAACTATGACCTCGATTAGCACTACAATTATTGGCTGAAGTACCATTCGCTTCAAGGATTGGTACAAATTCAGTCGAATGAGACTAATGGTTTCTCAACAAAAGTTCATTATTTTTTTCAGTCATTAAAAGACCTGAGATTAATTCAGAACACGTTCTAAATCTCTGCTCTTAATATTGCTACCGCAGGAGCAAATTCAAAGAATGAAAAGTAGAAAATGTCGTTTTCAACAAATCTGCATCAGTAATCTCCACTCTATATAATTTTAATTGAGAAATAATTTTGAATAATACAGAATTGTATTGACTGACAGATTTAAAATCTTGTAATCGTAAGTGCATCCAATCATAAAGAGCTTTTGGAAGTATAATAGTTTTTTTTTTATGATTAAATCTTTCATCAAGACAATCCCAAAAGACGTGGTTTTTTTTGTATTTATTACTCAAACACTTTTAATTGTCATATTTTTCCATTAAATTTTTTTAAAGAAACAATTATGCGTTATTTATATATTCATTTTCTAACTCCTTTTGGGAAATTAAAAAAAAAATTGCATATAGCCTTACATGACATATACATAAACTCATAATATTTGTATAATCCTTTAGGGACATTTAGAATATATACTTACATAGTAAATCATTCATGAATAAGATATTAGTGAATGATATCATAATTTTGGAATAGTTCTCTAGGAACATATTTTGAAAGAAAATCTTCACTGTGTGTAGTGCAATCCTTCAAGGATGCATTCATAATATCCTTTCATTCTATATTACAATATTCATACTTCAAAGTGAATTTTTTTGATAATTCCAGGAATATAAAATATATAATAGCAATTGAATATTATAATAAGAAGCATCAAGTAATAGCAATATCAATTAATGAAACGTTAAATAAACATTGTAATACAATTCCCATAAAATATATATAATGAATAATAAATGAACGAATTCACAAATCTATTCTCCTAAATTATAGAAAACATATAAAAATGATTATAGACAAAGTCTAGATAATTCAATTCATACCTTTATGATTAAGATCAAAAGAGAGAAATCTACAATACTACCTTTTTTGCTAGAGACTCGTGCTGATAACGTGTTAGAAAAGCTAGGGGTGGGCATCGGTTCGGTTTCGGAATAAATTTTCGGTTTCGGTTCGGTTCAGGTTCGAAAATTAAAAAAACCATTCGATTTTTTTTAAAAAAAAAAAACAAACCGAAACCGATAAGTCGATTTCGGTTCGATTTCGGTTCGGTTTCGGTTCTCTTAACGGTTTTATTTAAGCAATCGGTTTCGGTTCATCTTAGCAGTTCGGTTTCGATTCTAATTCCGCTTTAGTTCCTAATTCGATTTTTCGGATCTTTTTCTATTTCAAACTTGTACAATAATTTTCTCATTTTTAGTACTTGTATAATATATTCAAAGCATGTACAATCTACGATTTCATCAATTAATCCACAATTTCGTCAATTACTACTACATCATCAAAATATACTATAGTCTATTACTACTATTACCAAATCATTTATCATAATCACCAAATTAACTTATCATAATCCATTAGTCCATGACAACATAAAAAAAAAAAAAAAAACAAATTCCAACGATGACACAAAACAAAATAAAAGATCATCAAATACCCAACAAGGCAACAACATCCATGCAACATCCAAGACAACATCCATAGCCATAAGAAACTATTACAATATAAAAATTAAAAATCAACCATAAGAAATGCCATTATTTTGCTGTTTGCTCCCATTTTCTGCCAATTTCTTCCAACTTCAATAACTTCCAACATTCACACTCCCCAACTTAAATCTACACAAATAAAATTAAAATGAGCAAAATAAACATAAATATAACTATAAAAAATAATATATCAAATTCGTATAAATAATACCCGTTATTGAAATGATTAAGATAAACATCACTCAATGGCTAATTGGTCCTTAGCTGCTTGTGTTTGTTGTGCTAGCATTGGTCTCACAAATTCTACAAAGAAATAAAATAAATGTATGAAAATCGTTATTTATAATATTGGATACTACAAATAAATTATCAAAAGTTAACAAAATCATATTATTACTTGCTTCAACAACTTCATAAAATTCAATTTCCTCCTCGGTTGGCTCTATTATGCGATTTCCGAAAAGAGTTGCTCGAAGCCATTGTTAATTTTCTACAACATTGTTATTTTCTTCCATTCTGCACACAAGGCCTACCATAAATAAAATAAAATAATTATCAAATTTGTATTCACAAAAAAAAAAAAAATTGCAGGAATTTTGGACTAAAATGAAAAATTTTCATAATTATACTTACTATTTTTAATATCAAAAGTTTTAGCCCAAAGTGTAAATAAAATAAAATAAGATTCTGTAGCATATCATAATTTCAACAAAGTATAGGGACTAAATGATATTTCACGGCATTGAGTCATTGACTTTCGTTCAAGGACCATTTTAAAAACTTTACAAACAAATTATGCCACAACAGAATTCTTATACGCAAACATTTCCTAAATTATGGGTTGTAATAAAATTTTAAAAAATAAAGGGATACAAATGATAATATCCCTTCATCATCTTCAACATTTCGTCTGTCTCTCTCTTCGCCCAGCAAGCTCAGCAAGCAGCAGCAGTGCAGTGCAGCACAGTTGACAGTACCAAAAATTAAAAATCTAAAAAAATTACAGTAACAAACACACATCTTAACATGCATAATAAATCTAAATATTATCAATATAGATCTTAGATCTATTTCGAAAAAAAAAATTTGTAATAGATCTCAGATCTATTTCTCAAAAAAAAAAAAAAAAGGAAAGCAGAGCAAGGCAAGAGCAAGTTACCTGGCTGGGTGGCTGGCGATGGAGCGATGGAAGGAACGGCAGCGGCAAGTCGGCAGCAAGGGTAAGGTAGTTCCGGCTTAAAAGAGAGAGAAGAAGTAGAGAGCAGTGAGCACAGCTGAGGGGAGATCGGGAGAGATGAGAGAGTTAAGAGAGATCCAAAAAAAAAAAAAATGATTTGTGAGTTTGTATATATATATGTGATAATGAAATTACAAAAATACCTAATAATGGTTCGGTTCGATTTTTATAATTTTTTATCCAAAAATCGAACCGAACCGAACCATTCGATTCAGTATTTATAAATACAGTTTTTTAACATAAAAAAACAGAACCGAAACCGAAAAAAACCGAACCGAACAGATTTTTTTCAGTTCCGGTTCGGTTTGTGCCCACCCCTCAGAAAAGCTATTAGCTAGCAACACAAAATAGAAAAGCAATACAAGATAAAGAGTAAGATAAGAGAGCAATATATTATAGAGTGATTTTATTCATTCCAAGTGTGTGTACAAAATAAAGAGATGGTCTCTTCTTTTATAGTTACATAATCACTACATGAAATTAATAGAAACATTATGAATTATAATTTTTTGTGAGAAAATAGAAGTTATATAGAAGCCAAATGTTGTTAATGGGAGATAGTAGGGAGACTAATAGATGTATGTTATGAACATCCATAATTATTTTAATAAATTCATAATAGTCAAGTAATATTTGGGCATTTTAAATTATATTAGACGTTGAAACCAAAAAGCGCCAACACAATTTTTTGAAGGCTTAGATTTTCTCTAACCTAATTTTATTTTGTTCTTTTTAGTTTCTTACGCTTCTTTTTATAGCAAATTTGAGTCCGTAACATTTTATGTCAAAGCTGGACAATAAAATAAGGAGTAAATCGTAGCAATTTAGCAATGGCTCGCAAACTTACAAAAATGAGTGGATTCTATAGTCCTCGAATAAAAGGAATTTGGCAACAAACAATATTGATGAAATATTAAGAATGTCGAATACAAAGATGAATTCATTTTCAAGAGGCAAAAATAACAAATATGTGGAAGAAACTTGTGTGCTTGTGTGGTGGGATGGACATTATGGGTTCTGTTTAGCTTTTTCAAAAATATAATTGCTTCAGCAAGACCTAGACTGAGAAAAATTCGGAGTTTTTTTAATTCGATTCGGTTCTTTGATTTTCTTTGTATTTCTTCTTGATTTCAGTTTGATTTTTTAGGAGCTGAACAAAATTTTAACCAAATTTTTTTGATCTTTTCAAAGTAAATATTAACTGAATTAAAAACTAAAGTAAATCCAAATTTAAATTTTGGTTTAGTGCGGCTAAGACCAATAACCAACCCGATCATTTTATTCGGGCTACTTCTGATAACCTATTTACATAAAATAAAAGAATTTTTGACCAAATAATAAAAAGGAAAATTTAATTCAGTTTAAAGACCAATAATAATAATAATAAATAAATCATTGGGGGAATAACATTTTACTTAGGGTTCCAATGATATTTCACATTACTCACAGGTGCTGATATTTCCACCCCCATTTTCATTTTGCAATGATGTGTCAATTATAAATATACCTCACTAAAATAGATTTAGATGTGGAGCTGGCCTTTTAGATAAATACAATTGGTAATTTTTAGACAAAAATATATAACTAATTAAATCTTAACCGTATATTATTATACATGTACATATGGCGGAAGATTGCAAAGAGTTGAGCTAGGTCAACTCAGCATTAGATCCAAATCTCATTAAAATTTGTGGCGGAAGATTGCGAAGAGTTGAGCAGAAGTCAACTCATCACTATATCCAAATTCCGTTCAAATTTAGGAAAAAAAGTCATCTACCCCCTTAAGATTTGCTTAAATGATCACACGCCTCTCCTTAATTTCATAAATGGTCACACATACCCATTTTTAACTATTATACTTTTGATTACAATAACCCAATAATCGACTTTAAATAAATTTTTATAATAAATAAAATAAAAATAATGTAATATATAAAATAAGATAAAATTTATAAATTATTTTGAATATTAGAAAATTATTTTAACATTATTAATCTGTCTTTTTTTTAATAATAATAAAATCTACTTGACATATTAATATTGTTAAAGTAATTATACCTAATACTCACAGTAATTTATAAAATTTATATTATTTCATTTACAACTTCTTTTTTAATTATGTCTATATTAGTATAAATTTTAAAATCAAATTTTGGAATAATAGATTTTAGTATTAATAAAATTTGTCAAGATACACTAATAATAACTTAATATTAAAAATAATTTTCACTATATATGTTATTTTAGTAATTATACTTATTGTAATATTTTATTTGTATCATATGATATTTATTTATTATTTTTATCTTATTACTATACTTATATTTATTTGGGTTGTTATAATCAAAGGGTATAATAGTCATTTATTAAATTAAGAGGTTTGTGTAGCCATTTAAGAAATTAAGAAAGTGTGTGTGACTCTTTAAGCAAATTTTGAGGTATGGGTGACCCTTTTCCCTATAATTTATGAAAATGTCTTATTCTATAAACAAACCCTCTGAATAAATATTTATACCTTTGGGATTTCTTTATGATGCTGTATGATTTACAAATAAAACTATTTTTGCCATCTACTTGCAACACCTCAAACCTTAGGGGAAGTTTTTAAAAATTACCCTATTATTTAGAATCTAACCCAAAATATTGGTATTAAATAAATGTAGTAGGAACATAAAACACAAAGGTGGTAAACTAATAATTAAGTTCAAGTATGTGAACCTATAAGTGAGAAAATTTAACCAAAATTAGGAACCAATTTAACCAAGAAATAAAATTTTAAAAAATAAATCTAGTGCTTAACCTGAATAATTAGAATCTTATTAGAATATTCAACACACTTAGTTGAAATAGGAATCATAAGGAAGAAAATTCAAGCAAAATTAGGAACTTATCCAATAGAAATAAAATTTACTTAGAATCTAACCAAGATATTGGTATTGAATGAATATATTAGGAACATTAAACACAAAACTAGAGGAGTAACAAGTTGAAATATGTGAACCAATAAATGAAAAAGTTTAACCGAAGTTAGGATCTAATTTGATCCAAAATAAATTTATAAAAAGTAAAGCGACTATTTATTTCAAATAATTGAAATCTTAGTAATTTAATATGAATATTCAACACAAATGAAATAATTAGTTGAAACATGAACCATAAGGGAGAAAGTTTAAACAAAATAAGGAAATCTTCAAACGGAAAATAAAAGTTACTTGGAATAAAACCAAAAATATTGGTATCGAATTTAGTACGAATATCAAATACGAAATTGGTGGACTAATAACTTGCAACGTATAAGCGCATAAGTGAAAAAGCTTAACAAAAATTGAGGACTAGTCTAACCAAAAACATATAATTTTGGTATTTAACCCAAATAATTGAACTAAATTAATGAGAATATTCAATACAAAATTAGTGGAATAATAGTTGAAACACATAAACCCATATGGAATAAAGTTTAAAAAATAATGAACTTATCCCATGGAAATGAAAGTTGTTTGGAATATAATTCAAAATATTGGTATTTAACGAAATTAGTAAGAATATAAAACACAAAAATAGTGAACTAAAAAATTGAATATACAAATAAGGATGGCAATGAGGAGGGGAGGGAAGGGGACCGACATCCCCCTACCCATCCCCGATATTCTGCATATATCCCCTTCCCAGTCAAAATTACTTAAGGGGATCTACATCGCCTTCCAGAATAATAACAGGGGATCCCCGAAGGGTCCCCGATCCCCGAATAATCATTATGTTTTTAAATTTTTAACTTGATTTAATCATACTAAAATAAAAAACTTAAGCAAAAGTAAGATTTGACAATATATCGTACATTAACATTAATCCATTACAAAAATCACACTTCAAAATATAAATTATCAAAATAATTATCTTCGTCAATATTCATAATCTTATAATAAAAAAAATTATTTTTATATCAATAATGAAATAAATGAAATAAGTATAGATACTGAAATTAATATTTTTCATAATTTGCTCTTGTACCTCCTGCTCCTTCTGTTCTTCAAATGTGGCAAATTGAGAGATAGCATCAAGTTTCAATTCTAAAACAATAAAAATAATATAAGCAATGTAATTCATAATCTAAAACAGTTTTGGGTCAAGGCTTTTGAAATAAAGTCTGCTCGAATAATAATTCAAAACCACTACTAGTTAATTAGGCTTAAAAGTTTTATAGTCTATTTGTATAAAAATTTATTCATTTGTTATTTATACTAATATTTAATATTTTATAATTTAAATTTTGTTATTTATTTATTAATAATTCTAAAAAAAATATTATAATTAAATATAAAAATGAGGAAATTGAGAAATGGGGAGGGGATGGGGATCCTAGTTCACCCCCGTCCTTTCTCTAAATAAGAAACTGGGTAAAAAAGTATCCCTGAACCTTTCCCAAATAAAAAATTAGATATAAAATCATACTCGTATCCTCTCCAAATGGGGAAAATCCCTAAGGGTCCCGGTCCCTGTGGGAATTTCTGCCATCCCTAAATACAAACCTATAATTTTAACTAAAATAAGGTACTAATCTAACAAAAATAAATTTATAAAAAGTAAAAATTTGGTATCAAACCTATATAATTGGAATCTTTCCAAGTTAATGAGAATATTTAACACAAAAATGATGGAATAATTAGTTGAAAAAAATGAACCTGAATATTAGAAAATATAACAAAATGTTGAATTGTCTAATGAGAAATGAATTTACTTGCATTCTAACCCAATATATTAATATTTAATCAATTTAATAGGAACATCAAAGACAAAGTTAGTGGATTGAGAAGTGAAACAAATAAACTAGTACGTGGAATCAAAATTAGGGATGTATGAAATCAAATTGTAACATCAAATTAATTTATTGGTATTTAACTAAAAGAGTTGGGAATTTTTTAGTTTTTATTAATATTCATTTAAATTAAATTATTTTTCTCATTCAAATATTTTTTATGATAGTTATTTACAAATTTCCTTATTTTGCAGCCCTAAAAATAAAATTTCAGAAATTATTTAAAGAACAACCAAAATTACCGGCTGTTCAAGTTGTAAAGCGGCCATATAACATACAACAGCTGCATAAAATGGATGATCCATCATTTTATTCTCCCCTGCAAGTAGCAATTTTCATGAGGGTTTACTTTTGTGGTGTCACTACTTCGTGCGTCAAATAATCCAAGGGCCGGACAGTAAAGATAACGTGTGGAGCGGTCAAATGCACATGCTCCTTTGCGCGGCGCCAAACAAATACCATCTGCACTCTCTGTTCTCGTCTACTTCATAACTTTACGTTGTACATTTTTTTTTCCTACGTTGTACACTTTTGTTTTTCTTTTCTTTTTTTTTTTTCTCAGTATTTTTGCATGTTGATAATTGTATAGTTTCTATCATATTCGCTTGGACGATCTTCTTTTTATTGTGGGAAATTATCACTACACCATTTCTTTTTTATCATATGTACATTTAAATACTACAAAATTTTAACATATTCTTGGCACTACCTTTGTTTTTAAACTTATATTAATGAACTACTTTGACATTAGAATTTAAATAAAATAATTATTTTACCCCTAAATAAATTAGAAAACTATTTTATCCTATAAAACTTTTAAAAATAAAAAATTATAATTACTATTTTATTAGTTGATAAAATATTGTTGAAAAATCGGATGTGTGAGTACCATTTAATTAATTGATAAAATATTATTGATTTTTTTAATCCTTTTGACCTAAAAAACATGTAATACTCATCTCAAATATTTTTCTTTTTTTTTTATCAATTATACAATCACAATTATCAAACAATTTCATTGTTTAAATTAATCACCAGAATCATAATAGTCTAAACCAACTTGAATAATGAAAAATTATATTTACAAAAATTATCATTTAAAAATTATAATTATAAAAATTAACATCTTTGACTTTGAGATTTATTTATTTTATTAAATTCAGATATATTCTTGTAATTATTTTTAAAATTTTGTTTATTTGTTTTATAATTAGAAAAGTATTGTTTATAAAATAATTTTTTTTATTTTTATGATAAAATGGTCTTTTGATTCATTAAGGATTTTTTAAGAGGAGTCATGAGATTTGGACCCCATGGTAAAATTTGAACCCTAAAGTCAGTTAAATGTCCATGATGCCCTTTTTGTTGGAAGAAGGTATCAAAAGGAATTTTCTTACAAATTTTCTAGCCTCATCCACTCTCAATTTTAAAAACTTTAATTGATCTTTCTTAGAAGCTAAAGCTCACAGAGCCTTGCAATAATCGATCAATGCTATTTCAACAATTTAGAAGCTCTTTATAAGTATACATTTAACCACATTTATAAGTTCGGTTTTGGTACTTTTGATAAATTTTTAAAAATTTATATTTAAGATTTATAGTTTGCGACAGAGTTGTACAAGATACGACAATCCTTTAGGCGAGCTGGTTTTCTAGTAAAAGCTTGCTGTAATTGAGTTAAAAATAGAAAATGAGTTTACATGAATTGCTAACATAGTAAGTAAAATAACAAATTAAATATCAATTACCTCAATTTTGACAGTCCATGATAGCACATCTCTCGATCGGGTCAGTTTTATCTTTAGTAATTTGCTGAGACTGCAGTCAAGGATTTTGCAAGAGGTGGCTGCGTATGAATAGAAATAGTTTTAGGGATTTGCACGATGCCATTGTGTGCGGGTATATAATTTTTAGTATTTCATGTAAATATGGGTATTTTAATCTTTTTAATGTGATTAAGAGCCCAATAAAAATAAAAATTAGTTAAGGGGTCAGGACCCATAACTAAAGTCAAATAAGATCCTTTACTTGATAATTTGACGAGTAAAATGACTATTTTATTTAAATTCTTAGTGTCAAGTGATTAATTGATATAAATTTAGAAACAAAAGTGGTGAAAAGAACATATCAAAATTTTATAGTAGTAAGAAGTATGTATGATAAAATAGAGATGGTGTAACGATAATTTTCCTTTTATTATTATTATTTTTCATGTCTCAAATAGACAACATATATTACATCGCTTATTTGATGGTGATAGTTGATTTGTTTTTTTTTTTTTTTAACCTAAAATCATGGGCTATATTATCAAATTTCTTTTCGAAATATTAAATTATGTAAATAAATTTTGAAATCCAAAATATAGACTATATAAATAAACACTTATAAGCACAACTTGGATTTCTTATACAATAGAGCTTTGATAAATTATTAGCATTGAGACTATGAAAAATTTATTAATTTAGCGAATGCTAATTTAATAATAAATTAATAAATAAATTAATAATTATTAAATTACCAAGATAATATCACGTTCATAATAAAATTTTTTCTTTTTATGAAGTATGGAGGTGGCATAATTAGAAAATATAGTGATTCTTCAAATTTTATGAAACAATTTTGATTTGATTTTCGTTAAGTGAACAATTCTTTAACTCAATGAAATGCTTAAAACAATATATCAATACAACAAAGAAAATTATAGACATATTATATGTATTTAATTTCAAATTAATTAATTATTGATTTATGCATTAGTTGTGTCCTATAGAAAAAACAAGATTTTTTTTTTCAAAATTTTTTTATTAATTTATCGAACTATTAATTTATCATAATGGCCCCAATTAGAATTAACAAAAATTATTATTTCCCCAAAATTATTAATATATTAAATATTAATTTAACGAGATTCTATTATATTTCTTCAGCACTTATAATTAAGGGCTTGAGTAATGTGGGACTACAAACCTAGCAGCGTACATTTCATTATTTCTTTACTGTGGATTTATGAAAATTTCAATAGAACGCTGGACGATATTGTATATTATATTTTTAGAAAGAGTAATGATATAGCCACAAACTCTTTTACAAATTAAATTTGTACAAATTGATTTGATATTAATTTATTGGTTGAAAGAAAATATAAAATAATAAAAACAAATCATGTAGATAAAGTGATATTTAATTCAACCAATTAAATCATGCCACATTAGTTTGTACAAAATAAATTTGTACAAGAGTTTGTAGCTATATCATTACTCTTTCAGAAATGAGTCACTTCTCTTTTTTATCTATTTTGTATTGCCAAAAAAAAATTTAAAAAAAAATCTGCTGAGATGAATTGATAATATGTAGCTTACATGTTAAAATTTATTTATCCCATTGGAAAAATATAAAAAATAAAATGTTTGCTTAGCCAGACATTAACCGTCGGAGTTGATTAGAATACAATAATAATAATAATAATAATAAATGGATAGGATGTAGGCAGCGTGAGGTCTTGAGCCCAAAGGCCAAAACCTCATCTTGAATCCAAATTCCAAACGGAGCCAATGCCTGTCTCTCATTCATCTTCTTCTCTGCTCTTTCCTTCATCCACGATAAAATCAAAACCCCATCGCTTCACATTCAATATACAAGCGTCATTCTCAAGTTCTCCCAAGCAAGTCTCTCTCAACAGCAAACTAGAACAAAAAGATAGAGTCGTTGTGATTGGAGCTGGCCTTGCCGGCCTTGCCGCCGCAACCAGACTCCATTCTCAAGGCCGACCATTTCTCCTATTAGAAGCTTCCGACGCTGTTGGCGGCCGCGTTCGTACTGACTTTGTTGACGGCTTTCTCTTAGATCGTGGCTTCCAAATCTTCATTACAGCCTACCCAGAAGCCCAGAAGCTACTCGACTACAATGCTTTAAATCTTCAAAAATTCTATGCTGGTGCCAAAGTTTATTACAATGGCCAGTTCCACACTGTGGCTGACCCTTTACGCCACTTCGGGGACTCCATAAAATCCCTAGCAAACCCCATTGGCTCAGTTCTTGATAAGCTGCTTATCGGTCTAACCAGGATTAGGGTTCTGAGTAAAACTGATGAACAAATCTTGACTTCCAGTGAAGTCCCCGTTATAGAACTATTGCGGAATGTTGGATTTTCAGATTCAATTATTGACTCATTTTTCAGACCCTTTTTCGGTGGCATCTTTTTTGACAAGGAGCTCGAGACTAGTTCAAGATTGTTTGATTTCATCTTCAAATGTCTTGCTCTTGGCGAAAACACAATTCCCGCCAACGGAATTTGCCAAATTCCCAATCAGCTCGCGTCTAAACTTCCTTCCGAATCCATCTTCCTAAATACAGGAGTTCTCTCTATCGATTTTGATGAACAAAATATGGCCAATGTGAGATTAGCCAACGGCGAAACATTAAAAAGCGAAATCGGAATAATATTGGCTGTTGAAGAACCGGAAGCGGCTAAGCTTATGAGACAACCGGTTCAGTTTCAAAGAAAACCGGCTCGGAGTACAGTTTGTTTATACTTTTCGGCCGACAGGGATGAGATCCCACTTCAGGAACCAGTTCTTTTTCTCAACGGTTCGGGCAAGGGTATTGTTAATAACATGTTTTTCGTCACAAATGTTGCTCCATCGTATGGCCCGCCAGAAAAGGCGTTGATATCCGTGTCGTTGATCGGTTTGTTTGAGGATGTTATGGATGACAATCTAACGGCTGAGGTGATCCGAGAGTTGTCTGATTGGTTTGGTAAGTCAACGGTTCGGTCATGGAGACACTTGAGGACGTATCGGGTTGGGTTTGCTCAACCGAATCAAAGCCCACCAACTGATTTGATGAAAAATCCCAAAAGCGAGTTCAATCAGGGTGTGTATTTGTGTGGTGATTATATGACTTCAGCTACTTTTGATGGTGCTTTGGTTTCGGGAAGGAAAGCCGCAGATGCTTTATTGAGAGATAGAGCCTTCTTAAATTCAGGTGTTTAAAAGTTTTCATGTTTTGTGCTTCTTTTTCAATGTTTGGAACCGAAACTATTGATTGTTGTTTCAATTTTATTGTGGTCTCATCTCGGGTGGCTGCTAGGGTTTACAATGGGACGGGTTAGAATTTGCCGATTTTGATCCATATGTTTCCCACCCCAAACAGTCAATAAGGACAAAAATGTATCTTTATCCCGACCCAATCAAAATTCTGAGTTGTCCCAAGTGATATGAGCTTTTTATCATATGCTGCGGACTTTGTCCTATCCAACATGTCATATACTTATAACCGATACGATTATGACCAACATGCCATATATGTTATTTATAAAAATGACTTGTTATACATATATGACTGATATGTCAGATTTATATAATTTATTAAATTAATTTGTCATACATTTCCTACAAACTCATATTTGGATACATTCAGGATTCCAATCTAGATAAATGTTCCAAAATCTAGACAAAATCGAGTCTTGAATCCTGACTCAAGTAGTAAATCGGGATAAAATTTTGTATAAGATCTCGTCCCAAACTAGCAGGGGTCCCGAACTGGCAGGGATTCCAAATCCTAATCGGGATTCGGGGAATTCAGTTCTAGTGGTCGCTATATTATTTAGAAAGAGGAAATTTTTGGAGTTCATTTATGGTGTATTCACTTATCCAGAGTCAAAATGAAAAATTAAGAAATGAGAATGAATTATGTGCTTACTTGTATAAATGACAGTCAAAATAAAAATTAAGGAAAATTCGATTACCTGAAGTGACCATATTACCGCCATTCAAATTTTAAAATTATCATTATTATTATTATTATTATTAACCATCATCATCAATAAATTTTTCATAATGATAATAATAATAATAATAATAATAATATTTTACTACTAATAATAATAATCATTATCATTATAATAAATAATGACAATAATCAACTAAAATCAATTCAGTAATTTGTAATAATTCATTTTAATTTCAATTATAAAATAAACACATTAATGACAATAGATTCCAATCCAATTCATACAGCTAAATTAAATAATTTATTTTTATTTTCATTTCCTATTTTAATTCTAATTTTAATTCCACTCTATTTTAATTATAATCAATTCTGATTACTCATCAGTAAATAAACCATTAATCTATAAGTATCCCTCTTCATCACTCTTAGACTTCACATAAAAATACGACTATTTAAAGTATTTTAGAATATAAATAATCCTACAGTTAAATTAAGCAATGGTGCATCGAAGGAGTTGTCGAATGCAGCAGAAAGTGTGGTACCGGGCAACATTTGCACCACAGCTGCGGGGCTGACCCTTTTTTTTTTTGGGAGGAGAGGTGTGCACTCACTCGCATGGGTATATAATTTGTTTTTTTCTAAAAATAAGAAAAGATAAAAGGGCAGCAGCATTATGGAGAGAGAGGAAGAGCCCAAGTGCAACGAGATGCATAGTCTGTACGAAGCTTACAACGAACTACATGGCTTAGCCCAAGAGCTGGAGACGCCATTCGACGCACCGGCAGTGCTTGTTGTGGGTCACCAAACTGATGGCAAAAGCGCTCTTGTAGAAGCCCTCATGGGCTTTCAATTTAACCACGTCGGCGGTGGCACCAAGACCCGTCGTCCAATTACTCTCCATATGAAGTACAATCCTCTCTGTGAACTTCCTTTGTGCCATCTCGCCTCCTCCGATGTGGACCCCACCCTCGCTCAAGAAAAGTCCCTCCAAGAAATCCAGTCATTTATTGAAGCGGAGAACATGAGGTTGGAGCGTGAATCTAATAGTAATCAATTCTCGGCTAAGGAAATAATTATTAAGGTGGAATTTAAATATTGTCCAAATCTTACTATAATAGACACTCCTGGACTTATTGCTCCGGCCCCAGGTCGAAAAAATCGAGCATTACAGGTCTACTCCCAGACGTCTTTTAGAAATATTTTCAAAATTCCTTTTCATTTCCTTTTAGTAACAATGTTGTCTGAAATTTTGATGCTGATTGTTTCTGCATTCGTGATCCATGCAAGGGTCAAGCTCGTGCAGTGGAGTCCCTTGTCCGAGCCAAAATGCAGCATCGAGAGTTCATTATATTATGTCTTGAAGATTGCAGTGATTGGAGCAATGCCACTACGAGGCGGGTGGTAATGCAAGTATGTGTCTTATTATTAATTTCATTCTAGTCAAGAAATGCTTCTCATATTTTGTTTGGTTGATGGTAGATGTGGTTAAAACTTTTGTATGATGTCCAAAAGAATTCACTTTTGTTGACCATATATATGTATGTAATGCAGATCGATCCTGAGCTAAAGAGAACTATCATTGTCTCAACCAAGCTTGACACTAAAATTCCCCAGTTTGCACGTGCATCAGATGTGGAAGTTTTCCTTTCTCCGCCTGCCTGTACGCTTGATGGCTTCATATTGGGTGACTCTCCTTTTTTTACATCGGTGCCTTCTGGAAGAGTTGGCACCGGGCATGACTCAGTTTACCGTTCAAATGAAGAGTTCAAACAGGTTTAGTCCTCTAAACAGTCCTTATTCACACAATGTGCTTAATTTTGTTTATGGTCATTATTTATGCTATGTTTGGTGAGAGGAATTTGAAAAAAAAAAAGTTCAATTGCTGAGAATATTTACATTGTAGATACACTCAACAGAAATCTTTGCTCTTATTTACTCCGCTAATATTTAGGAAGATATATCTACTCCCAACATAGTTTATGGAGGGGGATTAAGTTGAGAGCACCAGTCCACCACGTAGGCAATTAGACAATCATCTAGGGGAGTTATCTTATCCTGTTTGGATAATATGCCAATCTTTGAATTTTTTTTTTTTATATGGAGGAGGTTGTAACTCTTTTGAATTCAAGGGTTGTATATCTTGTGAATGTTCTAAAATAGAAACCTTTTGAATATTGATGAAAAGAAGGCCAAGAAGAAGTGGAAGCAAGTTATAGATTCTAGAGAAAGTGATATGGCCGAAAAAGTTTGTGATCTTGGTAGCAAAACTGAAAATCTTGTTATCAAACAAACATTGACACCACCAAATCATATGAGTAGACATTTGGCTATGAACCAAAATTTTCAACCTCATAATGCCTAACATGAAAAGTGTGTTGATTAACTTTTGATGCTGAAACATGATAACTGGAAAATTAAAAAAAAAAAGAAGCTACACATGACGTAAGAAAAGCACCTCAAACCCTATAAAATTCGTTCAGTAAAGGCTGTGAAACTCCAATCAAATAAAGGTTCTTGGTGCAATATTTAACTTATAAATATGATTTGGTGAATATTCTTCTAACGGATGCTTATTACAATCTGCTTAGATAAACCTGCAATTGAAATATGTTTTTTTACTTTTTTGATATAATTTCAAACTAAAGTGACAATGGACGTGCCCTCGGATATATTATCCTTGAAGTAATTAGAAAAGGTACATGGAAATTGAAAAACATTTCAAGTTTATTGGAAGAATTTGTTGACGTGATGTCTGAGGAGTTACCAGATGGATTGTGACTACTAATTTTAACATGTATTAATTTGTTGAAAGGAACCTCCTTGCCTAATTTTTAGAACTCCACAAAGAACCTTGCCACTATGAACCTATAAAACTTCGAAGAGCCAAATGAAGGATTTGATGAAAATGAGATATCTTCAAGAAAGCCTTAATCCTTGTTCTCTTGCTGATCTTTTCAGCTAGAAAAAGACGAGAGGACTCAAGGCATTAATAAGATAATTGCTTGAATGCCTATGTTTACAATGCTTGATGGAATGCTAGATACTCTTTATACTGCAAAATTGTTCTTTCAATTTGATCTTTAGAGGTGGTATTATTTGTTAAGGGGCTAAAAAATGGAAGATTACGTGCCACTTTCTATGTTACTGAATTGTTGAGATCTAGTTTTTATTCTTAGTGCTTCTACATGACTTTAAGCTCTGTATTATATCAATTTTAATACATTACTGACCCTCCTTCTCAACACCCTTCCCTCTGCCCCCTCCTTTTTCCTCTTCTAGATTTTCGTACTACTGATATGATTTTTTATAACTGCTGGTTTTGGAACATTTTGCAATCGAAGTGCATGGAAGAAGTTAACTTGTCTACTTCATCTCTCCCCCCTTCTTTTTGATGATGCTGAAACTGCTAAAATTTTCATGGCATCAAATGAAAGAAATATTAGCTTTTTTTTTTTTTCTCTTTTCATTTTGTTTTCTACAGCTTTTATTTCAATTTTTTTTATTTCCTTAGGATGCTTATGTTAGTTTGTGTTCTTTAACTGAAGCATGATTGTATGATACATACATACATGAAAATTTATATTTTCTAACTTTTATCTTAGAGAAAGTATAAATGAGTCCATAATTTTATGTCTCCAAAATGCCATTTTTAAATTCATTTATTTCATGTCGTATAAAACCTAATTCCTTTATTTTTTATAAATTTCTTAGCTGATATAATAAATTTTTAAACTTTATGCATTTAGAACAAAGTAACAACAATTATTTTTTTCAGTTATTAATTAATATACCATAATATTCAAACATTTTTGTTCACATCTTGCCAAGAGCCTAACTTAAGCTCATTTCGAACACAAATCCAAGTATATTAACTACTATTTTAAGATGTTCTTTGATTTTTAAAAATAAACACCTGAATACTTAATAGTCAGACATTAAAAACAAAAACAAAAATACATTAAGATATTTGTTTTTTGAGCTATTCAAACTTATTCATATTTCAGATAAAAGCACAGGGGCTTCATTAGCTATCTGAAAATGTTTATTTATGATGGCCTTGTATTTATGAATTTATAGTATTTACGATTTGGGACGTTAGACTATGTTAATGGTCGATTTTCCTGATTTAATTATATCTAGACCCCTAAATTTTTAAGTGTACTTTGTAGGACAGGCTGTATTCGTAAGAGAGATGGAAGACATAACATTATTGGAAGAGAAGTTAGGTCGGTCATTGTCAAAGCAAGAAAAGAGCCGAATAGGTGTAAGCAAACTGAGATCATTTTTGGAAGAACTGCTCCAGAAAAGGTATGCATCTCTCTCTGCTTTTAATCTGATCACACTATTTACAGCTCAATTAACCTGCTGATCCTAGAACTAAATGCTTTAGAACTTTACACTTGCAAGGTATATGGACAGTGTTCCTATGATCATTCCACTTCTTGAAAAGGAATACTGCAGCACAACAAGAAAACTGAATGAAATAAATAAAGAACTCAGGTATGTGATTATTTTTTTAATTTTTTTCCCCCTTGAGGCAAACTTTTCATGAATACATATTATATGCCCTTTTAGCTTCTAAGTTTAATGGCGTAGTAGGGGCCAAAATCATTAATTTTAGTTTGAACTTTATCTTTTATTTTCTAGTTTTACATTAGTTTTTCTTTCATCATAATTAACTGTATTCCATGCTTTCTTTTTACACAGCACCTTGGATGAAGCAAAATTGAAGGAGAAAGGGAGAGCTTTTCATGATCTATTCTTGACCAAGGTTTCAACTAAGGATTTAATTGATTGGGAGTTGTCTAACATTGCTGTCAATATCTCCCCCCTCCCTTCTTCTCACCATGTTGCCTTATTGGAACTTAGCAGAGGATAGTGGAAAAGAACAAAGTAGTTAGACCTATGCATGTGTATATGGTCTTTTGACTACTGCTTCAAAATTGTTGTTCATGTTATTTGTTCTAACTGAAATATGCTTTATTACTCAGTTGTCGTTGCTACTGAAAGGAACAGTTGTTGCACCTCCAGATAAATTTGGTAAATAATCTTGATGTAATTACATCTTGACTGTGGTAGATGGTTTCTTATCTTATTACTCTTTCTTGGATGCCTACATACTCAGTTTTTTCAAATTGTACAACTGATGTTATAAATATTTCCAGCTTTGGACATGAATGGTTCTAGTATGTTTTTTGCAGGTGAAACACTACAAGATGAGAGATTTAATGGAGGGGCATTTGTTGGTACTGATGGTCTTCAGTTTCCACACAAGCTAATACCTGTAAGCCAGATATATTTATGCTATAAATTTTTTTGCAGTGAATTTCTTTATGCATTTGCTTGTCTTGCTTATGGCACAACAATTAAATGGACTGCAGTCTCCGTTAATCTAGAAAGTTTTTCAGGTTCATTCTCTTAAGTATTCTTGTTCTAGTCTTCTTTATATTTTAGTTGCTTTTTATTCTTTACTAATTGAGTGAATCAGTTGGTCTTATACAAAATTGTATGTGTATGTATGGCCAATTGAATTTTATAGCCAAGCATTTCATAGGGGTGCCAAAAGAATAAGAGAATCCATTCCTATGTTCTAAATGTGAGGTTTCTCAGAGTTATTATAACATGCATATTGAAATTTGAGTTTCCTTGCTCATAGAATGCAGGAATGCGACTTTATGGAGGTGCACAATATCACCGAGCTATGGCTGAATTTCGTTTTGTGGTTGGAGGAATAAAATGCCCCCCAATTACAAGAGAGGAAATTGTAAATGCATGCGGAGTTGAAGATATTCATGATGGAACAAACTACTCCAGGTATTATCTTCCCATAATTGTGGTAGTCTTTCTATATTTTCTTACTGAATAGTTTTTAATTTTCTTCTTTTTCCTCTTTTCATTTGGTTTGCCAGGACAGCTTGTGTCATAGCTGTTGCAAAGGCCCGTGATACATTTGAACCCTTCCTTCATCAGGTTTATAACTTATCCATTGTTAATATTCCATTTTGCTTCTTTATTTTCTTGTCAAATGTTCCATGCAATGTGGGTGTCAGTTGTCATTATATGCTTGAGACTTGAAGTTGAATAAATAATGAACTCATTCTTAGCCTACAACCCAATTTACATGCATTCTGTGATTATGAATTTAGTCGTTGTTTATAAGAAATTTGTGGGATACTATTTTTCTAGAGAAAAATTACTCATATATGGAACGTGCTTATGATTCATAATTCTTGAGGCAAATTACTCAAATATGGAACATAGGTATTTTTCATTTTGACGCTATTGAGAGGATGATTCGAAGAAAATTACTCGGTTTTCTCGGTATGAAACTATTGAGCTCATGTCCATGGCTTTTCCTTGGGAAGCTCAAGCTCTATGCAAGTGTCATCCCTGTCATATGGTGCTGTTCTGATGATTTTATCCTATTTTTAACCGTATATCAAAACTTTTTATTTTCATTTCGGTCAAACCTGGTAGAATTGTTTCATTGTTAGAGATACTTTATGAAGCCTCCAATTTCATTGATTTTGGTACCTTATTTATTGGTTATCATATCACATTTTGCAAATGCAATTTCTATTTTTTCATTCTAAAGTTTTCTGTATTCCACTGTTTTCTTTTCAAACGCTCTGTGCCCTTCTTACTTTCCAATCCATATTTCCCTGTGCTTTTATTCACTCAATCCCTTGCCTTGATTCTTCATCGTGTGATAGGAGATCCACTCCTATATTTCTAAACCTTTGCTATAAATTTAAGGTTTGTCTTTTCTGGTTTTCTTTTGTAAGTCTTCATTGACTGCATTTTACTTGAGCTACCCAAGGACTTGTCTGTTTACTACATTTTATTTCATTTCCCATTGGATAACTATAGTTTAAAATTTTGTTTACTTAATATAGATGCTTCCTTCAAAGCACATGTTCGTTTTCTGTATGTTAGTGTTTGCCTTCTTCAAAAATAATGTAATGTAAGATGAACTAGGCTAGTTTTAGTCTTATTTCTAATTTTCATTATTTTAGTTGGTTTAGCTTCTATTTTCTTATTTGATTCGTATTTGGTTATTTAGGCGTTAGATTTTGTTTTCCTTGTCTTGTTGGAATAGGATTTCTATTTCGGATGGCTGTTGCTTATTGGATTAAAGTTCATAGTTCATTAACCCCTCTTAATTCTTCTCTTTTTGATCCATTTTCTCCCTTTCTTTCTCTCAATTGCTCATACACCATTTTGATGTCAGAGCTACTTCACTAAGATACTTCTCTCTTATACAGCTGGGTTGTAGGCTCTTGCACATTCTGAAAAGATTACTTCCGATATCTATCTATCTTCTTCAGGTAAGGCCTCAGCCCTTCATTTAATTGGTTTTTGGATTTTATGCTTGTAGAACCTTCTAAATTTTAATTCATGAAATTTTTGCTCGTCCTTTTATAGTTATTATTTTTTCCATTTACTGCTTTTTAACAGAAGGATGGAGAATATCTAAGTGGCCATGAGGTGTTTCTGAGGCGAGTTGCTTCTGCCTTCAACAACTTCGCAGAGTCTACCGAAAGGGCATGCCGTGAAAAGTATATTGCTTTCTGCTGTTGCAATCATCTCTTTCGTTAATAACCATTTACTGAAATGTGTCATAGTTTGCATGAGCTGACTGACAGCCTCAATGTTTCTTTATTCTAGTTATATCTCGTAATAAACCTAATACACTGGGGGTTCAGTTGATAAATTAAGTAACTGAACGCTACAAATTATAATCATTTGATGGCAAACTTCAATTAGTTATGTTAAAAGCCTCTGCATGAAGATGAAAATTGCATGGATGTGGGTTTCTGCCTTTCTATTGTTATGATAAAAAAATTTGTAAGGCGGATTTGGTGCCAAGAAAGAGAGGAAGCGTAAGGTTATTCGCTAGTTCGTATGTTAGGCTATGTTTGTGTGTGGTTCTCCTTTTGTGTTTTATTTTTTTGTTATTTTCCGATCAGCTTCCTATTAGATGACATTATTTTTTTCCTTTCATTGTTTGCTGCAGATGTATGGAGGATTTGGTGAGCACCACCCGCTATGTTACATGGTCCTTGCACAATAAGGTTAACATTTTGGCCTGTTTTGGAATATAAATGTTCTAAAAAATGAAGCCATTCAATTTGATTTACCTTTCATTTATATTGTGCATTACATTCTTTCTAATATTGGCCGTACTTTGTTGACTTATCAGATTTTAGAATTTATATGGCATTAGTTACATCTTCAGTTGTCATTTTGTTTTGTGGACAACTTCTTTAGGTTTCTACATTATTTGTTCTATTTCCGAGCTTCCACATATAATTCATGTTCCAAAATGAAATGCAAAGTATATAATGTAATTTATATGAAGCTTTACTTTAGTTCTTATTGGTACAAATATTTAATTAGATGTCGGCTCTGTTGGTGTTACGATTTTTCATTATGTTTTTACTTTAAATTTTCAGAACCGTGCTGGGTTACGTCAATTTCTAGACTCATTTGGTGGTACAGAGCAGTCGGCTGTATTAGGGAACTCTGTATCGATGCCCCTTTGTCAAGAGTCATCATTTGTTTCAGTTGCCAATGAGAAGCAGGACACTAAGCCTAGGACAGATGTAAAGCTCAGTCAGGTAGCCTCAGGTGTTGATTCAAGCTGTTCTGTTCAGACAACAGAAACAAGGTTGGCAGATCTTATAGATAACACATTATGGAACCGAAGACTGGCCCCGTCATCTGAAAGGATCGTCTATGCTTTAGTGCAACAGATATTCCATGGCATAAGAGAATACTTCTTGGCTTCTGCTGAGTTAAAGGTTTGTCAATATTCTTTTTCAAATTTTTTTTATTACAAGTCATGCAATGTTTTTCTATGTTGTTGTATTTGGTTTCTGGAGAACTTTTCTACCTGTTGCATGGTGGAATTTCAATATATAACAACATTACTGGTTTTGTGCTTTATTTCTCTACCAAAAGTGAGGAAAGGGGGAAGCGGTAATTTTGGGGTGGGGGAGATGGTGGGTTGGGTTTGGCTTCCTCCGCATACATGTCTTTCTTTTGTTCCTTTTTTCTTTTTCTCAATTATTGTATCTACTTTTTGCAGTTCAATTGCTTTCTTCTAATGCCAGTTGTAGACAAGTTGCCGGCACTCCTCCGGGAGGACCTAGAGAGTGCATTTGAAGATGACTTGGATAATGTTTTTGACATCACCAACTTGCGACACTCATTGAGCCAACAGAAGAGTGACACGGAGATCGAAATGAAAAGGGTATTCTAGTCTAGTCCTGTTCAATTTTCTCTTCCAAGTGATTTTTTAATATTACCATTCTCTCTTTGTGGTTAGTTTGACTAACGCAATGATGGTTTTGCAGATTAAGAGACTCAAAGAGAAGTTTAAGCTGATACATGACCAGTTTAGTTCGCATCCAGCTATGTCAAGTTTGTCGCTGGCGCCATCTGCATAATTTGTGGTTCATCTTGAGTATCAAATAGTTAACTACCTGTCGAATGCATTTAAATTTCATTTAACTGAACAAGAAGATTTCTATTTTGTTTTGATTGCATATAAGCTTACTGCTCTATCTTTATCCCTGTTTCTTCCTCTTTGACTGCTCTTAAATCCATTTAATCCTTCTATAGTTTCTCTGTTCCTTCAATACTCTATTTATGGTATCATTATATTTTCCAAACAGTTCTATCCAAATTATAGTACCCTCATTTTTAATCAGTGTTGCCCCTTTCTCTTACAAAACATTCACTAAATCTCATAGAAACTATTTTGTTTCACTAGGGGAAGGGATCAAAATACTTGATGCCTTCATTATTTGTTTTCTCCTGATCTTTGTTAGAATAGGTTGCCCAAGCGTAGAGAATTATAAACAAAGCATGGCTCAGAAAAAGGGAAAAATTAACAACTTAAACTATCTTTTCTGATAAAAGGACGGACAGATACTATTATTCTTTTCTACCTCTTTTTTCTTTTTTTTTTCCCTCTAAATCAATTTTGTTGTAAGGGAAGGAGACTTTCTAATTTGGATTAAGTTGAATGCGGATAGGTTTATATCAGAAGCAAGAGGTGAAGTATAAGAAACTTCCCAAATGAGAAAATAAATAGGGAATGATTTAAATAATTCCACAAATGAGAAAATAAATATGGAATGACTTTTTAAAATATTTTACCAACATCTCGATATTCACTTGTTTTCACCAGTACCTCCAGGCTCAGAGTAATCGTATATCTCCACTGCAGTTTCTAATCCTAGACATGTGTTCTTGTCATCGATTTTATTAAGCGTCAGCAAATGCCACAGACCACATGCCCTATTTCTGAAACAGCAGTGATGCTTCATTCTTGTAATTATCTAAATTGTAATTCTAGTTGCTCGACTACCGAAAATCATCTTCTAAATGCTTGTGAAACTATTAATCTGAGATGACATCAGTTTGCTATTGAAAAATTCAGAATCATTTGGGAAGTCGGAGAATCCCATTATGTTTCTTGTGTCTTTGAGGTGAATGTCGGGGGGTAGTGGAGGAAGACTGGAATCTCCTAGCAGAAATTCAACAACCCTTCTCATATCAGGCCTGTAGACAGGATTAGGAGCTGAGCAGAACAGACCTAGCTTAAGCACCAGCTCAACTTCAGCTAAGTCATAATAATCAAGTGTCTGATCGATGGCTTGAGTGATCTCTCCTTGCAAATGTAGGTCCTTTACCCAATCCACCAATAGCAGCTCCACGGCAGTCTGCTGGGGCTCAATCGATCTACGTCCACATGCTACTTCTAGCATAAGTATACCATAACTGTAGACATCAGTGCTTGTTGTAGCTTTGCCTGTTCTTGTGAGTTCAGGAGCCAGGCAACCGAGATGTGAAGCCACCCTCTGGTTGCATTCTTCGTGTAAGTATAGCAATGACTGCAAAGCCAATGAGTATTTTGTATCTTTGGTCCCATGTCAGCAGTGTCCTTTTATTTTGATCTTTGTCAAATAATAGCTTGTCAAGGCTCCCATTTGGCATGTAGTCATAAACTAGGGGAAGCTCATCTTGCTTTCGACACCGGCCATGCAACTGCACTAGATTCTGATGCCTTAGTCTTCCCATGCTTGTTATTTCTGCCACAAATTCTTTCATCCCCTGTTGCGAATTATGACCAATTCGCTTTATTGCAACTTATAGCCCTAGGCTAGGCATTACCCCCCTGTAAACTCTTCCAAATCCTCCCGACCCTACGAGGTTTTTCTCTCCAAAACCGTTGGTAGCAGTGGCTAGTTCAGCATATTTAAATCTACGAGCACCGCATTGAATTTCCCAATCTTCTAACATCTCATCGGCATATTTAATTCTATGTAAGACATGAATAGCTCCTGCAATAATCAGGATGACAAAAGCTATGCCAGCTAGAGTGATACCTACAGAAAATCTCATTTTGTGTACCACCTCATGAGATATTTTTTCCTGAGTTGGGACCTTCCTTGGATTTAAAACTTGTGCTTTGCCTCCAATGCTAATGCTCCAGCCATGCACGTTATGTGATGCTGTTATTAAGCCAGTTGAAGCAGAGAAGCCTGTGTACACGTACTCATCTAACACCAATGATAGATCAATGGGAAATGATATTAAAGGACGATGAGGCTTTGTTACACCTAGAGGAGATATGGAAACGTTAATCAACATCTCCTGGCTGCTATAATCAACCCAAGCTTGAATCGGGTCCCCACTTCTCAGAAGAATAGGAATTCTGTGGTTATTGCTGGAATAGTAAGCAGCTGGCTCTGATGCACTGGAGATGAGGCGTGATATATCTACTCCAACATGGTTATCATTGATGTCTAGGAGTTCCGTGTTCTGTATGATATCAAATTCAACAGCCAATATACGAGGGGGCGATTTTGTACCGCTAGACCTAGTAATATTTGGGAGTCCCAGAAACTGGTTTACTAGACAATTTTCTGGTCGATTGGTGGACATTAAAATGAAGGCAAGGCCTTGTCCCCCGAGATCAGGGTACTTTGGAAGAATGGAGAACACAAAGTTGGTGCTGAAGTTGATGGCTGCAGATTTGTTATTGGTCTTGAATCTCAAAGGAATTGGAAAAAGAGCATGCCCAATGAGGCCTTCTGACTTATTTGTCACTGTGAGTATACCAATGGGGCTTACCTATGAAGCTCCTTCCAAGCTTAAGTTTGCATGGAGGAACCCATTGTACTGAAAACTGGTGGTGTCGGCATGCACAAACACCATTGCCAACCTGGTTAGGAGAAGAAGAAGAAGAAGGAGCGAAAAAAAGCCAAATGCTTTCATTGCCAAAAGCTGCCGGGGTGACTTGCCAGATAAGCAAAAAGCAGGCTATGTAAAATAAAATAAGGCAGTGATTAAGTTTCCAAGGCATTGAACTTGAAGCAGCACAGCATGGTATGATAGAAAAGCAACGAGGACCGCATTTTGAATTCGGGTTAGTAAAACAACTCTCGGAATCTTGTGGACAATTGTCTACTTTTAATTCAAGGAGATTCTTAGATTCTTTTAACTGAAATCAATATATCTCTTATTGTTGTTATACTATTTAAAAACTTTCCTAACACAAAAACTTTATGGGAAAAGAGAGGTAAATGAGTTATTTGCTTAATATTTTATCTTGTGAATATAAAATGATGGTTATTACAAGAAAAAAAATGTTTAAAAGTAACAAAAACTATACGAAAAATATCTTATTATTAATTTTTTACTCGCACAAAAATTTATATTTATTATTTTTAGTGTTTAAAATTTTTTTTATTTTAATTTTAATTTATATAATGTATGTTATTTATAATTAATATAAGTAAAAGAGTATTTGAAAATACGAGTAATACTGTAAAATTATAATGTCAAGAATGTTATTGGGTATTATGAAAACATATGAAAATAATAAGAGAATGAGGTGTGTATATATTGATTTCAGCAAAGGCAAAACTGACAATCTCCTTTTAGTTTATCTCTTGATGTCTTCTTTTACTTAACAATCATGCCATTGCTGAGCCATTTTTGTTTTCCCTTTCTACCTTTCTCGTCAATTAAATTAACCTAATTAATAGACAAATCTTTGTGCATAACAACATACTAAAAGGTTGGTTTGGCGGCATAAAATCAGAGCAAATTGTCCGTAATGAGGAAGCATTATCAAAATTCAAGTAGATTGAGGTAGTTGTGTAAATTAAACACCATAGGAGGAATGAAGATGAAGCCATTACATTTGCAAAATTCAAGATGATAATACATTCATTGGAAAAAGCAATGACAGGCTCATTCATCGAATTCTCCACACTATTAACAATTTCCTCTGTACTTCGTTCCTTTTTGTTGGATTGCCATTGCATAAGGGATGTATAGTCCGTGATCCAAGAATTTGTTGGTTTGTTTGAGACAATCTTAATTGTAGAAACAGTTCTTTTAATTGTTTCAAGAATTTCAAAGTAGTTTGTGATATTTTTCACTGAAGTATAATTGAGCCATGCGGCCATTCGCATATGCATAATCCCTAAATTTATGACAGAGATAAATAAAATCTAAGGTATCATGTTGTGGCAAAGGAATAACCTAGCTGGTAGCTAAACATACTCCTAATCCACTTTTGGTGTGAATTTTTTTTGTTTTTTCAATTAAATTTGATTGACTCTTTTTTTTTACCCTTCTTTTTCAAACAAAATCCTCTCCCTATCCACGTGAACAAGTTTCAAACTCTAAATCTCTTAAACCACTCTAAGATATTTGTTTAGTTTAAAACTATCACTCACTTCAATTGACTGACCTACTCATATCACATTTGATCATGTTAATCTTTCAAGCTAATATTAACAATTTCGTAAATAGATGTTCACAGCACTTGCAATGCTTAAATCTCCCAGTCTCAGCCAACCAAAATTGAAAACAGAGTAGTCCGACCATCAGTCCTTCTAGTGTTTGAAGGAATTAATACCTGATTTCACACACACATAGTTGGCTTACTTCACAATTTCAAGTAGAAACGAATTCAAATTTAAAGCCGTGTCATATACTTTCCTGTCCAAGTATTATTCTAGTGAGCAAGTAATATTTTGCACAATCAAATATGTTGGCGATCAATCTGACCTCAGAAGAATGTAAACAGAATAAGCATGAAGGCAAGCCAAGCCAAACAAAAGTATCTTTCTGGCACCACGGCAAGAGAATATGGATCACCTAGGACCAAACGAAATCAATATTCAGGACAAATCTCAGTGAACACAGGCAACCTCCTCCTAGCAGCAGTAGTAGGACAATACAGAACACTATCAATATATTCATCAACGTTTACCCTTGGTGGAGTTTTGCTGGGGTGGCATGGCAAGGTAACCTCAATGCCATCATCCTGTGGCGACCAGTTGTCCCTGCTGGAGGTAGAAGTGGCACGACTTTGCGCATGTTTGTTGATTAAGGCAGTGGTCTTGCGTGTATGCTCAGGTTTGATGGCGGTGTTAGTTACTTGAGATTTGAAAGTAACGGGAGTGACGGGGGTTTCACTGACAGAGGCCTTTATGGGATGATCCTCCATTTGAATTGTCAGTACCAATGCTGAATCTGTCATGACCTGATGGATAAAGCGGCAGTTGGAGCCATATATGCATGATCCTGTGATGAATGACTTGCATATCTGTGCCTACACAGAAAAAGCATCCTTCTCAGTGTTGGTTTTAGGGTTCTGCTCATAGACAACATGACTAAATAGATGTTCATAATTGCTGCAGCTTACCTCCGATTTGTTCTTGGTAGTGGGGAAAAGAGTTGGACGTAACTCTTCTTTTCCATGTGCAAACTGCAAAGAATGAACAATTTTGCTCATAAATCATCAAAATATCAAAAAAGTCATCCTTGCATGACTGGTGATAATGGTCACAGCCATTCACCATAAAAAGTTCAAATCAAGACAAGGTCACCATAGCCCAACGAAATTTTCCCAGGTCATGACCCTGCTCTGTTACATGTGACCATGAAATAACAACCAGAAACAAGTATAAGATGTGACCAACTATGAGCATAATAACTTCACAAATGCAGTCACATGCTTGCACAGAACCAAAGGGTTAGAGGAGACTCAATCGAGAGCTTTGACGATCTTAAGTCATCCTCCACCAACATTCTTTCATTCAAAATATTTTCAAAAACAGCTTGTGGTGCTCATTTTATGTACGTACGTACACCCTAACGATCATAAAATGCTAAGACAACATTATGCTGTAATTAACCAGGTCTGGTTGTCTGAAGAGTTCTCTTAGAAAGTTCTTTAGGAAAATAATTCTTTTTACACAATTATTTGAAACTCTTTATTGTAGTTTCCTATCCTCGGAAAGGCTTTATAAAAAAGGTACCTATCGGCTTCAGCTTGGCATATCAATCAAACACAATGAAATAGATGCATCTGTTCTTCTGTTATTTGAATATGGATATGATAATGGCAAAAAGGCTCAAAAATGGTACAATAAACGAGTCAACGAATGCCTAAAATGGTACCTGGCACTTGGTACGAAAGCAGCACATTCCAAATTCCTCCCAAGACCTACAAAGCTCTGTTTTCGAAGAAGAAGAAGAAGACGAAGAAGATGCTGATGACGGTGACGGTGATGGTGAATACCTCATGATGGGAAGCCCATCCATCACGTACACATCCTCCTCATCAACGGCTGATAAGTGACTGCTGTTACTGCTGCTGTTGCTTTTGCTCATTATCGAAACTGGAGAGAAAGGACACATATTCAGTGCAGACCTGGAACTAAAACTCGAACCGGAACTGGAGCTCAAGTACTTCATTAGAGGTGATACGTTGCCGTTTGGACTCTTTTGTTTTCCCATTTTTGACTTGTAAACCGACTCCACCACTCTCTGCATATCTCGTTTCCCGCCTAAATTTTCAAATTTCATTCAATTCGAGATCACAACTCATTTTAGCTAGAGCAAATTCGAATTCCACAAATGAGTCTCAAAATTAGATAGAAATCAAAATTTAAATTAATAAATAAATAAATAACAGTTTCTGCATTCGTCGATTCGCGCCTAAATTCAAAAAGTTTCATTGCATTCTAAACAACGAGAATATAGAATAACAGAGTATTCGAACTCAAGAAATGAACCTCAAAATTTGAAATCGATGACTTCAGGATATGAATTCGAATTCGTAAAAATGAAAACAGAATTTCTCGCAGGATTATTTGACTTTAAATAAAATAAAAATTACCTAAATTTTGGTGAAAGAAAGTGATCGGTGATGCTTATTACTTGAGAGAAGATGAATTTCTAAAATTAGGCGACTCTCATTCTGGAGATTGCAGATTGAGACGAGTTTGAGCTTCCAATTTATAATAATATTCGAGCCGACTCACACACAGACAGCGCGGCACAAGCTCAATAATTTGAAATTTTCTCTATCCTCCCTATTAGACCCCCACCATTCTGTTTATTACAGCAATGCCATAGAAAAAAAGGTTAATTTGCTAACTCTATTTATCCCAATATTTAGTGTATAAAGTTTGTAAAGATTTTTAATGTCTCCGAGTATTTCAGTTTTGTACAATTTTAGCTTAATTTTAGTTTGGAACTATCAGGATATATGTAACAAATTTTTTAGGAGTAGATGAGACTGTTTACATTTATTAAATACATACATAATATTATTGGATTTAGATTGTCAACTCAATTTATTTTTAGGTTACCTTTTTGATATCCATTGATCGGTAGTTGATAAAAATAAAAATAATAAAACAATACCTGTAAAATATGTACAACTTTAATAATGTACATGTTGAGATCTTTAAAAGATAAGTAAAGATGATACGCAAATAGTCTATTTTCAATATTACTAGCCACTCATTATGCCTCTTAAAAGTTTGATTTATGTAGAAGTAGTTGGAGATATGAGTTTCTACAAATAATTAAAAAAGGTATTTCAATAAGGTTTTAACTTTTGTACGAATTTTTAATCCTAATTGGCATTTGATTATTTATGTTTGGATATGTACAATTTGTTTAGTTGATGTGCTTATAATTTATATATTATTTTAATATTTTCTTAACTTAGTTTTATGTTAAATTTTATTTTATTATGTTAATTTTTTTATTTTATTATTGTAGGATTATATTAGGAATATTTAAGTGAAAAGAAGTTCAAAGAAAAAATAATCAAATAATAATGAAAACAGTTGAAGACCAAGTAGGACGCATTAAAAGAAAATAATAACTAAAGTTTTATTTTCATAATTAATTCGGCAGCAAGCTCGGTAAAATCAGCAGCTTGTGACTAATTAAGGAAGCAAAGATTTTGGATGGTGGCTTTAAGTGGCAAACATGTGCACAAAAGGGAATCTTGTTTTTTAATTAATTAATTAATTCAAATCCTTATAATCTTATAATTAAAAGAGGCGGTTAGTTCTTTTGCTTATGCCGAAGCTGCATAAGTAGAAAATAAGAAAAAAAAGCAACAGTCGCACGAGGAGAATTGGAGAGTAAGGAAAGCCGATTGAAGATAGAACGAAGTTTTTCTTTTCTTTCTTCATTGCTTTGCTTGAATGTTCCCAATTAGATTTATTGATTTTTTTTTATGTTGTCATGAACTAATTTATTTTGATAGTGTTCCGATGTAATCTAACTATAAAGATTTAATTCCATAAATTTAGGTTATTTTTTAGTTTATTATTTCGTGATAGAGTATTCACTATTGTGTTTAATACTTTTAAATGTTTGTCTAATATTTGAACGATTTAAGGATATATAATAAGACCAAAAAGAGATATATGTATTTTTGTTCTCTGTAATGGATGTCATAAATTAAACAAAAAACAGATATGTGCCAACATAATTTGTACCGTTTTATCTAAGAATTTTCATAGAACTTAATGAGTCTTTACAAATTTAAAATTTATATAGAGAAGTAGTGGATTAATATGTGAGAGGACTTTTGATATTACTCGAGAGAGGATATTGAATAAATTAAAAAAATTCACTATCAACATGGGTAATAATTTTTAGTGGCATAGATAGAGGATTAAATTGGATTAGTTATGATAAAGTTGAATGTCCTAGTGTCCTAATCTCTTATTGATTTATATTACTGCTTACATCTTTATATTTAATTTTTAGTTGCTTTATTTTATTTTAATTTTTAATCTAAATTCACTAATTTAATTGTTGAAATAAATTTGCGCTAGAATAATTTCGATAGCTAATAGTAACAATCTCTATGCAATTATACTCAACTCTACATTATATTACTTGTGCCGACTAGTACACTTGCTAATTTATGTAATAAGTTTTTTAGCAACGTTGCTAGGAATTGTTTGGATTAGTATCGATACCACCTAGCTCTAGTTTAGTTTGAATTTTATATTTTCTTTTTCTTGTTTAAATTTATGAGACGTTCAAAAAGCTTTGATTTATTCCCTTTTCATCTAGAAATTGAACTTACGTGTAAAAGGCTCAACAGGGAAAGGAGAAAAGCTTTGCAGGAACAACAACTAATCATAACTGACGAAACAATGCAAGGAAATAAGGTGTAAGACCTTTAAGAGATCATGCCATTCTTATAATTAATGGTACCCATTCAAGCATTTCACGGCCTGCCATTCAAGCCAATACTTTTGAGATCAAGCTAGTTATAATCTAGATGATTCAGACATCATATATAATTTGCTAGGATGCCAAATGATGATCTGATTGCTCATATTGCAAATTTCTTAGAAATTTGTGACACATTTAAGCAAAAATGGTGTCTCAAACGATGCTATTAGGCCAAAGTTTTTCTTGTTCTCAATGAGGGATAAAGCAAAAGAGTGGTTGTACTCACTCCTTCCTAGGACAATCACTACATGGGATGGTTTAGCGTAGAAGTTTTTAGCAAAGTTCTTTACCCCCAACAAAAATAGCTGAGTTGAGGAATGACGTCATTACCTTTGCTCAATTTGAGATGGAGTCATTATATGATGCATGACAGAGATACAAAGACCTGTTAAGAAAATGCCAAAGTTATAGTCTACCAATTTGGTCACAAGTGCAAACATTTTACAATGGTTTTGGGATCTACTATCAATACAATAATTGATATTGCCGTAGGAAGAACTTTGTTGGAAAAAGCACTTGAAGCATCTTATGAATTATCAGAGGAGACGACTTTTAATAATTACTAGTGGTCTATCAAGGAGAGCTGCAAGAGTCTATAATGTTGATGTTGTCACTAATTTATATGCATAGATAACTGCTATTCATAACAAGTTAGCCAATCTGAATATTCAATCACAGCTTTAAGTGTGCGAACTTTGTGGAGGGAATCATACTGGTGTCAATTACTAAGTTGGAAGTCCTTTTGCAGCATCATCTTCCAAACAAGCTCATTATGTGTCAATCTTCTAGGGGCAACAAAATAACTTATATTCCAATATCTACAATCCAAGCTGAAGAAAGAAACCATCTAAATTTGTTTCGAAACAACACTTAGAATATGTTGAAGCCACCTCCAAGGTTCCAACCACAAGGAAAGAAATTAAATTTTGGAAGATGCTCTTACCCAACTGACAACAAACATGTCTTACTTCATGACCAAGACAAAGACAATTGTTTTAAATTAAGCTGTATCGATTCGAAACCTCAAGGTACAAGTGCATCAAATTGAAAACTTACCATCTATTAGACCACAAGGCTCTTTTCTGAGCAACACTAAGACAAATGTACGGGAGCAAGTGAATGTAAATATCCTCCAGAGTGATAAACAAGTAAAGAGCCACAAAAACAAGAAAAAAAGGCTGATGAAGAGCTAGTTGAAGACATTACTAAGGCCTTAAAGGCAACAAGTTCAGAAATACTACAACCTCAACCAACAATAGCAGTCAAGGCCTATGTTCCTCCAATACCTTTTCCTCGACATCTCCAAAGACAAGAAATTAGATAAGCAGTTCTCTAAATTTCTTGATGTGTTTAAGAAATTGCATATTAACATTCCTTTTGCAGATGCTTTAAAATGAATACCAACTATGCCAAATTTTTGAAAGAAATGTTGTCCAATATAAAGAAATTTGTGGAGCATGAAACTGTAATGGTACCTGAATTCTACACTGCCATCTTGTAAAATAAGTTAGCACCAAAGCTAAAAGATCTAGGAAGTTTTACAATACCTTACACTATTCAGAAATCTTATTTTGATAAAGCTTTGAATGATTTAAGTGCAAGCATCAATTTGATGCCTTTTTTTGTTTTAAAAAAATTAGGTTTGGGAGAACCCAAGCCAATAACAACTACCCTCAAATTGGTAGGTAGATCTATAAAGTATCCAAGAGGCATAATTGGGGACATACTTGTGAAGGTTGACAAGTTTTATTCCCTGTGGATTTTTATTATCTTAGATATGCCTAAAGATATAGAGTTACCTCTCATTCTAGGCCGACCATTTTTAGCTACGAGGAGAGCTTTAATTGATGTTTAGTAAGGAACATTAATTTTAAGAATTCAAAATGAGCAAGTCACTTTCAATGTGTTCACATCTATTAAGTATCCATCTGATCTTCCTACTGTTAATTCGACAATACATGATGAAGCTTCATCACCTTATTTTCATAAGAGACCAAATTTTAAGAGACTTAATCTTGGTCCATCTAGATCATCTCATCCATTCATGAGCCTCTTTGAACAATCTCTTGAAAGATAGTGAAGCTAATGACTATAAATTAAGCGTTTCTTGGGAGGTAACCCAAGGTCTTTAAATTTTTTTATTGTTATTTTTATTATTTGTTTTTATCTTTACTTATACTTTCTTTTGTTAGTCTTTTCTTTTATTTGTTTTATTTTGCATGATGTAAGTTCTTGCACAAGTTTGGGGGTCGACGAATATCAACTTTTCACATGCCCTTAAATGACTCAACTTTAACTTTCTATCTTCAAGTGCAAAACTCTAGAAGCTTCTCTTTCATTTCTCTTTTGTTTACATTGAGGAAAATGTTGATTTCAAGTTTTGAGGTAGGAATATTTGCTTCATTGTATTAAAAAATTAAAATAAAAATATAAAAAAACTTTTGTTTTGATTTTGATGATGAGTATATGGTTGAAAATGAATATTACTTTCAGAAAGGGATAAATATTTTCTTAATTTATACTTAATTATTGTGTTAGTTTCGTCTTGATTGTGATTTTTTAAATATCTTGAGTACTTATATCAATTCTTCAAAATTTTAACTTGAGATTTGAAATTGATATAACCTGATTGGAGAATTTTAAATTGAGTAAATGATTGTTTACCTTGATTCTACATCACTTAAGTTTACGCAGGCACTATAGTTAGAAATAACTATCTATAACCCTTTTAAGAGTTAAGCTATCATCGAGTAATTTGAGCATATGACCATTAGTGTATGGATGATAAACTACCATAAAGTGTAGAGTGAAAGCTTCTGACTATAGATATTTAAAAAAAGAAGAAGAAGAAAAAGACAAGAAAAAAAATGCACGCGCGTCAAGAAAAATCAAAAGAAAATGCAAATTTGTAATTGTGGATATTTAAAAAAAAAAGATGAAGATGATGAGGTTAATTCGACTTATTCTGTCTATTTTCGATACAACGACTGTTAATATTGAGGATTTTAAGAATGAGTTTTGATTGAATTAATTCACACACATCAAAAGAATTCATTGTGAGATGAGGTTGATTATTGAATTAAAATTAGAACTTTGCCAATATTTATAATTTTCTTTGAGTCATATACTTTGTGCAACCTTTGAGGCATCTTTGATGATGTTTGTTGGTAACATCACTAGAAACCTTCACGAGATTATAATTCGTCCACTCAGTAATATATAACGGAATAGATTCCAATTATTTGATTTATAATGTCCAATGTGCGATTGGAAAAAAATTTTATGTTTTGATAATGGTTATATACATTTTTTTCAGTGGGAGTATTTAGTCCTGTAACAAAAAAAGGGCTATTTGATAAGAACAATGATTGAGATAATATAGTTTTAGTAAGATATAGTTGTCATTTAAGTATGTTTATAGAATATCTTCATAGGTTTGGCCATAATGATTTTTAGATAGCCATTTATGTTTGACTCTTGGAAAAGATTTTATTTTAAAAAATCTTAGAAAAGATTGATAATTGAAAAAATTAGTTTAAACTTTTTTAAGAATAACTTAATAGGTTTTAAAATCTCCACATATTATTATTTATATAGCTGTTTGTTTATTATAAGACCTACAACCTTTGAGTTTTAATTCATTAAAAAGAATTTATGAGACCAATCGCTTACTTTCCTTTCAAAGAAAAAGATAAAAGAGATTTTGTAGATCATGTTTTCACAAATCAAACCAAATTGTACATAGACAATCCTACAACCACTCGGGCCGAGTGGTTAGAGTTGCTCTCTCACAAATTATGAGAGTAGTAGCTCGAGCCTGCATAAAGCAATGTAGGGCCTCATTCTGTTGAGTGCTGGAGAATATATATTTATAAAGGGTAAAATCATCATTTTGCACTTCAAGTCGCATTAACTTTTCTACGTTTTTGTATTTAAGTTTTTTAAACTTTGATTGTGTGTGTTTTGTTATAATTTGAGTATTTTATGTATTTCAGGAGTATTTTTGTCATTTCATGATTAACAAAAAATTGCACAATAAAATAGATAACATTTTTGAGCTCAAAATAACTAAAAATCTTAGGAAGGGCATAAGGGTAAAATCATAATTTTAATATTTTAGTGGGGCCTAGCTAACGTGTCATTGACTGATGACATGGTAGTATCCTATTACGTTGACTAATGATGTGACATCATCCTATTGAAGCAAAAAATGAGCTTACAATACATGCATTGAGTCAATGCCAATTGACTTTTGCATTGATCGATGATGTGACAACATATGATTGGACTGAAAAACACACTTACGTTTCATGCAATTTATTGAATCATAACCTTGGTGACATGTTCCATCCAATCACAGCTTGCCACATAGTGCAATCTTGAGCATTTGAATTGTTTTCATCCGATGGCGATAATTTATGTGTTGTATCTATCAATAAGGGACTCCCTCTAATTCGACAGTTTTGAATTAAAATTTAAGCTCTATTTTGTGTAATTCTTACTCTATCTTATATTTTCTATGTATTTTAATAAAATTTATATTTTACCCCTATTTCAATTATGAGCGGATAATTTAATTTCAAGCTTGGGTTGAAGGTGAAGCCTTAACATGATCCATAGGCTTAATTTGGTAAGTTGATTCACCTTCACCCTGATTTAATTGGATTGTTTTGACTAATCGTTGACAAATAGTAAATTTTGTCTAGATTTTACATGGTATACCAACTGCCAAGTGTAAGATCATTACTGTTTAGTATGATGAGTACTTAAAGCTATATTTGTTAGTGAAAAACTCTCCTCCAGTATTTGTGGTTTGTCTTAACTTAACTTTAACAGAGAGTGTATCTAAGTTATTTAGTGGATAGTCTTGTCATATTATCTACAAAAAGATTGTTACCTAGCACAATGTGTACTTGATATCACATCTAGTGGAATATTATTTCCCTTGGTACAATGAGTGCTTGATACCATATTTATCAGAATCCCTCATAAATTAATTAGAACTAAAAATGAATATTAAGCAAATGGTGAAGTGTTGAGTGTGAATCCAAAGACTTAAGTGATTTATTTGCATTATGTCATCTTAATTTATTTATGTCATTTTAATTACATGTAACTAATTCACAAACGAACTTGGAAAATTAACCCTACACATGATCAAATCTACCTCCTTATGGGATTGACACTCGATATCATAAATCTATACTATAATAAATTTGTGCAAACCCTCTTATGTTCCAAAACTAAGGGAAATTTAAAAAATAAACTTGAAACTTTTAATTTTTTGAATTTAGCCCCCCATCACCAATGGTGGCCAAATAAATTTTTTTCTCCAAATTACCCTCCACATTTTAATCGGCCAACTCTCTCTAGCCACACCCTAAACCTTTGTCTCTTGAATAGTGAACAGCAGCAAGCGGCGATTGCAGCTGCGACAACAAGGACACTGGAGAACTAAAATCCAACCGAATCCACCGTAATCTATCCAAATCCAAAAGGAATCCAAGAAATTGAAACCTTAGGTAAGCTAACTTCATCATTTTTTTATGATATAAGTGAATTTGATTGGGATTCTAAATGATTATAGGTTGTTAGAGTGATATAATGTAATAAAATTTAGTTAAAATGATGAGTTATCACTATTGCAGATTAGGTGTTTGATGAAATTCCTCTTAGATAGTTTATATTTAATTTTTATAGAATCAAGGTGCCACGGGGTGTTTGTTGGGTTTTGTGGTGTGTTTTTCATATGCCAAATGCAATGGAGAGTCAATTTGGTGATAGATGAAAGAACGTAACGCATGGCTGTTGTATGCACAACACGCGCACTTATCGCGTGCGTGCGACAACACATGACAGGCGTCTCTTAGTTTACATGTCCACCAAATGACAATCTCTTGTTTTTGTGTTGTTGTTAATGTTATTAATTTATTGCATACAATTTTGTAATATAACAATTTAATTATGTAACTTGTATCAGATACATGGCAAAATCAAAGTAGCAAAGCGTAATCCACCTGAACCAACGAATGAATTGGGTACGATGAAGGTACCTTATAGTGATCACTTCCCTGAGCGTATCACGAGTATGTGTAAATTAGATATAGTTGTAAAAGCCATCAGGGAAAAATTAATAAAACGGCAGTTGAAACTATTCAAGGATGACATATTTGGGCAGTTCATGAAGTGCTGAAACTTTCCGTTCAGTGGCGTAATTGTGTATAATGTGTTGCTTACGCAAGTGGCCCATGGAGAAAGCAATGAAAAACATCAGTTATGGTTTCAATTTAGTGAGCATTTGATATGCTTATCAGTTGGAGAGTGATGCTTAGTTACGGGATATTCCTACGGTCAAGATGCTGAACTGAAAAAGCTAAAAACAGTGCATAGGTTACTTAACAAGTATTTTGGCAGTTTGTTTCACAAGATGAATCTTGTCCAGTTCAAATCAAGATTTGCGGACTTAGACTTTGAGGCTATGGACGATACTAATGCGCTAAAGATCACGCTATTTTACTTTGCAGATAAAATATTAAATGGAAGAAACGATCATTGTCAAATCAATTTCTCGTTACTTAATAAAGTAGATAAGATAGATCACTTTCGAAATCATCTGTGGGGTTGTTTGTCATGGGAAGCGATATATGACAGTCTTGACAATACATTAAACGGCAAAGCTGAGAATTTAATAAGACTTAGAAAAATCTAAGCATAAAGTTGAAAAATACAATGTTTATGGCTTTACATCTGCGGTTCAGGTGTGTGGAGAAAATTTTTTGGATTACCTAGTTTTGTAATAATGAATATTTACTGATGCGTTTTATGACTTTATATCTTTGGTTGTTGTAGGCGTAGATTTTTTAAACGATTGGAGGGCTGCCATCAAAGTGGGTTGTGAAAACTAGAAAGAAAATTTCCCGAATTGTGCAGTGGAAGTCTATTGCTTCTTCTAAAATAAACTTCGTTCAAGTATATTCATATCTCAATGACAATTATCATCTTGTAAGTAATATTTATGTATGTATGTATATAGTCACTTTTCATATTGCTAAATACTAAATGATTACACTAACTTAAAATTTGGGATTCTTTATAGTAAAGAAACATTTTACAAACCATCAAACCAGATGCAAAGGAGAAAGCTTTAAAATATTGGAAGAGTGTAGAGGATTAGGTGCCATATATCCCATGCTAGATCCGTAACATAGGTATCCTTTAGTGTATCATAGCACAATTTAAAATATAATCAAAACTCGAAATTTTTTGGCTTGGTATTTGCTCATTTTCAATGTTACTTTGTGTAACATCAACCTTCAATCAATACACCACCCATTACAAAGATAAAAAATAAGGATCACGACACCACGAGCCCAACATAGGCACAATAGAATCTCATTGAGGATGAGCTTATTGCCAATGACCATCACAAATCCACACACGATTCTGATGAACACAGGATTCAGAGGTTACTTTCTAATTTAAAAGATCATTTCTTTTAGTCATATATAAATGATTTCAACGCTCTTATTATTTTTTTTATTTTATGGTAATAGTCAAGGACAAAGTTTCGATATGATTATCTTATTCAACGAATGAACAAGATTGATTGTTCCATTTATGAACTGAGGTCAAAATTTAAGGCAGAGCACAACAAACAACAACAGTATAGAGAAGCGATCATGAGATTTATAGCTTTATTTAGTGATGGTTCATCCAAGCACTCATACGATGATTTTCCAATTGGACGCTCATATAGGGTGAGCAAATTTAACATGTAACAGTTGCGTTTTTTTAGCTTTAAATCTAATATTAGTTCAATATGTTCATCTTGGAGAATCAACAGTCCATGGATGACCATGGAGTGTACATTGATGTTGTCAATCATGATGATTATACTTGATGTTGTTGTATAGTTTTTATGAGGACGTAAGTGGTGATAGCATGTAGATCCTCACGGAAGCACCTCTTGGTGTAGATAAGTTTGGACGTCCGTACAAACCATTGTATGTCTTTAATAGACTTTATGTAATTCCTCCTTTCAAGAGAGTAAGGAACGTCAGGCCTCCACCCACACTCCAAATAACAAATCGTAAGATCGATGGAAGAACGAGTGTGGATATAAATCTGCTTAGGGACTTGGAAGATCCAAGGCTATTTGAGGAGTCTAATTAGTGGTTTGCTAGCAGAATCATAATGGATCACACCGTCCAACGGTCGCACAAATTCTTCGAAACACTTTTGGGCTATGCTTCAATGGGGCAGCTTGGTGATGAGATAAGTGTTGTTAAGTGTCATTTCTTGAAGTATTGTTCATCTTCTGTACTATCTTTTGTTCTAAATTGACATGTTTCTATTCCTTTATAGCATATTCCCAAGTATCTCCGCTTGATCAGTGAAGAGCAACGGTAGTATCAGAACGACTTATCTTAGTGTGTCATGCATACAGACTTTTTTTGGATAATGAGTTTATGAAACTTAATAATCATTAATTTAATTTCTTATCTCCTAATGCCTTGAAGTCTTGTTAATTTCTTAATCTTCATGTAATATATCTTCAAAGTGCTCTCAAAGTAGTTATGGAACAACGGTGACTGTGATGTCCATTCATTATGATATAGCAACAATTTTAATAACTATATTAATAGGTAGGAAGGCATCATGTTTTAATAGTTCACGGATGTCAATATGGTGTGTATTGCTACACAATCCAATGGACTTTATTTTTTTAAATGATTTTAAACATAATAAAGACGATAAATTTATGATAATTTTTATATGCAGATATTCATTCCTGTGAATCTAGGCAACAATCATTGGGTATTAGCACGAACAGACATTCGCATCAAGAACGTGTGGATTTATGACTCGTTAGTAACACTTGTTGATTGATGTTTATGATGTATTTAATGTTCAAGTTCAGACTTAATTTTAATAGTATACATGGGTAGTACTTTAGGAGGAAGATTGTTGTGTATATATTTAATGGCGATATATATGAGATTATAAGCCATTGTAGTCATTCGAATGTTGATGTATGGATATTTTTTATTCTGAACGTACTTAAGTAGATACAATTTTTTCTTATCTGATATCTTTAGTCATAAGTAGTTGTGGACCTATTTTACTAATTAGTATGCAATAATAAATAAAATAAAATATTTCATTGTATATAATTGTACAACACACAAAAAATAAGAGTTTAAAATACATAATTACTTAGAACAATACAACTAGTTTGGATTTGACACAATGGAATTCTTACACCTCTTGCCGGTTCTGGTCCGGTTCGTTGCACTGCCCATATTTCGCAGTTCTCCAGTTAACATCCTCATTGACAGAAGGTATTCTAAGCTCTGAACGATGACCAGGTGGTGGTACTTCTATTAGTGGGTTAACCTTCTTTTCTCGGATTTCTAATGGAACTTCCTAGTCTGCCACGTTACTAATCGGCTTTACTGGTTGTGCATGTGCCGTCACTAATAATTCTTTGGTGTAAAAATCAGAGATGGTTAGATAAACAACTTGCATGCACACAGACAAGCTGATCAAGTTAGAATACTCTACAAGAGTAAGTCTTGTTATGTATGTCAACTATCCATTCCTTAATACCACCACCCAAAAGTTGAATCGATCCTGAGACACAGGACAAATAGTCATTCTTTCGGTTAAAATTCTTCTCTCAGTAACTTTTTCGCCTACCCATGTTGTTAGAGGAGTACTCATCGATTCAGGCACAATTTTTCTATCTTAAAACTGTTGCTATAATGTTTTTCTAAAATGATCAATAGTATGAGTCATAAGAAATTTTCGCGATTCTCTCATGAAAGAATTCACGCTCTCCACAATGTTGGTGGTAAGAATATTGTACCTCCTACTTTAGAACTCGGACCTTGGCCAATTACACATACTCACATTATTCTTTAAGTAATCAGCTATGCCCAGATAGAGCATCCGCAACCCCTCACATTGTTTTTTAAATTATTCGTGTCCATATGTTTTTACTGCGTTTATTAAGGTAGGCTCAAATTCATCATAAAAAATTTTGGACATCCTGAATTTTGCCTTTATGTTACCTTTGATATGAAAAAAGCAAATGCCATAGGCAGCATTGTGAAATATTTTCAGAACGGCTCTATTGATAGAAGAGCATCGATCAAAGATAATTACTAACTCTAGCCAATCTCTAATCACTCCATGTAACTTTGTCATAAACCATTCCCAAGCATTATTATTTTCTGAATCCAAGACCCCAATGGCTAACGGTCCATCCAGGCAAGTCACCATAAACATACTTCCACGATATAGCTCATTTAGATGAGTACCATCATACAACAATCACTAGCCTGATGCACTGCATAAAACCCTTGATGAAAGATCCAAGATCTTTAAAGTAGTATAAGAAATTATCATTCCCATCCCGCTCAAAATGAGTAACTATACCCTTATTTACTTTGGTCAAAACGTGAGAGTATTTGGGAAGTAAGTTGTGTGACTCTATAGGGTTTCCTCATACTATTTCAAGACCAAATTCTTTGGCCCGATATGCCTGCTAGTTTGTTAACTGGATATTATATTCCTGCTGCATGTCAGCTGTGATGTCATTTGGAGTATATATCCATTTTTTATGGATAAATTTGTCTGCGATAATATAACCAACAACTCGGCTCCTTACTTGATGAAGACCGGTAGGCAACACCTCATTAGAACAAGTGCGTACATTGTCAACTCTTCTCACTACCCAAGGAACATTCTAATCATTCGAACCTCTTGATGCTCGAATACGTTATTTACATGATTCCAAAGAACAGTGGGCCTCAAAGCACACGTTATAGACCGTGCAATTTTAAAATCAAACTTATCCTTCAAGACAACTTTGCACAGTTCTAGTATTAACTCATTTTTCTTAATGAAAAACTTACCCAGAATTATAACTTCAACATTCGCTAACGTAATGTCGTTGTCATCAATGGTGTCATTGTTTTCATGGAATGGAGAGTAACGTTGCTGCAACAATATTGTTTGTGGTATCACCTCTTTTGCAATATCAAGGATAAAGTCATTTACTATAAAAGAAGTTTTAGTTTCTACTAGTGGCTCAAGGTCTTAGTCCGAAACTCGATGAGATGTAGTAACCAATATAGGGATGCAGCCATAGTTGCTCCATCAAAGTCCATATGTAACACAACTTTGGCCATTTCATCATTACATATATCCATAAGTAGTAAACATACATGATAGATTGTGTTACTAAACTCAAAGTTGTCTTTATCGTGATACTATATTCATTAGGATTTATTTGTAAAACTTCATACATTTTTGCTAGAAACTGATCAAATGTAAAATCCTTCCGAACCAAAAAGCTATATTATTGGCATTCATATACTTCATATGGCCATCTGCCAATGTTTTCCACCAACTATCCCACTGCCTATCTCACTAAACCAGTCTGTCTCACTAAATTTAGGTTTCTTTTTTACTTCAAATTTTTATTGTTTTTAATGATTTTTTTTATTTGACTATTCAAAGTAAGTAATTAAGCAAATTACATTATTTTATGAATGAAAAATAGCAACATTTACAACAAAACCATGTCAATTCCGAACCTAAACACTAAACTTAATACATAAAGAACATATTGTGCAAGAACATACATTAACCTTAAGAAGCTTCCCAATTGATGAGTATATCTTCAGTTACATAATACTTGTTTGGTGGGATTTAGTGATTTGTTGAAAATGATGAGTCCTGGTGATTTATCGAGAGTGTTGAGAGTGTTAGTGGATTTTCAAGAGTAGCATTTGTTTATAAATTTGTTTAAAGTGATGAGAACTATTTGGTCCAAAAAATTAGTATTTGGCTAATTATGATAGGCAAAAGTTTAGAGGTTAACTTTGAAAAATAAAAAAGTTTTAGGGTTATTTTGACAAATTTCTCCAAAACTAACCCTTCTTCGTTCATCTTCTTCTCTTATGTGTTTTGCTTCCAAAAAAATACTTCCACACAAGTACAAACTAAATATGAAATTATAGCAACCAGCAACGGTAAGAATTTTGCTCAAAATTCTAATATGTGAGGAAGGAGAAAAAAATATATTTTCCCAATCTAACCCCAAAAAAAAATAAATATAAGGTAAATATTACAAGATTTTATATAAGTTATAAAGGCAATGATTTTGATTCTTTTTTTTTTTTACCCCAATAGGAAAGTTAATGAGTTGATCAATTGCAAATATTTCTAAAATATAAAACTTGTCCCTTGAAAGTTATTGGTTCACCTACAAATATTTTGGACCGTAAAGGAATGGTAGTTCATGATTGTTTTATGGGAAAAATTAATTATCTTATCATAACCAAGAGATTATTTTAATAATTTTATACAAGGATATTTTTGTGATATAAAATTTTATTAAAAATGGGTGTAAAGAGTACTAATATGGATTCAAATAGCCTCACATGGATAAAGGAAAAATATCCACTATCCACCTACAGTTACAGACTTTATAAAAAATACATAAGAAATTTTTTCTTTGCGGTAATCCACCAGAGATTTACAAAACCTATTAATCTTCTACTGCCATTTTAACTCCATTAGAAATTTGATGATGTCAGAAGGGCAAAATTGTCTTTCAACCTTAAGTAGGCTAAGCATTAGATCATATCATCCTAATGTGCAGAGATCAAATACGGATGTGATCCGACAATCAAATAATAAATTAAAATAAACCTAACTATTGGCTAAACCTCTTTTTCCCTTGAAGTTGCCAAATCCAAACCGCTGCAACTTGGCAAAACCCAACCAAATCGGTTTCCCCCTAGCCACTGCACTTCTAGCCTCTCATCTTAATCAATTTCTGGCTAAAATAAACCAGTGAACTCCCAACTAATAGTCTCGATTTCCACACCTTACCGTTGCCTCAAGCGTCATGTCCAGCCTCCTGCCTCCAACAACAACCAGACACTCACTAGCAATAATAATTAATAATTGAGAGAGAGGGGGGATGGCAAGCTGGCCATGATGATGTGCAAGGTGGAGTTTAGTTTTAAGAGAAAGAGAATAGCAATTTGGAAGGTTTTGTTTTTTCTTTTATTTCTACTGGTTCTTATTTTTATTTATGTCTTTTAATTTTATTTTATTTTTTCATTGCGCAAACTAAAAAATTTCGACGACAAAACTATCATTTCACTTTAGTTTTGTTATAAATCTTCATGGAGTTAAGACGACAGTGGAAGATTAATAAGCTTTATCAACATTTTGTGGATTGTTGAAAAAGAAAGAAGATTTTGTGTATTTTCTAAATAGTGTGTACTTCAAGTGATTAGTGGATATTTTTTCTTTCTATAAGTAAGGCAACTTGGTGGCCTATATAATAAAAAAAAACTTTTATCCTTATTATTCTCCGTAAGCAAAGACTAGCTCAATATCTTATAGTGATTTTTTTTTTAAAACTTAGTACAAATACTTACAAATAGCTAACGAATCCATATTGGCTATCTTCTTCAATTGTTCCATGCATGTTGCCATCACCTGCCACCTCTCCATTGAACTTTGTAAATCGCAGGACTTCTGTTTCTAATGCCCAACCAACTTCATTGTTGCAATGATATCACACAATTATTTCTCATTTTGAACTAAACCTCTATTATTCTAGTTAATGCTTATTTACATTGTGTTCACCGAAGCTAATCAAAATCTTTTATAAGAAATTAGCTTTCAATTTCACTGTGGTTTGTGAGGACAATCACTCACCGTCAATCGGCTACAAGTAAGTTCCATTTCCTTCTATTCAAATTCAAATCTACAGTCCCAAATTTGTGATCATTGGTGCTAACTGAAGAAGAGAATTATAATGCCAGTGAAACCTTAATCTCACTCAAATTAGATGTCCCTTAAAGAAGCATGTTTAACCGATTGCTGATAACAATTTAAATTGATCAAAAATAAATTTTAGTCATTAGATTAAGGTTGGGGCTATTTGCACTCTAAAAATTACTCTGAATACTCTATTACTATATAACTCACCTATTAATTTTGAAAATACAAATTATACTTTGTACACTCTTTAAAATGCCAAAAAAGTTCTCACTTAATCATTTTTAAATTAATCATCTTTATTTACTCTACACAATAAAAAAATTTCTTTAAACACTCTTTTATTATTAAAATTTAATTATTGGCTAGATAATAAATTATGCCAATAAATGAAGAATGACCACCAACAAAATAGGAATAGCTAACCAAACCCATCAAAACAAATAAATCAATTAACCAATATAAACTTGCTTAATATCATCATAATATAATTGAAAAAATAGTAATTATAATCATACAAAAAATAATTAATCTTCCAGAAAAAAATATCAAGCAACTTATTAAGAAATATTGTCAACATCTATTATTATTTCTTTTATAACCACATCACCACCAATTATTAGCTTGAAATTTTGTATGCAAGGAATATATACCGTCTCCCATCATTCGGCACAAAAACTATGAAATCTTTGATAATTGATTGCTACAGGTGGGATAGGATGTCTTGGTGACAAGAACACTTACACATATTTGATTGATAATAGTATACTTATTAAATTCAACATAAAAATTGAAAAATAAAATAAACATACCTCTACAAAATTACTGTTATTTACAAAATCAACAATGATCTCTTTATGAGAATCTGTAAGTATTGGCATTGACCTAAGAGGAAAGTAGATAAGGCACTACTTCATAGATAAGTGGAATACCATAATATTGTAATATGATGCAATAAGAGTTCCCATCTCAGGCATTGTCATCCATCATTCACATCCTAGAAAGTTCTCAAATATGATTTGCATGAATTAATTCATTAACTCTCTCGTATATCCCATATAAATGGCTATAATGCTCTATAGTTAAATGCAACTCATTTAACAGATCTTCCCTCACTTGTGAACATTCATTCTCCCCAAACCCTTTAAGTTAACTATCGCTCTAAACCCACAATTACCATCACGTGTGATGTCTTTAATATGATAAATGTATAACTGTAATGCAATTAGAAATTCAATAAAAAATAGATTTAACTTGAGCAATTTTTTTTCTATACACCTAGCAACAAATATTACGAAAAAAATGTGAAAATACAAACCTATTATATATATATATATATATATATATAACATGTTTTGCTTTGGTTGCTTGTTTTTTTTTTAACTTGCACTATAGGTCTCATGAATGCAACTATAGGCAATGGCTGACCCAGACAATTGAATTAGGGAGGCTTGGTTAAAAAAATTATTTAATTTGGGTTTTTTTAAACTTCACTCGAATATATTTTAAGTCTTATAAACTCAAATTTCATTACTTTCGTTTAAATTTTAAATAATAATTGTAATAAATTATTTATTTTACATGCATGAAAATATTTTTTTAAAGCAATTTTTATCAAATATTTAAAAAATCAAAATAATGTTGCTATAGGGATTTGAACCAAGGTTTTAAAAACCATTAAATAGCACTTTTACTACTGAACTACAAATATTTTATAATATAAAAAATGTGTACAAATTCGTTTTATTTAACTCATTTAGAAAGGCTTGTGGTACATTTTAAAAGAAAAATTAATGGCCTAGCAGAGGCTGAAGCCCCTCCTAAACCTTAACTAGGTTCGCCCATGACTATAGGCAAATAACTTTCTTTTCCTGATTAAGCAATATAGAAAGCAAATGGGTCATGATGGGTCAATGCATTAGGTTTTGAATTTGATCGGCAACATGTGTTTTTCTTAGTTTATGGTTCAACGAAAGATTTAGACTCAAGATTAACAATTTCTGTCAACTTTATAGAATATGTAAATTCGTATCATCATCATTCTCATTAACAATTTCCGTCAACTTTATAGAATATGTAACTTCGTATCATCATCATTCTCATTAACAATTTCTGTCAACTTTATAGAATATGTAACTTCGTATCATCATCATTCTCATTAACAATTTCTGTCAACTTTATAGAATATGTAACTTCGTATCATCATCATTCTCATTAAAGCATTTGGCAATCAAGTCAAATATCATTCGGCAACTTGCCTCTGCCTTTCTCTTCTTGTGATTATGGATCAAGTCAAGTTTCTTCCAATGTGAATCAATACATTCCACGCCCATGTTTGGTTGGAATAAATGATAGGAGAGGAAAGGAATGGAAAGGAAAGAAGGGGAGAGAAAATGAGTAAAAAAAGTGGGTCAATCTTATTTTCATTATTTGATTGGACATGGAATTCATATTTCTCCCCTTATTTTTTCCCCCTCTTATCTTTTCCTCTCCTCTCCTCTCTTCTTCTCTCATTTTATTTCTTCAAACCAAACATGCCATAAAGTATAGGTCGACTTTCCCACTTTTATATTCTATAATCTCATGAACACAAGGTAAACCATGTGCATTGTAAATTATACAATCACATAGACATATCAATACCTAGAGAATTCACATGCTTCAGCTCACCTAACACCATCTGCAACTTAGAAAGAAACCTCGAACCTCTTTAATTTAGTAGGTTTGAATTATATGAAGTGGTGCATGAAAATAAAATTATATCTGGTTGTTAAATTTTTCGAAATGCATGATCTTGTCTGTCCATGCTGAAACAAAATTTTCCTTGTATATGTTCAACCATGAAGATGTCAGTACTCAATTACTTGTGGCTAAGAAATGAAAAAACTTGCTACAGAGCATTGAGGCAAGTAATAAATTCATCTTTACTGGAAGAAAATACTAACGCATTCCAACTCGTTATAAACTTCTCCCATATCTCTTTTATCTCTTTTGTTGCAAACAATTTCTTACACTTTGTAATTACATTCCTGTTTATATGCTCCCTACATAACAAATGTTATGCATTGGGAAGTACTCTTTCAAAAGTCTCTGTCACTAAGAATGATGATAGGCATAACACTTTCATCCAGTACTTTAGGCATAACACTTTCATCCAGTACACTTTTTAACCTATTCAATGCCCATGTGTAGTTGTCTTCTCGCTTAGATTCAAGATAAACAATAGCCCCAACAAATGTCATCTCAGTAAATGTCACTGCTACAATTTGCTATAGGGGAAGAATATATGTATTGCACTTGTAAGTACAATCCATTAGCAAGATATATGAAAATGCATCCAACAAGTCTATGCTAACAAGATGCGCACAAAATAAGTCTTTGACAATATACTTTTGTTAAGATAACTTAATAGTAGTCGCATTAATGATCTCCCACCCATCTCTACTACCATATAACTTTGATGTGCATTATAAGTATTCTTTATTGTTGAGACATTGTTGGGATTTTTCTTTTTCAATGTCAATAAAATATTTGTTGGACGTACATAATCGTGGACATATCAACCAACAATAAAGTCTCTTCTTTTGACAATGTTCTTGCATAAGAATGCCCTTCAAGATGCTCAATAGCTAGATGATTATACCCTCCACATACTACTTTTAATACCCAATCATTAGTGTCCAACTTCTAACTGTTTAATGTAAATGGACATTCACAACTCTTAGTACCAGCAGTCCTTGGTTGCTTTTCTTTTCATTCCCTTCGTTTATTCTTATGTTTCTATATTATCCACTTCTCTCACAACAAAAGGTAGTGTTTGGTTTTTTAGCACCATTATTAGAATTAGATCTCTTGATCACAATTATAAAACCATTCTTCTTTCAGACTTCATGAGTCCAATTAATTAAGGCTTCTTTACTTTTAAATATCTACATATGAAATAAAGAAATATTAATAAATGAACACTAGTGTAAACTAATGAATTGTAAAATGAAACTTTCATTAGTATAATCCATTAGCCATTCTGAATCAACATTGAAAGTTTGACTTGAAGCTATGTCCTGCAAACAACAGGTTGATTGTCTACTTTTAAACATTAATGATTCTTTGTGTTGTAAACTAGAAAATCAAAAGATCATGCATACTTCATTAAAGTTAAAATCTTCAGACATATTGAGTTTCCTTTATAAATATTTGTTTAAGATAATGGGCAGAAAAAATTTAGGGTTTAAAGTGGTAAGAAAATTGAACATTGATTTCAATGCCCTAAATGAATGTTCAGAGTAATAATATTGTATATGTTTATAATAAAATGGCCTTAATAATAATCTATATCATTTACATTTTTGTTATAAAACTTTTTATAAAAATATGAATAGGTGGGGCTATTTGAACCTATTAATTTCATGAACCCATCTAAAAAATATATTTGTTATATTTTTAATTTTTTAAATTAAAAAATATATTTATTATATTTTAATTTTTTAAATTTTCAAATCTTAACCCTCACTAATTTCTTACTTCTTCAATCTCATTGTAACAAATTCTCTCTCTATCGTGGTTCAGAGTAAACATCATTCTCTCAACTTTAAATAGAAATTAAAATGGACATTTATTAATTTATATCATTACCTTTAGATAGAAATTAGGAGGCGCTAGTTTTTCTTTCTAAAAATTTAGATGAAAAAAGATCATTTATTTTTTATGGTATGTGAAGATTGCATGTAGATGGTGGATTTTGTTCCTCTTTGCTCTTGATAGATTATAACATCTATTTGAATTTTGAGTAGCTTGTTTCATCTCTCAAAATCATTTTCAATCTATAACAAAAAAGAAATGTAAATGACACGATTCATAAGTATCATTACTCTCATGTATAAAAGTTTTTAGTTATAATATAACCAGTGGGTCCGGAGTCTAACCATAGGAAATCTATAAACTCAGTAGTTAATTATTAAACAAAATTTAATTGTAGAAAAAAAAGTAATAGAAAACAATCTAGAAAAAATAATAAGGTTACATGATCGATTCTTGATTTTCAAATTATAGTCATAATACTCCTCATATTTATATTTTGTATTTCTTTACCCAGTTAATAATGATGTCATTTAATTCTTAATTGACCATTTGTATAGATATTTATGAAATCAAGTACTTAATGTGTTATAACTATTTTGGAGTGACGACATTATGTCAAAATTCCATATAGATCCAAGGAGATTTAGATTTATAAATTAATATGACTTAAAAAGTAACTTGTAAAGAAAAAAAATGCAAATTATAAACATATAACAAATGAAATAAACTTAAAACTCACTTAAAAGAGTAATTAATTCCATGATTTGAATTTTTAAGTTTCATCTTTCACCTTAGTTTAGAAAATTCAACCACTTATGTTTAAAACGAAAACATTTATTTTATTTAATAAACTTTGTAAAGTAAAATATAAGAAAATTGAAAACAAAGGGAAAGAAAAGAGATTTTTCCCTAAAACTCACTCTAGATTTACACCCAAAATGCTCAACACAAAATTCACCACAAAATTCTCTCTCCTTTTCTTCTTTCTCCCAAAATCTAACACATCCTTAATTATGAGAGCTCGTACCTTTTTATAGGCAAAATTTAAGCGATCAAGTGTGGGTGTTTACATAATTTTTGGTAAGCTTATTATCACAACTATTTATATGAGATTTAGTAATACAATCTAAAAGTCTAAATTTTACAATCATTATGGATCGTTGGATTTAACATAGTCAATGGCTATGATTGAAGTCAAAGTGGGACCCTCCTTTGGCTCATTTGTCAAGGCGGTTGAGCTATTTTGTCAAGGTAGTTGATATATCAAATTTGTTGTGCAAAATAGTGTACGTGAGCTTGGACACATGACGTGATCTTAACCGTTCAGCAATAATGCCAGATCAAAGGGTTGGAAAATCTTTAACAGCTTCTAAGTTTTTAGAATCCAAATTTTACGTCCATTTTTTCAATCCATGCATCATGATTTTAGGGAATTACCTAAAAAACACAAAAAAAATCATAATTAAAAATAAATAAAAACTAATAACTCATAAAAGAGGTTATGGATTTATTAATGCAATGAAATTATTAGTGTTATCAACACTGTAAGTAAAAAATGATAATTTTAATCTTTATTAAATATATACTTTCTAGTGTTAATCATAAAAAATTGATGAGAAAATATAGGAACAGGAGAAAGAGAAACAAAGGTTAACTAGAGAAAGAGAAAGTATGGTTAGTTAGGTAATTTCATCAAAATTTTTTTATTAATAATAAAAGATTAATTAAAAATAGGGTTTAAAAAGAAAATTAATGGCTTCAAATAACCCTTCCCATATGAATATTTAAAGTAATTTTTAGAGTGCAAACTGTCCAGTCTTGAAATAAGATTGGGGCTACTTGCATTCTGAATTTTACTTTGAACACTTATTTTAAAATAAAAATTTTTATTACCTAATTGCCCTTTAATGAAATTACTTTATAATTAAAAAGGGTAAATTTCACCCCTGATTAGATTAACATACTTCAATTTACCCTCAAAATTATAAAAACTTCAATTTACCCCCAAATACCATTATTTTTAACAGTTGATTGATTTTGACTTAAAAAAAATATAAGAATATCTTTATTCTTAACTAACTTAAAAAAATATAAGAATACCTTTAATCTTAACTAACTAACAGTTTTCTGAGATTAACAAGAATAATTTTATTTCGCCTATTAAAATCTAACATATTTCAAGTCAGATGACAACAATAAATTCATTAATAAAAAATCCCCTATAGAAAAGAAATAGTAAAAGACCTTTAAAAAAATTAAATTAACTTTTTTTTTATATTTTAATTTATAAAACAGATATGATAATTACAAATTTTATTTACAATATCACCATAAGAAAATTTTTTTTAAAAAATAATTTTTACCCTTCTCTTGAATTTAAATATTTTAAGAATATAAATCATTATCAATTAGTTGACTTTTACGATCCAAAATACCATTATACCCTTCAAAGTATCTAAAAGACAAATTAACCCATAAAATTTATTGACATTCTATTATTAATGTACTTCAATGGATTAAAAATTAAAAAGTACATAAAATTTACAGAGATTCAAATATCGAAGCCTTAACCCCTAATCCTAATCCTAAATTTTTTATCGTTTTCTTTTTTATTAATATGATTTTTTATAAATTTTAATCTTACTTATTTTTAATAATAATTCTTTTTATTAAAAGCCATTTTTGTATATTTTTCTTCCCAAACATGAAGCTAAGGGGTAAAATAGTAAAATAATTAATAATTTATAAATATTTAAGTATGTCTAATATTTATCATTTTCTGAAAATAATATTTATCATTTTTATTCATTATTCTTAGGAATCTTGAACAGTAACCCCTTTCTAATTTATCATTAAATTGTTAAAGATAAAAAGTTATAATCTTTTAAAATAAAATTTGAAACGAGTGATTGGAAAAAAATAATTTTATTCTTGACTTGGGCTTTAGAATCTAATAAATTACCAACGATACCATCCACTACAATTTATCCTTAATTAAAATTTAAAAATGCAGTTCATTTTTATTTGTTTTCCAAATTTTTTTTCCTTTTATTCTTCGTCTTCTTTTTCCTTTTCATTTAATTTCTTCGTCTTGTACTTTTTTTCTTTTCTTCGTTTCATCTTTGTTTCTTTATCTTACTCATTGTTCTAAGAAAATGATAAATTATTAATTATTTTACTATCTTACAGCTTCATGTTTGGGAAGAAAAATATACAAAAATGGCTATCAATAAAAAAGAATTATTATTAAAAATAAATAAGATTAAAATTTATAACAAATGATATTAATAAAAAAGAAACCGGTAAAAATGTAGAATTAGGATTAGGGGTTAAGGCTTTGGTCTTTGAATTTTTCCAAATTTTATATATTTTTTAATTTTTAATGTATTGAATTATTTTATTAATGGAATGTAAATAAATTTATGGGTTACTTTGAAGGGTAAAATGGTATTTTAGATGGTAAAAGTCAACTAATTGATTAATGATTTATATTCCTAAAATATTTAAATTCAAGATATGGGAAATTTTTTTTTAAATTTTTGTTGTGGTGATATTGTAAATAAAATTTGTGATCATTATATTTGTTTTATAAGTAAAATATAAGTATAAACTAATTTAATTTTAAAAGGAAAATTAATTTAATTTTTTAAAGGTCTTTTACTATTTTTCTATAGGGGTTTTCATTAATAAATTTATTTTTGTCATCTAATTTAAAATATGTCACACCTTAAAAGGTGAAATAAAACTATCTTTGTTAATTCAGGAGTATTCTTGTATTTTTATAAATTAACATCGGTCAACTATAAAAAAAATAACTGTATTTGAGATTAAATTGAAATTTTTACTTTTAGATGGTAAATTAAAATATGTCAATTTAATAAGGGGTAGAATGGTATTTACCCTTAAAAAAACAACATTTCTTTTTTTTTTTAAGGTGCTCAGCACTACTTTAAATTATAAAATTTAAGTTCATACATTAATCTGGTTGTCTTGCGATGGGGCTTGCAACGACATCTCCCAAATAAATGCTTGGTTAAAGTTCTATCAACCTCCCGCGTAAATTGCTGGAACATTTTGTATAATTAATCTTCTTTCGCTAATCAAAAGCTATATTATATAAAATGAAGAAGATTTCATTTTTCTTTGCACGTGTGGTTTGCTAGAAAATGAAGCTGATAAAAATGAAGATTAAGCATCTAATCTTTAATCATATAAATCAATTTTTTTTATTTAGTTTTGTTAGGAAATTTTTTATCCCACTCAAGATCATGTAAATAAAAATATCAAACAAATAATAAATATGAAATAGATGGAGAGTAAAATAAATCATACAACACAAAAATAGATCAAATAACACGAGAATTTATATGGAAAACTCCTATATTAAAAAAAAACCACAGTCTCTAAGGATGACAAAAAAAAATATTATGTAAAAAATTATTACAGTTACTCTAGTACTTTTTCCTCACATCCAAAACTCTAATACTTCCAATCTCTCAATCAACCTACTATTTCTCTCATATTAGAACTGTTTACTTGCAAAGAACTTATTGTTATGTTATATAAATAAGTGGATTCGACCTCCTATATATAGTGATTATCTCGTGTAAGAGAAACATTCATTTTTTTTATACTAGTTGTACTCTTTCATGAATAAGTCAAGTTTTAAAGGAGAAATTATTATTCTTTAAATAGGAATCCTACTAAAAAAGAAAATATCTTAAGAAATTCTTATAGAAAAATAAGACATATTTTCTAATAATCTCCACCTTCGCAAGTTTTTCAATTAAGCGATAAAACATGATCCACCATATATCTACATAAGCATATCATCTCCATCTTCTTTACTCCACCAAAACTACACTCACACATATGATTGATGAGAATCTCTCCACCATAGGAAAAATCTTGTCGTTTTATCTAGCAGCCATAATTCTCTCCAAGAATTGTCATACTCTACCTTATCTAGAGTACACATATTTGGCACATGTTGATCATCTTGCTGGAAATATCCGCTCTTATGTTTTGCTTCCTTTAGAGTTTTCAGCCATCAACGCAAACAAATTCCACACAACTTGCATAAATGCCAAACCATGCCTTATGTACAAATCTTATGGATTCGCTAACAGTAACACATCTTCTTCTATGGTACTAGTAGCTTGTCATGAGATGTCTTCATCATCTATTAAAGGGGACCATCATCTCCCACAATGATGATAGACTTTTTCGCTAGAAATACGATCAGCATTTTCATACACTAACTAGAGCCACTTATTGAATTTGCTCCATTCACTTTCTGACAATCTCTTTTAAGGCGTCTTGATTTTCCACACACCTAGCAGACTTTTTTCTACTTGAAATTATTTTTCTTTCAATCACCAAGTGTCAATGCTAAATCATCAGAAGCTTCATTACTTCCACCACACAACCTCCTTTCTTCTAAATGTATAGTACTAATAAAATCTTCAAGATCTACAACCTTCTTCCCATACCTTAAAGTAGACAACAAATGCTTATAGAAAGTTGGAAGAGACCACAATAACCTAAGTGCCTTGTGCTCATCTTCAATTTTAACTCCAATTGCTTCTAATTCTATCACAATGCCATTGAGAACACTAAGATGATTAAAAATTTTTGTACTTTCAACCATTCTTAGCATGTGAAATCGCTCTTTAAGGTATAAACGACTAAAGATGTTCATTTGTCGAAGGAATTTTTCCTATAATTGCATGAATATTCTTTGCTAGACATAATCGTATAGCACATGCAGCTCTTTCATCAAACTTTTTCCAATCTTTATCGCTCATAATATATTTTCCAGAGTCACTACTAAAAGCAAGGGATTGTTTGCCCTTCAAAGCCTTGTATGGTCCATATTGAATTAATACATCCTTGACTCGAAACTTGCCACAAGTCAAAATTAATTTTTTCATCAAACTTTTAAACCTCAGTCCTCACAGGATTTAAAAATTATATTCAGATATTATAGCCTTGCAAAACAACATTTAACTTTGATACCACTTGTTAGAAATTTTTTGATCCTGCTCAAGAGCAAGCAAAAATGTCAAACAAGTAATAAAATAGAAAATAAATAAAGAATAAAACTAATCACATAGCACAAGAATTTATGTGGAAACTTCTATACCGGAGAAAAACAACAGCCGCCAAGGATGACATGGGAAAAATCCACTATATGAAAAATTATTGCAATCACTCTAGTATTTTTTCTCACACTCAAAATTGCAATAACACACAATCTCTCAATAGATCTACCGTTTCTCTCACACTAAGAACTGTCTACTTGTAGAGAAGCGATTGCTATATTATATAAATAAATGAACTCAACCTCCTTATATATAGTGATTATTTCTTATAAGAGAAGTATTCTTTTTTATATATATATACTAGTTATACTCTTCCTTAAATAAGTTAAGGTCTCAAAGAAAAAATTACTTATTCCTTAAATTAGAATTCTACTAAGAAGAAAATATCCAAGAAAATTCTTATTGAAAAATAAGATATATTTCTTAACAAGTTTTTCCATTGACAGTATTTATGAGTAGTCATTATTTTTATTATTAGTTTATACCTATTAAACATTAAAAGATCAATCTAAAATACAAAACCAAGCATGCCTGGAAGAATATTGATTGAAGTTGGTGTTGAAACATTTTATTTACCTATAAATAATTAATTAAAGTAGGAGACATGTATGGTTCAAATCAAGGTAATATTGAAAATATTTGAGTGCTCAGGATAAAAATTTGATTTTTTGAGTTTAAATAATGTGTGTTCGATTGAGTACTTTGAGTAATTTTTTAGTGTAAATAGTCTCACCCTTAATTTGTCTAATCCAAACATAAAGTGTGGTATTGTGCAACATTTGCACAATAGCTGCGCGACTGACATTTTACCTTTTAGAAAGATGAGCACTCACTAGCACAATAGTTATCTTCTCCTTGCCACGGTGTAATGGGGTATATAATTTCATTGAAAAAAGATAAAAAAAGCTGCACATTATAGAGAGAGAGGAAGAGCCCAAATGCAACAAGATGCAGCGTCTGTATGAAGCTTGCAACAAAGTACCTAGCTTAGCCTAAGAGCTGGAGACAGCATTCGACGCACTGGCAGTGTTGGGTTTTTATTAAAATATGCCCCATTTGCCCCTAAATACCAAATCTATACCCTATTAGATACATATGTCTCATGAAGGTGAAAAAAAGTAAAAAATAGCATTAAAAAAACCATCTATCTACATTTTCTTCCTCTCACCATTCATTTCTCACAATTTCCTCTTCTCACCATTTCATCTTTTACCTCCAATACAAAGGTTTTTGATAAATATAAACTCTTCAAAAGATGTATTTTCAAGTGGTGGATAAGGTATGTTTGAAATGTAAATATTTTGTATGCTTAGGGTTTTGATTTGATTTCATTACAAGTATATTTACTAATGATTTATGAGTTTTGATAGTACATTATTCATTTTTGTGCTTGCACACACATACTATTGCATAAAATGTAAGGATTTGAGATCTTAATTTAAGTTATGAGTGATTGAAAAATCATTTCGGGAAGAAGTCGAGTACAAAGTCGAGTACAAAGTCAAGTAAGAAGTGAAATATGAGAGTTGAGAAGTCGAGTATCTAGTCAAGTAGGATGTTAAGTAAGGAAGTGAAATAAGCAAGTCAATTATGATCGAAATCGAGTATTAAGTCAAGAAATATGTCCAGTAAGAGTAAGCCTAATAATAAAGTATAAATCAGATAATTAGTCAATTAATATACAATAGTTCAAGTAATTAGTAGAAAAAGTTTCTGAATAAGTCAAGTAAAAATCAAGTAAGTTTATGAATAAGTCGAGTAGGAATCAAGTAAGTGTATTGAATAAGTTCCATAGTAAGTTGAGTAAGTCTTTTAAATAAGTCGAGTAAGAGTCGAGTATTTTTAAAGCAAGTTGAGTAAAAGTCAAGTAAGTTTTTTGAACTTTAAATTGTTTGAAATAGTCAAGTAAGTCTATGAATAAGTTGAGTAGAAGTTGACTAAGTCTATTGAATAGGTCGAGTAAGTCTTTTAAATAAGTTAAGTAAAAACCAAGTAAATCTTTCGAACAAGTTGAGCATTAATCGTTTTAAGTTGTTTAAACAAGTTAACTAAGTCTTTTGAATACGTTGAATAAATCTTTTGAACAAGTCAATAATAAAGTATTTTAAATCATTGAAAAAATCAAGTAAGTCTTTTGATCACGTTGAATAGGAGTCAAGTAATAAGGTCGAGTAAGTGATATAAACAAGTCAAGTAAGTTAATTACATAAATCGAGTAAGTCTTGTAGTGTAATTTTATTTAGCTATTTCAATTATTTTGCTAAAATTTTTTGATGACTACTCCCATTACCATTCAAGTGATGTATGGGTATTAGCATATTTTAAGACCAGCTGCCCTGTTGGTCTTTAAGAAGGGTGGGATGTTTTTAATAATGTATGTGCCTACGAAGTATATCATTCTCTTGAAAAGTGGTCAAGTGGGCGTTTAAAGATGAGGAAATGCTGTTACATGAGAATTGACCCCTTACTTCAAATTTATATGCAATGCAAGTGACTTAGTTTTTCTATTCATTTTTGTTTTGCTATTAATTTATGTTTTATTTATTTTCTTAATATTGTTTAAGCATGTACTAGATTTAAAATTATTTGTCTATACAAGATTTGATGGAGGATCGTAGATGGTATGTCGTCTTTAAGGAGTGGCATCGTGGAGCTTTTGGGTCATGGCTTGAGTGCTTGCAGCAAGTGAAAGACTATCTAGAGTCATTGTATAAAAATTTCCATACGGAAATTATAAAACGATGACTTTGTTATATGTTATGAGATAACATTTTATTTAATGTTTATTGGATAATTTATGATTGTTTCAGATACTATTTTTTAATGGCTATTGCATATCTAAGTAGATAATTAAATACTGACATAGTTGAAATCGAGTGTACTCGACTTTTTGCCTGACTTAGTTAAAAAGAAAATTTTCATTTCAATTTAAGTCAAGTATTCACAACTAGTAACCAAACTTTCATAAAAGTCGAGAATTTTTGCTGAATGAATACTCAATCAAGGTTAAATTGAGATCAAGTATCCTCAACTCTTTACTTAACTTAACTAAAGAGAATATTTATTTCAATTTAAGTTGAATATTTTCAACTAATTACAAGACTTTCATGAAAAGTAGAGAACTATTGCTAAACGAATGTTCGGGTAAAGTTAAATTGAAGTCGAGTACCTGGACTCTTTACTCGAGTTAATTAAAAGGGAATTTTTCATTTCAATTAAAGTCAAGTATTCTCGATTAATTACTAGATTTTTATGAAAAGTAAAAAATTTTTGTTGAATAAATACTTGGGCAAGGTTAAATTAAGGTCGAGTATTACATGAAAAAGTCGAGAATTCTCCGGATAATTTTTCGTTTCAATTGAAGTCAAGTTGTCTCAATTATTTACCCGACTAATATGGAAGAGTTGAGAATTTATGTTGAATTACTAATTGTGCATGGTTCAATTGAAGTTGGGTATTCTCGATTATTTATCCAACTTCAAAGATATGAGTTCAATTTTATGAGAATGTAATTGAGGTTATTTTTGTACTTTCTCTAATTTTTTTTAAGTGTATAGTGTAAAATTAAAGTGTACTGTAATTTAAGACATATATTGGGTATTTCGGCGGAAATGGGCATATCCCACACAATTACCCGGCAGTGCATGTTGTGCCTAGCTGATGGCAAAACCCCTCTTGTAGAAGCCCTCATGGGCTTTCAACTTAACCACGTCGGCGGTGGCACCAAGACCCGTCGTCCAATTACTTTCCACATGAAGTACAATCCTCTCTGTGAACTTCCTCTGTGCCATCTCGCCTACTTCCGATGTGGACCCCACCCTCGCTCAAGAAAAGTCCCTCGAAGAAATTCAGTCATTCATTGAAGCGGAGAACATGAGGTTGGAGCGTGAATCAATCAGTAATCAATTCTCGGCTGATGAAATTATTATTGAGGTGGAATTTAAATATTGTCCAAATCTTACTATAATAGACACTCCTGGAATTATTGCTTCCGTTCCAAGTCGAAAAAATCGAGCATTACATAGCTACTCCCAGACCCCATTTAAAAATATTTTCAAAATTCTTTTTAATTTCTTTTTAACACCAATATTGTCTGAAATTTTGATGCCGATTGTTTCTGCATTCATGATCCACGCAAGGGTTAAGCTGTGGAGTCCCCTGTGCGAGCCAAAATGCAGCATCGAGAATTCATTATATTATGTCTTGAAAAATTGCAGTGATTGGAGTAATGCCACATTATTATTAATTCCTAATAGCCAACAAATGCTTCTGTATGTAATGCAGATTGATGCTGAGCAAAAGAGAACTGTGATTGTCTCAACCAAGCTTGACACTAAAATTCCCCAGTTTGCACGTGCATCAGATGTGGAAGTTTTCCTTTCACTGCCTCCATGTACGCTTGATGGCTTCATATTGGGTGAGACTCCATTTTTTACTTCAGTGCCTTCTGGGAGAGTTGGCACTGGCACTGGACATGATGCATTGTGCAGTTCAAATGAAGAGTTCAAACAGGTTTAGTCCTCTAACCAGTCCTTATTCACACAATGCTCTTAATTTTGGTTATGGTCATTATTTATGCTATGTTTGGTGGAGGAATAAAAAAAAAAAAATTTCAACTGCTAAGAATAGTTACATTGTAAAATCAAGCACAGATCATGTGGTACCTTTTTTTTCGTTTTTCCTTTCTTCTTGTTACACTCAGCAGAAATCTATGCTCTTTAGTGGTGAAATATACCCACACCTCAGAGATATATTTACTCCCACTAATATTTAGGTAGATATATCTACCCCCAACACAGTTTGTGGAGAGGGGTTAAGTCGATAACACCAGTCCACCACTTAGGCAATTAGACAATCTTACAGGGGAGTTGTCTTATCATATTTGGGCAATATGCCAATCTTTGAATTTTTATAAGGAGGAGGCTGTATCTCTTTTAAATTGAAGGGTTGTATATCTTGTGAATGTTCTAAAATAGAAACCTTTTGAATATTGACGAAAAGAAGGCCAAGAAGAAGTTGAAGCAGGTTATAGATTCCAGAGAAAGTGATGTGGCTGAAAAAGTTTGTGATCTTGGTAGCAAAACTGAAAATCTTGTTATCAAACAAACATTGACATCACCAAATCATATGAGTAAACAATTGGCTACGAACCAATATTTTCAACCTCATAATGCCAAACACAAAAAGTGTGTTGATTAACTTTTGAAGTTGCAAAAACATGATAGCTGAAGAAAAAAGCTACATCTGAAGTAAGAAAAGCACCTCAAACCCTATAAAAATCTTTCAGTAAGGCTGTGAAACTCCAATCAAATAAATATTCTTGGTGCAATATTTAATTGATAAATACCAAGATAAGATTGGTGTAGTGAATATTCTTCTAACGGATGCTTATCACAATCTGCTTAGATAAACCTGCAATTATGATTGCAATGTTGTCAGAGTGGCCTCAACTAAACATTTCCTCTTCATTTTAATGGAAGAAATATGTTTTTTACTCGTTTGATATAATTTCAAACTAAAGTGACAATGGACATGTCCTCAGGTATATTATCCTTGAGCAACTAGAAAAGGTACATGGAAATTGTGTTTCTTGTGCTCTGTGGCACGCCTTACTAGAGAAAACATTTCAAGTTATTGGAAGAGTATGTTGATGTGATGTCTGAAGTCTTACCTGATGGATTATAAGTTTAAAATGTATTGATTTGTTGAAAGGAACAACATCCTTGTCTAATTTTTAGAACCCCACAAAGAACCTTGTCACTAAGAACCTATAAAACTTCAAAGACAAATGAAGGATTTAATGAAAATGAGATATCTTCAAGAAAGAATTTGTGCTTGTTCTCTTGCTGCGATTTTCAGCCAGAAAAAGATGAGAGGTACTCAAGCTATTAATACGATAATTGATTAAGTGCCTTTTTTGACAATGCTTGATGGGATGCTAGATACTCTTCATACTGCAAAATTGTTCTTTCAATTTGATCTTTAGAATTGGTATTATTTGTTAAGGGGCTAAAAAATGAATGGAAGATTACGTGCCACTTTCTATGTTAATGAGATCTAGTTTTATGCTTAGTGCTTCTACATGACTTAGGCACCGTATTATATCAATTTTAATACATTACTGTCCGTCCTTCCCCAACACCCTCTCCCCCCTTCGTTTTTTCTCTTCTAGATTTTAGTGATATGAGTTTTTATAACTGCTGCTTTTGGAACATTTAGCAATCAAAGTGCATGGAAGAAGTTAACTTGTCTACTCTATTTTTTTCTTTTTTACCCCTTTCTTTAATTTTGACGATGCTGAAACTGCTAAAATTTTCATGGCTTCAAATGAAAGAAACATTAGCCATATATATGTATGCACACTTTCATTTTCTCATCCACGGCTTTTATTTCAATTTTTTCAATTCATTCAGATGTTTATGTTAGTTTGTGTTCTCTAGCCTAAGCATGATTGTATGATGCTTACCTACATACATGAAAATTTATATTTTCTAACTTTTATCTTAGAGAAAGTATAAATGAGTCCATAATTTTATGTCTTGAAAATTCTATTTTTAAATTCATTTATTTCATGTCATATAAAACCATATTCCTTTATTTTCTATAGAATTACTTAGCTGATATAATAAATTTTTAAACTTTATGCATTTAGAACAAAGTAACAACAATTTTTTTCTTTTTTTCTTTTTTTTTTCAGTTGTTAATAAATGTACCATAATACTCAAAACAATTTTGTTCACATCTTGTCAAGAGCCTAACTTAAGTTCATTTCTAACAAATATACAAGTATATTAACTACTATTTTAAGATGTTCTGGATTTTTCACGATAAACACCTGAGCGCTTAATAGTCAGACATTACCAAAAGAAAAACAAAAATACATTAAGATGTTCGTATTTTCAGCTATTCAAACTTTTCTATATTTCAGATAAAAGCAGAGAAGCTTCATTACCTATCCGAAAATGCTTATTTATGATGGCCTTGTATTTATGAATTTATAGTATTTAGGATTTGGGATATTAGACTATGTTAACGGTCAATTTTCTTGATTTAATTATTTCTACACCCCTAAATTTTTAAGTGCACTTTGTAGAACAGGCTATATTCATCAGAGGGATGGAAGAAATAACATCATTGGAAGAGAAGTTAGTTCGGTCATTGTCAAAGCAAGAAAGGAGCTGAACAGGTGTAAGCAAACTGAGATCGTTTTTGGAAGAACTGCTCCAGAATAGGTATGCATCTCTATCTCTGTCTTTTAATTTGATCACACTATTCACAGCTCATTTAACCTGCTGATCCTAGAACTAAATGTTTTAGAACTTTGCACATGCAAGGTATATGGATAGTGTTCCTATAATCATTCCACTTCTTGTAAAAGAGTACTGTAGTACAACAAGAAAACTGAATGAAATAAATAAAGAACTCAAGTATGTGATTGAATTTTTTTTTTCCCCCTTGAGGCAAGCTTTTCATGAATACATATAATATGGCCTTTAGTTTCTAAGTTCAATGGCATCATAGGGGCCAAAATCATTAATTCTAGTTTCCACTTTATCTTTTATTTTTCTAGTGTTACATTAGTTTTTCTTTCATCATAATTAACTGTTTTCATTCTTTCTTTTTACACAGCACCTTGGATGAAGTATAATTGAAGGAGAAAGGGAGAGTTTTTCTTGATCTATTCTTGAGCAAGGTTTCAACTAAGGATTTAATTGATTTGCAGTTGTCTAACATTGCTGTCAATATCTCCCCCCTCCCTTCTTCTCACCATGTTGCCTTATTGGAACTTAGCAGAGGATAGTGGAAAAGAACAAAGTATATGGTCTTTTGACTACTGCTTCAAAATTGTTGTTCGTGTGTTATTTGTTCTGACTGAAATATGCTTTATTATTCAGTTGTCGTTGCCACTGAAAGGAACAGTTGTTGCACCTCCAGATAAATTTGGTAAATAATCTTGATGTCATCACATCTTCACTATGTGGTAGATAGTTTCGTATCTTATTACTCTTTCTTGGATGCCTAATACTCGTTTTTTTCCAAATTGTACAACTGATGTTGTAAATATTTTCCGCTTTGGACGTGAATGATTTTAGTATGTTTTTTGCAGGTGAAACACTACTAGATGAGAGAATTAATGGAGGGGCATTTGTTGGTACTGATGGTCTTCAGTTTCCACACAAGCTAATATCTGTAAGCAAGATATATTGCTGCTATAAATTCCTTTTATTTTTTTTTTTGGGCTGTGAATTTCTTTATGTATTCGCTTGTCTCGCTTGTAGCACAACAATTAATTGGATTGCAGTCTCTCTTAATCTAGAAAGTTTCTCTCGTTCATGCTCTTAAGTGTTCTTGTGCCTTTCTTCTTTATGTTTTAGTTGCTTTATTCTTTCCCAATTGAGTGAATCAGTTTTTATCATACAAAATTGTACTTGTGTGGCCAATTGAATTTTATAGCCAAGCATTTTGTAGGGGTGCCAAAAGAATAAGAGAACCCGTTCCTATGTTCTAAATGTCAACGTGTGATGTTTCTTAGTGTTATTATAACATCCACATTGAAATTGAGTTTCCTCGCTCACAGAACACAGGAATGAGACATGGAGGTGCACAATGTCATCGAGCTATGGCCGAATTTAGTTTTTTGGTTGGAGGAATAAAATGTCCTCCAATTACATGAGAGGAGATTATAAATTCATGCGGATTTGAAGATATTCATGATGGAACAAACTAAACCAGGTATTATCTTACCATATTTATGGTTGTCTGTATACTTTCTTACTGAATAGTTTTTAATTTTCTGCTTTTTCTCTTTTCATTTGGTTTACCAGGACGGGTTGTGTCATAGCTGTTGTGAAGGCCCGTGATACAGTCGAACCTGTACTTCATCTAACTTATCCATTGTTAATTTTCCATTTTACTTTTTTATTTTCTTGTCAAATGTTCCATTGAATGTACGTTTCAGGTGTCATTATATGCTTGAAACTTGAAGTTGAATAAATCAATGAACTCATTCTTAGCCTACTACCCACTTTACATGCATTCTGTGATGCTCAACTGATTTTTCATATTGCACAGGCAACACCAATTTATTGCCAGCCACTCCATACCAATTTAGTTGTTGTTTATGAAATTTGTGGGATGCTATTTTTCAAATAAAATAACAAGCATATGTGCAAGTCCGTGTTTTGAGGCTCAAGTCTGTTTTTTACTGAATCCATTCTATTACTTAGTCAATGTTTGTTTTTATATTTGAAATATTAGATCCACGCGGACAAATCAGAGTGATGTATTGATGTTTATTCATAACATCTAAATATAAACATTTCAAAATTTTAATGTTTTCACGTGTTATACTGGTATCAATAAATTGATAGAAATTTTACAGTTGTAGAGAATAAAAAGTTATTCAGGTGTTTTTAAGATCTACTATTCGAAAAGTTATTTAGACATTTGTACGTGTTAAGTTAAATATTTTCACTTCATTCTATTCAGATTTTGAAAATCAAATTTTCGGTGTTAAGCTGAGAAACAGACATTAATCTGATGCTTGAAACAGAATCATATTTAGTGTTTAGAACTACAAACAAACAACGCCTGCCAAATTGGGTTCATTCTTGTATGCAATGCTTTAGGGAGTTTTGGCTCAGTGTACTGTTAGGCAAGGAACTAGTGGTTGGATGTAAGTAATTTGGTTCTAGATTGACAGGAATTCATTTAAATATTGCTTGGATCTAAAACTGTTGACTTTGGAGGATGAAATATGATCTTGTTGATGGTTTAATTGAAGCTAATGTATCAATGATCGAAAAAAGGATATAAGAATGAGAAAGAGGGTATTGACTGAGAGAAATAACACAAAGTCTGAGAAGCTTAAAACTCTAAAGTTCTGACTTGTTATTTGATATCCATTTTTTGAGGAAGCAAAAATAAAAAGAATGTCAGTTTTTGGTGGCCAAGTCTGTATTTTTTTAAATATAGAAGATTGAAGGCTTGTAGTTCAAGAACATAAGATGATTAATTTATAGAGTCAACCAATGGTGACATCCTTAGAGATATATGCTATTTTATCAATCTAGACTCATGATAGAGTGCTTTGGTTGTTCTCCATAAATTGGGTCACACAGTCACGCTTCATAATTCTAGAGAAAAACTACTCATATATTGAACAGGCGTATGTTCCATAATTCTTGAGGAAGATTACTCAAATATGGAACATATGTGTTTTTCCTTTTGAAGCTATTGAGAAGTTGATTTGAAGAAAATTATTCAGTTTTTTCGGTATAAAGCTGGGCTCAGAATTATGAGCTCACGTCCACGGCTTTTCTTTGGGAAGCTGAAGCTCTATGCAGGTGTCATCCCTGTCATATGTGCTGTTCTAAAGATTTTATACTATTTGTAACCATATCTCAAAACTTTTTACTTTCACATCAGCCAACCTGCTAGAATCATTTCATTATCAGATATACTTTATGAAGCCTCCAATTTCATTGTTTTTGGTAACTTATTTATTGGTTGTCGTATCACTTTTTTGCAAAAGCAATTTCTAGTTTTTCGTTCTAAAGTTCTTTGTATTCCACTGTTTTCTCATTTTCAAACGTTATCTACCCTTCTTACATTCCAATCCATATTTCCCTGTGCTTTTATTCACTCGATGCCTTGCTTTGATTCTTCATCATGTGAAGGATACCCATTCCTGTGGTTCCATTCCCTTGCTAAACATTTAAGGTTTATCTTTTCTAATTTTCTTCATAAGTCTTCAGTGACTGCATTTTAGTTGAGCTACCTAAGGATTTGTTAGTTTTCCTGTTCTGTCTGTTTACTACATTTTATTTCATTTCCCATTGGATAACTATAGTATAAAATTTTGTTTACTTAAGATAGATTCTTCCTCCAAAATACAATTTTGTTTTGTGTACGTTAGTGTTTGCTCTCGTCCAAATAAAGCAACCTAGGATGAACTAGGCTAGTTTTAGTGTTATTTCTGATTTTCCTTATTTTAGTTGGTTTAGCTTTTACTTTCTTATTTGATTCATCTTTGGTTATTTAGGCATTAGATTTTGTTTTCCTTGTATTGTTGGAATAGGATTTCTATTTTGGATGATTATTGGTTATTGGATTAAAGTTCAGAGTTCATTAAATCCTCTCAATTCTTCTCTTTTTGCTCCACTTTCTCCCTTTCTTTTTCTCAATTGGTCCTACACCATTTTGGTGTCAGATCTATGTCGCTAAGATACTTCTCTCTTGTACAGCTGGGTTGTAGGTTCTTCCACATTCTGAAAAGATTACTTCCAATATCTATCTATCTTCTTCAGGTAAGGCCGTAGCCCTTCAGTTAGTTGGCTGTTAGATTTTATGCTTGTAGGACCTTCTAAATTTTAATTCATGAAATTTTTGCTCATTGTCTTTTTTTAGTTATTATTTTTCCTACTTATTGCTTTTTAATAGAAAGATGGAGAATATCTAAGTGACCATGAGGTGTTTCTGAGGCGAGTTGCTTCTGCCCTCAATAACTTCACAGAATCTACCGAAAGAGCATGCCATGAAAAGTATATTGCTTTCTGCTGTTGCAATCATCTCTTTTGTTAATAACCTTTCACTGAAATGTGTCATAGTTTGCACAAACTGACTCATTGCCCCAGTGTTTCTTTATTCTAGTTATGTCTTGTAATAAAACTAATGCACTGGGGGTTCAGTTGATAAACTAGCTGAATGCTAGGAATTATAATCATTTGATAGCAAGCTTCTATAAGTTATGTTAACAAACTTTGGATGAAGATGAAAATTGCATGGATGTGGGTTTCTGCCTTTCTATTATTATGATGAAAAAATTTGTAAGATGGATTTGGTGCCAAGAAAGAGAGGAAGTGTAAGGTTATTTGCTAGTTCGTATGTTAGGCTAGGTTTGTAGGTAGTTCTTCATTTCTTATGTTTGATTTTTTTAGTTATTTTCCGATCAGCTTCCTATTAGATGACATTATTTTTTTTTTCTTCATTATTTGTTGTAGATGTATGGAGGATTTGGTGAGCACCACCCGCTATGTTACATGGTCCTTGCACAATAAGGTTAATATTTTGGCCTGTTTTAGAATATAAATGTTCTGAAAAATGAAGCCATTCAATTTGATTTACCTTTCGTTTATATTGTTCATTACATTCTTTTCAAAATTGGCCATACTTTGTCGACATATCAGATTTTAGAATTTATATGGCATTAGTTACATCTTCAGTTGTCTTTTTGTTTTGCGGACTAACTTTGTTACATTATATTGTTCTATTTCCAAGCTTCCACATAGAATTCACGTCTTCAAACTGTAATGCAAAGTATATAATGTAATTTATATGGAGCTTTCCTTTAGTTATTATTGATACAAAGATTTAAGTATATGTCTGCTCTATCAGTGTTATGATTTGTTCATTATGTTTTCACATTAAATTTGCAGAGTGCTGGGTTACGTCAATTCCTAGACTCATTTGGTGGTACAGTGCAGTTAGCTGTATTAAGTAACTCTGCATCGATGCCTCTTTGTCAAGAGTCATCATTTGTTTCGGTTGCCAATGAGAAGCATGACACTAAGCCTAGAACAGACATAAAGGTCCGTCAGTTGGCCTCAGGTCTTGATTCAAGCTCTTCTATTCAGACACAGAAACAAGGTTGGCAGATCTTCCAGATAACACACTATGGAACCCAAGATTGGCCGACTCATTTGAAAGGATCGTCTATGCTTTAGTGCAACAGATATTCCATGGCATAAGAGAATACTTCTTGGCTTCTGCTGAGTTAAAGGTTTGTCAATATTCATTTTCAAAATTTTTATTACAAGTCGTGCAATGTTTTTCCATGTTGTTGTATTTGGTTTCTGGAGAACTTTTCTACCTGTTGCATGGTGGAATTTCAATATATCACAACATTACTGGTTTTGTGCTTTATTTCTCTACCAAAAGTGGGGAAAGAGGGAAGCGGTAGTTTTGGGGTGGGGGAGATGGTGGGTTCGGTTTGGCTTCCTCTGCATACATGTCTTTCTTTTGTTCCTTTTATCTTTTTCCTAATTGTTGTATCTACTTTTTGCAGTTCAATTGCTTTCTTCTAATGCCAGTTGTAGACAAGTTGCCGGCACTCCTCCGGGAGGACCTAGAGAGTGCATTTGAAGATGACTTGGATGATGTTTTTGACATCACCAATGCAACTGGTTGAGCCAACAGAAGAGACACGGAGATTGAAATGAAAAGGGTATACTACTACTGTTCAATTTTTATTTCCATGTGATATTTTTAATATTACCATTCTCTCTTTTTGGTTAGTTTGACCAACTCAATGATGGTTTTGCAGATTAAGAGAATCAAACAGAAGTTTAAACTGATACATGAGCAGTTTGGTTCGCATCACATTATGTCAAGTTTGTCGCTGGTGGCATCTGCATAATTTGTGGATCATCTTGAGTATCAAATAGTTAGGCATGTGAGTGACATTCCTCACTTTTTTCATTGTTTTTGAAACCTCCATAAATAACTACCTGTTCGTATGCATTTAAATTTCATTTAACTGAACATGAAGATTTACGTTTTGTTTTGATTTCATTTACGCTTACTGCTTTATCTTTATCCCCCTTTCTTTCTCTTTGACTGCTCTTAAATCCATTTAATCCTTCTATAATTTTTCTGTTCCTTCAATGCTCTATTTATGATATCATTAAATTTTCCAAACAGCTCTAATTCTATCCAAATTATAGTACTATCTTTTTTAATCCAGCGTCGCCCCTTGCTCTTACAGAACATTCACTAAATCTCACAGAAACTATTTTGCTTCACAAGGGGAAGGGAACAAAGTACTTGATGTTTTCGTTATTTGTTTTCTCCTGATCTTTGTTAGAATAGTTAGGCTAAGCTGTAGAGAATTATAAAGAAAGCATGCCTCAAAAAAAGAACTCAGGAAAAAGGAAAAACTAACAACTTGAACTATCTTTTCTGATAAAAGGACTGACAGATAATATTATTCTTTTCTACTTTTTTTTTTTTTCGGTTTCCCCTCTCTAAATCAATTTTGTTGTAGGGGAGGAGGCTTTCTAATTTGAATTAAGTTGAATGCGGATAGGTTTGTATCAGAAACAAGAGGTGAAGTTTAAGAAACTTCCCAAATAAGAAAATAAACAGGGAATGATTTAAATAATTCCACAAATGAGAAAATAAGTGGGGAATAACTTTTTAAAATATTTTACCAACATCTCTATATTCACTTGTTGTTTTCACCAGTACCGTCAGGCTCAGGGTAATCCTTGTTTCTCTACTGCAGTTTTCTAATCCTAGACATGTGTTCTTGTCATCCGTTTTATAAAGTGTCAGCAAATGCCATAGACCACATGCCCTATTTCTGAAACAGCAGCCATGCTTGATGCTTCTTTCTTGTAATTATCTAAATTGTAATTCTAGTTGCTTGACTACCAGAAATCTTCTTCTGATGCTTGTGAAACTTGTAGTTTTTATGTAGAAAAACTGAACTTTTCTTATTAATTTCTCTGCTAAGAACATTTACAAAGAATATATTTATAGGGCTTCTAAGTAGCATAACCCTACCACTATTTTAGGAAATAGAATAATAACAGATTAGCTAAATATTCTACTCCCTAATTCAGCATAATTCAACATATTCTATTTAACTTAAATGAAAAAAATCTTCCTCAATTATAGGCATCAAATCTTCGACAGATCTTCCTTAATTATAGGCATCAAATCTTCGACAGATCTTCCTTAATTATAGGCATCAAATCTTCGACAGATCTTCCTTAATTATAGGCATCAAATATTCGACACCCCCCCTCAAGTTGGTGTGTATATATTCATCATGCCCAACTTGCTTGTGAGAAGTTCAAAATTCGGTCTGAAGAGTCCCTTGGTGAGAATGTCAGCTATCTGTTGTGCTGATGGAACAAATGGCATGCAGATAATGCCTCCTTCAAGTTTCTCTTTAATGAAGTGGCGATCAATTTCAATATGCTTAGTTCTGTCATGCTGCACCGGATTGTGAGCTATACTAATCGCTGCCTTATTATCACAATAAAGCCTCATGGGAACTTCAATTGGCCTCCTTAGCTCATCAAGGACTCGCTTGAGCCATAAAATTTCACACACACCATGTGCCATAGCTCGGTATTCTGCCTCTGCACTGCTACGAGATACAACACTTTGTTTCTTACTTCTCCAAGTAACTAAGTTACCCCATACAAAGGTACAATAACCCGAAGTTGACCTTCTATCAGTAGCTGATCCTGCCCAGTCAGCATCTGTGTAGGTTTCAATGGTCCTTCGAACTCCCTTTTTAAAACACAATCCCTTTCCTGGATTACCTTTTAAGTACCTCAAAATTCTATATACTGCCTCAAGGTGCCCTTCATATGGAGAGTGCATAAACTGACTCAGAACACTCACTGAGAAAGCTATATCAGGACGAGTATGAGCCAAGTAAATAAGCTTGCCCACTAACTTCTGATATCTAACAATATCAACTGGAGTTTCATCTTTAATTTCGGCTAGCTTGTGGTTTGGGTCCATAGGGGTATCCGCAGGTCGGCATCCACTCATCCCTGTTTCTTTTAGAAGATCCAAGACATACTTACGTTGGGACACAACTAAACCTTTCTTAGATCGAGCCACCTCCATCCCTAGGAAATATCTAAATGTTCCCAAGTCTTTGATTTCAAAGTGAGAAGCAAGACTCTTCTTTAACCGCTCTATCTCTATCAAGTCATCCCTTGTAAGGATGATATCATCTACATACACAATAAGCACTGCTATCTTCCCATCTTTGGAGTGTTTAAAAAACATGGTGTGATCACTTTGAGCTTGAGCATAACCCTGATCTTTGACTGACCTAGTAAATTTCTCAAATCAGGCCCTAGGAGATTGTTTGAGACCATATAATGATTTTTTCAGCTTACAAACTCTAGACTGAAATTTTCCTTCAAATTCAGGGGGAGAGTCCATGTATACTTCTTCCTCTAGATCACCATTTAGAAATGCGTTCTTTACATCGAGTTGTTATAGTGGCCAATCAAGATTTACAGCCATTGAGAGAAGCACCCTCACCGTATTTAATTTTGCCACCGAAGCAAAGGTTTCGAGATAGTCGATGCCGTAGGTTTGAGTAAATCCTTTCGCCACCAACCGAGCTTTGTACCGTTCCAGTGTCCCATTAGAATTATACTTGATGGCAAAGACCCATTTACACCCTACAGTCTTCTTCCCTTTTGGTAAGTCTGTTACATCCCATGTTTGATTCTTCTCAAGAGCCAGCATCTCCTCTTCGATAGCTTTTCTCCACTCTGGAACTCTTAACGCTTCCTGTACATTCTTTGGAATTTCCACAGAAGAAAGTTGAGAAGTAAAAGCAAAAAATTTGGGAGATAATTTATCATAAGAGATATAGTTAGACATGGGATATTTGGTACAAGAACGTACACCCTTTCGTGATGCGATAGGAAGATCCAAGTCATCAAACTCTAGATCAGATGAATTTTTACCTGAAGACTCAGATACAGCAGGTTCTGTCCTCGGTTCGAATTCCTGATTGTGAAGAGAAGGGAGAACTTTATCCTTTGCTCGATAATTTCTTCTGATATAGGTTTGCAGAGTTTTTTCAGTCACGTTCCTATTCTTTCACTAGGAGAATTTGACTCTGTTATTGGCATTGAAGGCAAGGAATCCAAATTCTTGTTCTTCTCAATATTTATTTGTTTTTCGAATTCTTTTTGGCTAGCAGATTGGATAGAGACATCTGATTTTTCTGGATTGTTATTGTGGAAAGATTCTTTCTGAGGAAAATCTGTTGTAATTGAAATTGGATATTCCTCCATCCAATCAATGCCTTTATCTGCAATCTTTTGATCAATTCTTTGATCTGCAATATGGAAAACATCATCTTCTACAAGTTCTTCTTCATGCCTTATCCCCCGAAGATGTTTTTCAAAAAAAGGTTTGTCTTCAAAAAATGTTACATCCATGGTTATAAACATTTTTTTGGAAACAGGATCAAAACACTTATACCCTTTTTGAGTGGGTGTATATCCAACAAAAATGCATTTTCTTGCTCGAGGATCTAACTTACCTTGGCCATGTTCATGATTATGTGCAAAAGCAATGCACCCAAATATTTTTAATACAATTCCTGATATTAATCGAGAGTTAGGATAAAAAGTTTTGAAGAAATTCAAAGGAGTTTGAAAATTCAAAACTCTTGAGAGCATTCTATTTATAAGGTAAGTAGCAGTTAAAATTGCTTCACCCCATAGATGTTTAGGAACGTTTTTTGAAAAAAGTAATGCCCGTGCTACTTCCAAAAGGTGTTTATTCTTCCTTTCAGCTGCCCCGTTCAGTTGAGGAGTATTATTACAAGAACTTTGATGTACAATTCTTTTTTCAAGAAAAAATTTTCCCAAAATTTTATTAAAATATTCTTTTCCATTGTCACTTTGAATGATTCTAATTTTTTCTTGAAATTATGTTAAAACCATGGTGTAAAAATTTTGAAAAACACTTTCAACCTCTGATTTCTCTTTTAACAAATAAACCCAACAAACCCTAGTGTGATCATCAATGAATGTAACAAACCATTTTTTTCCTGACAAAGTAGGAATTTTGTTTGATCCCCATACATCAGTATGTAATAGTAAAAACGGTTTTGAGGGTTGATAAGGTTGTATAGAAAATGTAGATTGATAACGTTTAGCTAATTCGCAGATCTCACATTGAAAGAGAGATGGATCTTTATTATTAAATAAATCTGGTAATAGATGTCTTAAATAATGAAAATTAGGATGGCCTGATCTAAAGTGCCATAACATAATCTCTTTATTAGTAGTAATAGAGACCGAACCGTAACATGTATTTTGAGATGGCCTTATCGTATTTGATCCGTCTTCAAAGAAGTAAAGTCCTCCACTTTCTCTAGCACATCCAATCATCCTCCCCGTGGTCAGTTCCTGAAACTCACAGAAAGAAGAGAAAAAATTAACTCGACACTTAAGATCACTAGTTATTTTACTTATAGATAGTAAATTGCACGATAAGTTTGGAACGTGAAGGACTTTATGGAGTGTTAGAGTCGGAGAAATAATAATAGAACCCATGCCAGCTATTACGGGTAACGATCCGTCCACAATCTTGATCTTTTTATTGCCTGCACATGGACTATAAGATGAGAATAATTGTGATGAGCCAGTCATGTGGTCAGTGGCCCCAGAATTAATAATCCATGAACAAGATGGATTTGATGTTTTACATGAAAGAGCCATGTTAAGAAGATTACCATTTTGAGCAAAGGTACAGGAGGGAGTTACTGAGAATTGTGGAGACTTAAAAAGTTTGTACAGTTGGCTAAATTGTTCCTTCGTGAAGGCCGGTGTCTGAGAGTCAATTGATTGCTTTTGAAAATCCTCGCGCACAGTCTGCAACGCCCTATTATCACTCCCATTCTTCTTTTTGAAATTCGATGGTTTTCCATGTAATTTCCGGCATGTATCCTTGGTGTGCCACGGCTTCTTATAGTGTTCGCATCAGGGTTTCCTTCGTCTCTCTCCATCCGATTCTGTCTTAATGCTGAACTTTCTGCTTCTGGTTCTGTATTGGACTCAGCTTTCTTTAGCATCACTTTACGCCTCATTTCTTCCCTACGGACTTCCGAAAAAACTTCACGAATTGAGGGCTGAGGTTTCCTACCCAAAATACGTCCTCGCGCTTCATCCAGTTCTTGATTGAGTCCAGCGAGAAAGACATAGACCTTATCATTCTCCTCCCTTTTTTGTGTCGAACACTGTCTGTAGGGCAGTCCCATTCATCCTCATAACAGAGATCTAATTCCTGCCATAAAGTTACAATCTCATTATAGTAGGTAGTAACATCTCTATCTCCTTGCCTTGATTTCTACAATTTTGTCTTAAGCTCGAAAATTTGAGAAAAGTTCTCTACATCAGAATACATATCCCGAACAGCATCCCACACATCTTTGGCTGTGGGCAAAAATAAATGCGCTTTTCCAACTGCTGGTTCCATTGAATTTATCAGCCACGCGATCACTAAAGAGTTCTCTGAACGCCATCTCTTCAAATTAAGATCTCTGGTGGCTGGCTGTTTCACTTCTCCTGTAAGATGGCCAAGTTTACCCCTGCCATCAATGGCAAGTTTTACGGACTGAGCCCATTCCAAGTAATTGGAACCATTCAATTTATGAACGGTTAACTGCAAGGAAGAATTCGAAACAAAGGAGTTTGCACTGGCTGTAGAAATCACAAATTGGGATTCGAATTGAGTAACTTCTGAAGATGAAGAAGGATCCCCGCTTGTGTGGGTAGTAGATTCCTTAGATCCAGTCATGGCAGCACGATAATTCATGATCTGGATTTGGTAGAGAGCCAAGGCTCTGATACCATGTAGTTTTTATGTAGAAAAACTGAACTTTTCTTATTAATTTCTTTGCTAAGAACATTTACAAAGAATATATTTATAGGGCTTCTAAGTAGCATAACCCTACCACTATTTTAGGAAATAGAATAATAATAGATTAGCTAAATATTCTACTCCCTAATTCAGCATAATTCAACATATTCTATTTAACTTAAATGAAAAAGATCTTCCTCAATTATAGGCATCAAATCTTCGACAAAACTATTACTCTGAGATGACATCAGTTTGCTATTGAAAGAATCAAAATCATTTGGGAAGTCGGAGAATCCCATTATATTTCAACAACCCTTCTCATATCAGGCCTATATACATGATTAGGAGCTGAACAGAATAGTCCTAGGTTAAGTGATCTCCCCTTGCAAATGTAGCTCCTTTACCCAATCCACCAATAGCAGCTCCGCAGCAGTGTTCTGGGGCTTAATCGATCTACGTCCAGAAGCTACTTCTAGCATAAGTGTACCACAACTGTAGGCATCAATGCTTGTTGTAGCTTTGCCTGTTTTGGTGAGTTCAGGAGCCAAGTAGCCTAGGGTACCTACCACGTGTTGTCTGTGGATTAGCACCATGTTCATAAATCTTTACCAGACCAAAATCCCCCAGCTTAGCATTAAGATCGACATCTACTAAGATATTGCTTGGCTTTACCTCTGTGAACCACCCTTTGGTTGCATTCTTCGTGTAAGTACATCAATGACTGTGCAATGCCAATGAGAATTTTGTATCTTTGGTCCCAAGTCAGCAGTTTCCTTTTCTTGTGATCTTTGTCAAACAATAGCTTGTCAAGGCTCCCATTTGGCACCTAGTCATAAACTAGGAGGAGCTCATCTTGCTTTCGACCCCAGCCATGCAACTGCACTAGATTCCTATGCCTTAGTCTTCCCATGCTTGTTATTTCTGCTACAAATTCTTTCATCCCCTGTTGCGTATTATGACCAATTCGCTTTATGGTAACTGTGAGGTACGGCTTTATCACTTAAGTCTAAAAGAATTAATCTCAAAAAAATCCTCTTAAGTGTTAAGTTAATAAAGAAATAATAATATTCAATGATGACATAAGCAATGACATAAGTAATGATGTAAGGCATGTTGTAGAGATTAAAGAATCTAGAGGTATGTTGTAGAGATTAAAAGAATCTAGAAGCATGTTGTAGAGATTAAAGAATCTAGAAGTTACTAAAGATATTTATGAGAAAATAAATCATAACCATTGATCTAAATTTGTGGTGGCAAAATCCTAGCCATCCATTAGCCTTAGGAAAGCCTATAAATACCCCCTAGCCCTTCCATTTTCCAAATTAATCCTAGAAATCCAATCTTCCTCCATTCTAAGCTAAGACACCCAAGAAGAAGAACTCATCAAATTAAGAGGTTTAGAGAATTCAAGATATTAAGGTAAGTAACACTCCAACTACAATGTAAGGACAAATTCCTTTTATATTTGAAATTTAGTTTTATTCAATCTTTTCTCTTATGATAACCAGTAGGATGTGATTGGTTACTATTTATCCTTGTATTGTTCACTTATTAATTATCCTTATATGATTTAGTTATTGTTTATTCATTTCATGGTCGGCTATGCCGCCTACACAATAATATTCCTCTATAACTTTTTATATGGTCGGCTTTGCCGCCTAATCGATGATGCACGCCATGGTCACCTTTGCCGCCTAATCCATGATGTCTTTATTTAATCATGCCATGGTCAGCATTGCCGCCTAATCCATGATGTCTTTATTTAATCATGCCATAGTCGGCTTTACTGCCTAATTCATGATGTCTTTATTTAATCATGCCATAGTCGGCTCTGCCACCTGTATTGTGATATGTTCTTAGTTATCTCTTTCATGATCGGCACTGCCGCCTATACTAAAGATTTCTATCTTGGTATCATTGTGTGATAACTTTAATGTTTATATCATGGGATGTTGTACTACAAGGTGGCAAAGTTTTCTAGGGAGGGCAAGCCCTCTAAGCTAAGCAAAGGATAGTTTTTTGGGGACGGCAATACGTAACGCCCAAAAGACTAACTAATGGGCCCAAGGGCAGGATTACAAAGTGCTAGCCTTGTAGCATGACATACCTAGGGTCCTAATAAAGTAGTGTTGTAATCTACATGCATCATGATCCTTGCATGCATTAAAGTGTTATCTTACTGGGCATTGGCTCATGTAGTCCTTACATTGCAAGTAATATCTAGTAGTATCACGAGATGTCAGTTCCTATCTGAGACAAAGTGTATATATGGGCAGAACGGACCTTGGGTTTTAGGATGGGCTCAACTACGTATCCAGATTTTACTTATGGAATGTGTTTTTTCAAAATTTTGTATATGTTTATACTAAAGAAAACTTAGAATTTTGTAATGAAGTTTTTGTGAAATAAGGTTTTATTTCCTATTTTTATAAAAATGTTATTTTTAAAATGGAGGTTTCATATATCTTAAACTAATTACTTTAATTGGACATGGATTGTTACAAATTGGTATCAGAGCCCAAGGTTTGAAGCAATTCTGTAGATCGTCCATATGCACTAGCCATGGGTAGGACAAAGCTTAGCTTTAAATAAATAATTTAGAAATAAAGATAGTTGAAAATCTTACTCTTGATTTGACTGATACGTAGAAGGTAGGTCAAAAACTCGTTGAGATGCCAAGTGCTAGGGGTAATAGAGGTAGAAGGGCAGGAGGAACTTCAAGGGAGCAATCCGCAATAAATCGACTTACAGATATTGTGGTGCGACTCTTGGAAAGAGAAGTTAGAAGAGATGATCATACCCAAGCTATACACAATACAGGAAGCGAATTTAGAAGATTAAATCCACCAATATTCGAAGGGGGAGTTGATCCTACTGCCGCAGACCAATGGCTGCGAACTATGGAAAGAATGATAGAAGTAGCCAAAGTACCAGAACAAGAAAAGGTCGCTTGTGTCTCCTTTATGCTACGAGGAGCAGCAGAATACTGGTGGGATTCTATCAGACGATACCACAATGAAACAATAATGCAGTGGAAGGAATTCAAGGAACACTTCTATAACAAGTATTTTTCAGAAACTGTTCGTTCAGCTAAAAGAAGGGAGTTCGTTTATCTACAACAGGGGAGGATATCGGTGCTAGAATATATTTGGAAATTCGATGAACTCTCTCGATATGCCCCTTATATGGTTGCAACGGAAGACCTAAAAAAGGATCATTTTATGCAAGGACTACGTAAAGACCTTGCAAAAGATTTGAAGGTAGCTGATGTGAGGGATGCTTCTTTCACTGAACTCATTGATCGAGCCCTAGTAATTGAGCAAGCGGATGAGGAAAAGAAAGAAGAAAAACGAAGAAACAAAGGAAATGTAGTCCAGGGGAACTTTCTAGCTAACCCCGGGAAAGAACGCTCAAATAACAGTAAGAGAAAAGGAATGCTAGTGGCCGAGGACCAGAACGGAGATAAACGCCCAAGAAATCATTAGAAGGAAGTCATACAAAAGCCAAGGTGCAATCAATGTGGCAGAACTCATCCTGGGGAATGCCGAGCTAGTACCAGAACATGCTTCAAATGCGGAAGGGAATGACACTTCATCAAGGACTGCCCAGAGAATGGCACACCACCAGAAAAAGCTAATGCTCGAGTATTCACACTCACTAAAGTAGATGCAGAGGCAAATCCATCAATAATATTAGGTGAACTATCTATCTCTAAAACTTCTGCACATGTGCTAATAGATTCAAGAGCTACACATTCATTTGCATCATCAACATTCGTTAGGAAGGTAAAAAGGGCCCTTGATATCATAAATAGGCCATTTAGCATAATGGTACCCTCAGGCGAAGTATTAAACCTAGGGCAATTAGTGAAGGCATGCGAGGTCAGCATTGGTAACTATAAACTATGTGTTGACCTAATCATTCTTGAAATGCATGACTACGATGTAATTCTGGGCATGGATTGGTTATCGAGGCACTATGCCCAAATACATTGCGAGAAAAAAGAGGTAACTTCTCGACCACCACAAAGGGAACCATTTACTTTCAAAGGAGGACGTTCAGAGAAAGGGATGTCGGTCATCTCTGCCTTAAAGGCAGCTAGATTATTAAAAGGAGGATGTGAAAGGTACCTGGCAAGCATTATCGTTGAAACAAAAGAACGAGCGACGAAGCTAGAAGACATTCCAGTGGTAAATGAATTTCCTGAAGTGTTCCCAGAAGAACTCCCAGGATTGCCACCAGATCGAGAAATTGAATTTGCAATCGATTTATTACCAGGAACCATCCCAATCTCGAAGACACCTTATAGAATGGCTCCAGCAGAATTAAAAGAGTTGAAGAGTCAACTACAGGAATTATTAGACAAGGGCTACATACGCCCAAGCCATTCACCATGGGGAGCACCTGTACTCTTCGTTAAAAAGAAGGATGGGTCAGACTATCGAGAGCTAAATAAAGTGACTATCAAGAACAAGTATCCACTCCCCTGTATCAATGACCTATTCGATCAATTACAATGAGCATCAGTATTCTCCAAGATCGACCTAAGGTCAGGATATCATCAGTTACGAATCAGAAAGGAGGATATTCCTAAAACAGCTTTCAGGACACGTTATGGGCACTACGAATTCATTGTCATGCCATTTGGTCTAACAAATGCCCGAGCAGCCTTCATGGATCTTATGAACAGAGTGTTCAAAGACCACTTAGACAGGTTCATCGTGGTATTCATTGACGATATTTTAATCTACCCACGAACCAAGGAAGAACATGCTGACCATTTAAGGATCACTCTTCAGACATTAAAGGAGAAGCAGCTATATGCCAATTTCAAGAAATGTGAATTTTTGCTTGAAAGAGTTATGTTCCTCGGGCATGTCGTATCCAAAGATAGGATTTCAGTAGAATCCTTGAAGGTAGAAGCTGTAAGCCAATGGCTGAGGCCGACTAATGCAAAGGAGGTCAGAAGCTTCTTAGGATTGGCAGGATACTACCGAAGATTTGTAAAATGTTTCTCTAAGATTGCAATGCCGTTAACCCAATTGATGAGGAGAAATGCCAAGTTCATCTGGACACCAGAGTGTGAGAAAAGCTTTGAAGAACTAAAGCAGCGATTGATCACTGCTCTAGTCCTTGCCATTCCTAATAGCTCTGAGGAGTTTGTCGTCTATAGCGACGCCTCTAAAAACGGAAAAGTCATTGCATATGCTTCCAGACAATTGAAGGAATATGAGAAGAATTATCCAACGCACGACTTGGAATTGGCAGCGGTGGTGCACGCATTAAAGATATGGCGTCATTATCTGATGGGAACGCATTGCAAGATTTACACTGACCATAAGAGCCTTAAATATTTCTTCACACAAAAGGAGTTAAATATGCGACAACGACGTTGGCTAGAGCTGTCAAGGACTACGACTGCGAAATAAACTATCATCCTGGAAAGGCCAATGTGGTAGTAGACGCATTAAGTCGGAAATCGAGTCTATCAACTCTGAGGATTCTACTTAAGCCATTGCAAGACGAGATATGCAAGGCAGAGGTCGAGCTGGTAGCAGGAAAATTAGCCTATATGACTCTTCGCTCAACTTTATTAGAGAAAATCAAAGAAGGACAGGAAACTGACTCCTACTTAAAGAACTTGAAGATCGATGCCAACCCAAGAAAGGAGACACCATTCAGAAAGTCTCAGAAAGGAGTCATTTTGTTCAAGGATAAGGTTTGTGTACCAGATAATGGAGATCTAAAAAGGGAAATTCTACTTGAAGCTCATATGACCCCATATTCCCTTCATCCTGATACAACAAAAATGTACAGGGATTTAAAACAGCATTATTGGTGGCCTGGAATGAAGAAGGATATAGTCAAGTTTGTGGCGCAATGTCTCACATGCCAACAAATCAAGGCGGAGCACCAAAGGCCAGCAGGACTTTTGGAATCCAACCAAATCCCTCAACGGAAGTGGGAGGAAATCACCATGGACTTCATTGTTGGCCTCCCGAAGACTGCAAAAATGCATGACACCATTTGGGTAATCGTCTATCGACTCACAAAGTCCGCTCATTTCTTACCAATCCGAATGACCTACACCATGGACCAGCTTGCAGAAATATACGTAAAAGAGGTAGTAAGGCTCCATGGCATACTTGTGTCTATTATCACTGACAGGGATCCAAGGTTCACCTCAACATTCTGGGAAAAGTTACACAGCGCTATGGGAACAAAGTTAAAATTTAGTACGGCATTTCACCCTCAGACAGATGGCCAATCAGAGAGAACAATTTAGACGCTCGAAGATATGTTACGTGGATGCGCTATCGATTTTCAAGGATTGTGGAGCAAGTATTTACCATTGGTAGAATTTGCCTACAATAATAGTTACCAAGCAACAATTAGCATGGCACCGTATGAAGCTCTATATGGAAGGAAGTGTAGATCACCCATTCATTGGGATAAGTTGGGCTAGCAAAAGTACCTTGGACCCGATTTAATTACTACCACATCTGAAACGATCAAGAAGATACGCCAAAGAATGCATGCCGCGCAAAGTCGACAGAAGAGTTATGTAGATTAAAAGCGAAGGCCTTTGGAGTTTCAAGTTGGTGATAAGGTATTCTTAAAGGTTGCCCTAGTAAAAGGATTAATGAGGTTTGGGACCAAGGGGAAGTTAAGCCCAAGGTTTATTGGACCCTTCGAAATACTGGGGCGTGTTGGGAATGTTTCCTACCGACTTGCCCTCCCACCATCGTTGTCGAGGATACACAACGTCTTTCATGTCTCCATGCTAAGGAAATATGTTGCGGACTCCTCTCACGTACTAGATTATAAGCCTCTCCAACTAGAAAAAGATTTGACCTACGAAGAACGTCCAATTCAGATTCTTGATAGGAGGATTAAGAAATTACGCAACAAAAAGATCTCTTTAGTTAAGATTCTATGGCGAAATAGCTCAGTAGAGGAGGCAACATGGGAACGTGAGGATGAAATGAAGAATAAATACCCTGAGCTATTCGATAAGTAAATTTTGAGGACGAAATTTTTCAAAAGGGGGAGGAAATTGTGAGGTACGGCTTTCTCACATAAGACTAAAAGAATTAATCTCAAGAAAATCCCCTTAAGTGTTAAGTTAATAAAGAAATAATAATATTCAATGATGACATAAGCAATGACATAAGTAATGATGTAAGGCATGTTGTAGCAATTAAAGAATCTAGAAGCATGTTGTAGAGATTAAAAGAATCTAGAAGCATGTTGTAGAGATTAAAGAATCTAGAAGTTACTAAAGATATTTATGAGAAAATAAATCCTAACCATTGATCTAAATTTGTGGTGGCAAAATCCTAGCCATCCATTAGCCTTAGGAAAGCCTATAAATACCCCCTAGCCCTTCCATTTTCCAAATTAATCCTAGAAATTCAATCTTCCTCTGTTCTAAGTTAAGACACCCAAAAAGAAGAACTCATCAAATTAAGAGGTTTAGAGAATTCAAGATATCAAGGTAAGTAACACTCCAACTGCAATGTAAGGACAAATTCCTTTTATATTTGAAATTTAGTTTTATTCAATCTTTTCTCTTATGATAACCAGTAGGAAGTGATTGGTTACTATTTATCCTTGTATTGTTCACTTATTAATTATCCTTATATGATTTAGTTATTGTTTATTCATTTCATGGTCGGTCATGCCGCCTACACAATAATATTTCTCTATAACTTTTTATATGGTCGGCTTTGCCGCCTGATCCATGATGTACGCCATGGTCGCCTTTGCCGCCTAATCCATGATGTCTTTATTTAATCATGCCGTGGTCGGCTTTGTCGCCTAATCCATGATGTCTTTATTTAATCATGTCATGGTCGGCTTTGCCGCCTAATTCATGATGTCTTTATTTAATCATGTCATGGTCGGCTCTGCCGCCTGTATTGTGATATGTTCTTAGTTATCTCTTTCATGGTCGGCACTGCCGCCTATACTAAAGATTTCTATCCTGGTATCATTGTGTGATAACTTTAATATTTATGTCATGGGATGTTGTACTACAAGGTGGCAAAGTTTTCTAGGGAGGGCAAGCCCTCCAAGCTAAGCAAAGGATAGTTTTTTGGGGATGGCGATACGTAACGCCCAAAAGACCAACTAATGGGCCCAAGGGCAGGATTACAAAGTGCTAGCCTTGTAGTATGACATACCTAAGGCCCTAATAGAGTAGTGTTGTAATCTACATGCATCATGATCCTTGCATGCATTAAAGTGTTGTCTTACTGGGCATTAGCTCATGTAGTCCTTACATTACAGGCAATATCGAGTAGTATCACGAGAAGCCAGTTCCTATCTGAGACAAAGTGCATATATGGGCAGAACAGACCTTGAGTTTTAGGATGGGCTTAACTAAGTATCCAGATTTTACCCATGGAATGTTTTTTTTTTAAATTTTGTATATGTGTATACTAAAGAAAACTTCGAATTTTGTAATGAAGTTTTTGTAAAATAAGGTTTTATTTCCTATTTTTATAAAAAGGTTTTTTTTGAAATGGAGGTTTCATATATCTTAAACTAATTACTTTAATTGGACATGGAGTGTTATAGTAACTTCTAGCCCTAGGCGAGGCATTACCCCCATGTAAACTCTGCCAAATCCTCTCGACCCTACAAGGTTTTTCTCTCCAAAACCGTTAGTAGCAGAGGCTAGCTCAGCACATTTAAATCTACGAGCACCACATTGATTTTCCCAATCTTCTAACACCTCATTGGCATATTTAATTCTATGTAAGACATGAATAGCTCCTGCAATTATCAGGATGACAAAAGTTATACCAGCTAGAGTGATACCTACAGAAAATCCCCATTTGTGTACCACCTCATGAGATCTTTTCTCCAAAGTTGGGACCTTTGTTGGATTTAAATCTTGTGCCTTGCCTCCAATCCTAATTCTCCAACCATGCACGTTATGTGATGCTGTTATTAAGCCAGTTGAAGCTGAGAAGCCTGCGTACATGTACTCATCTAGCACCAATGAGAGATCAACGGGAAATGATATTAAAGGACGACAAGGCTTTGGTACACCTAGAGGAGATACGGAAATGTTAATGTAACGACCAAGAAGAAGAACACCACAAGAACTATTTTATGAAGAAAGCTTTTATTGAAATAATTATATTGGTTTTTCCCTGGAGCTCCATTCCTTCCCCTTTTTAAAGTATTGGAAGAAATTAAGAATAGAAAGTAGCTTAATTACAGTGATTGATTTCTATAATTAAGCTCTTAAAATTAGCTGACAACTTATTGCCTACATATTAGGGAATCAATTCCTAATGTTTCCTTAAAAGAATTCTAGCCGTTACAAGCCTTCCCTCCAAGAATGGCCTTGTCCTCAAGGCTGGAAATTTGGAAAACGTTGTTGCAGCTTGTATAGGTCTTCCCATGTTGCATCTTCTGGAAAAGAATTTGACTAGTGTACTAGCACCTGTGTTGTTGGTCGATTGTAACGTTTAACCACTTTGCGATCTAGTATAGCAATTGGTTCCAGCTGCAAGCGTCCATTTCTTCGTGTTGGAGGCAATTCTGATTGTGGCTCCATAACTTCTCCAATTCGCTTCTTGAGGCACGATACGTGGAATATTGGGTGAATTCGAGAATCTGGTGGCAACTCAAGCTTATAAGCCACCTTACCAATTCGTTGTATCACCTTGTAAGGACCAAAAAGCCTTGGGGAAAGCTTATGATTTGATCTTAGAGCAACAGTAGTTTGTTTAAATGGTTGTAAGCGGAGATATACCATGTCCCCTACCTTAAATTCTCGTTCAGTTTTATTTTTATCAGTAGTTTGCTTCATCCGATTATGAGCTTGATTCAAATTTTCCTTCAACAACCGAATCATAACATCTCTTGCAATTAAACTTTCCTCAAGAGTTGCAACACTTGACTCTCCTGGAATATATGTAGTATAATTGGGAGGTGGTCTTCCATAAACAACCTCAAAAGCAGTTGTTCTAGTAGATAAATGAAATGAAGTATTATACCACCATTCAGCCAACAATAACCACTTTGCCCATTCTTTTGGCCAATTTCCAATCATACAACGCAAATACTGCTCTAAACATTTATTAACAATCTCTGTTTGCCCATCAGTTTGAGGATGGTAGGCTGAACTCATGTGAAGCTGGGTTCCTTGTAGTGTAAATAGACCTTGCCAGAATTAGCTGCAAAAGAGTGGATCTTTATCACTTACTATAGTTCTTGGCATGCCATGTAGCTTGTAAACATTATCCAAGAACGACTGTGCTATATCCATGGCCGTATAAGGATGGCTGAGTGTCATTTAGTGGGCATATTTACTAAGCCGATCGACGACCACAAAGATAACATCCTTTCCTTGAGATTTAGGGAGGCCTTCAATGAAGTCCATGGAAATGTCAGTCCATACTTGATCCAAAATGGGCAAAGGTTGAAGTAGTCCAGGAGTGGAGATGTTTTCAGTCTTATTTCGTTGACACACATCACATTCAGCCACAAATGCACAAACATCATTGCTTAACTTCTTCCAATAGAAGGCTCTTTTAACTCTCTCTAAAGTCTTCTTAACACCGGAGTGACCTCCATTTGGCCCGTTATGAGCTTCCTGTAATACTACCTTTTTTAGACTTGAATTGGCTATCAAACACAATCGTCCCTTGTATCTAAGCTAATTGTGATCCGAAGAAAATTTTTTATTAGCTAGAGGATTTTCTTGGATTTCCTTAATTAGCTTTTGAACCTTCAAATCCCCTTCCTATTCTTTTTGAAGTTGATCCATCCACTCAGCCACGGGAAAAGAGAGAGCCATAATACTAACTGATTCTTCAGGCTGCCTTGACAATGCATCAGCTACTTTATTCTCCTTTCCGCTTCGATACGATATCTCAAAGTCATAGTCAATGAGCTTAGTTAGCCATTTATGCTGCATTGGTGTCGATATACGTTGCTCTAATAAATATTTGAGGCTGAAATGATCAGTGCATATCTTGAAGTGTCTCCCCAACAGATACTGTCGCCATTTTTGTACAGCAAATACTACTGCCAGCATCTCTTTTTCATAGGTTGATAAACCTAAATTTTTAGTTGATAATGCCTTGCTAACAAAAGCAATGGACCTTCCCTCTTGCATAAGTACAGCCCCAATCCCACCATTTAATGCATCACACTCAATAACAAATTGTTTAGAAAAATCAGGCATAGCTAGTAGGGTGCAGAAGACATAACTACCTTAAGCTTCTCAAAAGCTTCCTCTGCTTTAGCATACCAATGGAAATTGTCCTTCTTAAGCAAATCAGTGAGAGGATGGCTGATTCTTCCATAATCCTTTACAAAGCGTCTGTAGTAACCCGTAAGACCCAAGAACCCGCGCAAAGATTTCAATGATTTCGGTTTAGGCCATTGTATCATGCACTCCACCTTGGTTGGATCTGTTGCAACCCCTTTTCTAGAAATCAAATGCCCCAAATATTCCAGTTGCTGCTTCGCAAACGAACACTTGGATTTTTTGACATAAAGCTGACTCTGCTTAAGTGCTTCAAGTGTGAGCTTGAGATGACTCAAATGATCTTTCCAACTCCTACTATAAACAATTATATCATCAAAGAAAACCAAAACAAACTTCCGTAAATACGGCTTGAAGACCTCATTCATTAGATTTTGAAAAGTTGAGGGTGCATTGGTTAACCCGAATGGCGTAACAAGGAATTCATAATGGCCCTCATGAGTTCGAAATGCAGTTTTAGACACATCCTCTGGGTGAACTTTAATCTAATGGTAACCAAATCTCAGATCTAACTTTGAAAAAATTGTAGCTCCATACAATTCATCAAGCAACTCATCAATGACAAGAATGGGGTATTTATCTTTAATAGTCACACTGTTAAGGGCTCGATAATCTACACACATTCTCTAGCTACTATCCTTTTTTTTCACTAATAAAACTGGTGAAGAGAAGGCACTTACACTAGGTTGAATGCTCCCAATCTCCAAATGCTCCTTGAGAATTTTCTCAATCTCGTTCTTCTGTACATAAGGGTATCGGTAAGGCCTTACATTAGGTGGTACGGTTCTTGGTTTGAGAGGAATTCGATGGTCATGTGCTCTTGATGGAGGGAGGCTTTTAGGCTCAGAAAAAATGTCCTCGTACTGTTGTAATAATTCTCGTAACTCAGATGGCTCATCTTCCTGTCCCACCCTTTTTTCTGTAAGTGAATCATCTACATGAATCGAAAATAATTTAGCCACTGTAGCAGGAGTACTCTGCTTCAATGCCTTGTCCATGTGGTCTGGAGAAACTAACTTAAGTGGCCTCGTAGTTGCACCCCTCACTCAGCACGTCTTTTCCCATCAATCTTAAACTCCATCGATAGCCTTTTGAAATCCCATAATATTGGTCCAAGTTCTGCCAGACATTGTATTCCAAGCACCATATCACAGCCTCTTAGAGGAATAAGTCTCATGTCTGGCCAGAATTCCTTTCCTTGTCTGTTCCATTACAACTGCCTACAAATGCCAGTGCTAGCAATTTTTTTGCCATCTGCTACTGTTACCATTAAAGGGCTTGTGTGATGAATTATGCATCCAGTTCGTTTGGCAATTACTGGATCAAGGAAGTTATGGGTGCTGCCAGAGCCAATTAGGATTGTTATAGCTTTCCGTTTGATGTTCCCTTTTACCCTCATTGTTTGATGAGTTGTGGCTCCTACTAGAGCATTGAGAGAAACAAAAGGTCCTTCTTTATTTTCAGCTTCATCTGCTTCATCTTCTTTCTGTTCCATCATACCATCACATTCATCGCCTTCAAGAAGGAAAATCTGCCTCTTCTTGCATTTGTGTCCCGGTTCGTACTTTTCGTCGCAATAATAACATAGTCTCTTCTCTCGTCGTTCCTGCATTTCGGCTGTTGAAATCTTTTTTATTGGCGGTAGTTGTCCATTTGAGATATGCCTAGTTGTTGCTGATTAATTGGGTTGAGTTTTGAGTGATGCCCGTGTCTCTTTGATCATAGCCTCCATAGTGTTTTCTTGTAAAAGTGCTAGCCCAATTGCCTGAGAAAATGTGTTAGGCTGAAACATGACCACCTGATTCTTTATTGCTTTCTTTAAGCCACTGACAAAACAATCCACAAAAAATTCCTCCGACAACCCCTTAGTTTTTGCCATCAGTAGCTCAAATTGTTCTTGATATTGCCTGACTGTAGAAATTTGCCGCAACTTGGTAAGTTGCCCACCGGATTTTCATATTTTCCAGGCCCAAATCGTATAACCACATCGGCAGAAAAAACCCTCTAGTTCAAATTTTTGGTGCTTGCTTCGTACCCTTGAAACCATTCTAAGGCCTTCCCCTCCAAATGAATTGACGCCAAATTCACCATCTCCTTCTCTTCAACTCCATTATACTTAAAAAATCGTTCACAGTTATAAACCCAACCACTTGGATTTTCACCGTCAAAAGTAGGAAAATTTAATCTTGAAATCTTTGTTTGGAATTGATTCATACCAGTTTGTTGTCTATAAGTTTGTTTAGTCGCTCCAGCACCTTCTGACGACTCTCCAGGTTCCGCAAATTTAGCGGCCAATTGCTCATACTTAAGGTTCATTGCCGCTACCAGCCTAGTCAATTTTGTGATGGCAACATCCTGTTGGTCAGAATTTTCCTTCAACTGTTGGACGGCCTCTTCCATTCGTTTGGCTTCCTGTGCTCTAGTCCCATCCGCCATTTGCACTTGGTATGTAAGTCAAGATCGTTTCTCTAATACCAAATGTAACGACCAAGAAGAAGAACACCACAAGAACTATTTTATGAAGAAAACTTTTATTGAAATAATTATATTGGTTTTTCTCTAGAGTCCATTCCTTCCTTTTTTAAAGTATTGGAAGAAATTAAGAATAGAAAGTAGTTTAATTACGGTGATTGATTCCTACAATTAAGCTCTTAAAATTAGCTTACAACTTATTGCCTACATATTATGGAATCAATTCCTCACTTTTCCATAAAAGAATTCTAGCCGTTACAGTTAATCAACATCTCCTGGCTGCTATAATCAACCCAAGCTTGAATCGGGTGGTCTCCACTTCTTAGAAGAATAGTAATTCTGTGGTTATTGCCGGAATATTAAGAAGCTGGCTCTGATGCACTGGGGATGAGGCTTGATATTAATATTACTAGCCACTCGTTGTGTCTCTTAGAAGTTTGATTTAAGAGAATAGAAATATATGTACCATGTTGAAGTGGTTGGAGACAAGATATTGTACAAATAATTAAAAAAAAGATTTCAATAAGGTTTTAACTTTTGTACGACTTTTATACTAGTTGGCATTTGATTATTTATGTTCGATATGAACAATTTGTCCAGCAACATATAACCGAATAGATTCCAATTGTTTGATTTATAATGTCCATGGTTCAATGTGCTATTGGATAAAATTTAACATTTAAATTAATGTTTTTCAATGGGGGTATTTAGTCCTTTTAAAAAACTGGACTATTTAATAAGAATAATATGATTGAGATAATATAGTTTTGGTAAGATATAGTCGCATATAAACTTCTTTCATAGGTTTGGCCATAATCATTTTCAGGCGACCATTTAAGTTTCAATCGGAAAAAATTTTATTCAAAAAAGATCTTAAAACTAATTTGTACTCTTTTGAATTTTAACTTTTTTGAAAAGTAGCTTGATAGGTTTAAAAATTGCCACCCATATATTATTATTTATATAACTATTTATTTATTATAATAAAAGCTTTTGAGTTTTTAATTCATTAAAAAGAACTTATTTCCCTTTCAAAGAAAAAGATGAAAGAGATTTTCTAATTTTATGTTTTTGCAAATCAAACCAACTGTACACAGAGACAATCCAACAATATATACAGATAAAATGAGTACACCAATATGTCCAATGTCCATCGTCCAATATCCATTATATATTGCAAAACTAATAGCCTTCCAGTACCTCCCAGTACAATCAAGTACTAAAAAGTTGTACACCCGTTACCACAACTATCAATCAAACATAAATTCTATACCACAATCACATCCGAAACCTTAATAGATAATTTCTTATCCAAAATAATAATATTACCACAATATATATACAGTAGTTCGCTTCAATTATCGTCAATGGGATTCTTCAGACTCCCACTCAAGAATGACATGAAACCTCCGCCATGGACCCTTCCTTCAGGAACCATCAAGTCCAAATTCCGGCCACTAGAAACATTTCTTTGTTCCTTCTGCTTCTCAGAAATTAAGAAACTTGAGTAAGAAGTTGAGGACTTCATAGATAGAGGAACCAATAACTGTGGAGGTATGAGCTGTTGCGTTTTTGGTGGCATTTCCAGAGACTCAATGCAATCAGACACAGCACTAACTCCTGAGGTAGAATAAGTATTGTCAAAACTGCTGCTAGTTACCGTCGAAGCAATGGATACAAGCCCATGAAAGAGTCCTGGACCAATGAGACCTCCCTTGCTCGTTTGCTGCGCTTGTACCAAGCTACCATGGGCAGCACATAGCCCACTCTTACCTCTAGCAAATTTCTCACACTTTCCTTCTCCCCAAGAGCATCGCTTTCCCCCACCATGAGCTTTGCAGAAGTCCGTACTACCCTGGGCACTTTTCCCACAGTTTTCAAACTTGCACCGTTTTCCACCACCATGTCTTACACAACAATCAGTTCGGCCACGTGCACTCTTTGTGCAGCCTGGCACAACACATCTCTTACCACCCCCGTGGGCAACACAAAAGTTCGTGCCTCCATGTACACTCTTTGGACATATCCCACCACCATCAAAGAGACAGCGCTTACCCCCACCGTGTCCTTTACACAATGGTGTGCTCCCTTCAGCACCTTTGGCGCACCCTGCAAATATGCATCGCTTCCCACCACCATGTGCCTTGCAGAACATGGTGCTACCCTGGGCGCCCTTATTACATCCTTCGTATTGGCAACGGCGGCCACCCCCATGAGAAATGCACAAGCCAGCTTGTCCTTCAGCACTACGGATGCAGCCTTCTATCTTACACCTTTTTCCCCCACCATGTTTAATGCAAAGCCCTGACCTCCCTCGAGCAGCCTTGGCACAACCTCCTGGAAATAGGCATCGTCTTCCACCACCATGAGCTATGCACAAATCCGTCTTGCCTTCGGCACTTTTAGTGCAACCCAATTGCTGGCACCTCCTCCCACCACCATGGGCCTTGCAAAAGGCAGCTCGACTTTCAGCACCCTTGTTACATCCTGGTTTTTGACATCTCTGTCCGCCCCCATGACTAATACATAGACCAGATGCCCCTCGAGCTCCCTTTGTACAACCAGGAAACTCACACCTTTTAGTATTACCGGTTCTGTGTTCTGAAGATGTCATAGTAATAGTTTGCTCAGAAATAGAGTCAAAAGTGTCCATGTGAGAAGATGGTTCATGGCTGAGTTGCGATTGATGACAATAGGATTTGGTCCTAAATTGAAAAAGTTCTTGTGTCTGCTCCGAAACTTTGCCGCCATTCACTCTTGGAGCCAAAAGAAGTGATGGCATATAGCCACCAGATTTCTTAGCTGATGTAGAACCCTCATCAACAACTGGAATCAAAAGTCTACTCTCATCAGTTGATAGTTGGCTAAGAAAGGGAGTGTTAATATCAGTCTCTGTTGATAGTGAACAGTCAAGCTCACTCAAATCTGCTCTTGTCCCTCCAGACGGACCTAGTTTTAAGATTGAATCACCCTCAGATGCTAAGCCTTGTGGCACTTCATTAGCCAGCTCTTTGATCTTGTTAAAGCTAGTATTGTAAAAATCATCGCAGTATGTACTTGGTGTTGGACCCAAACCAAGGACCAACCTACAACCATCATCAAGAGTACTGGAAAAATCGATCTGAAGATTGCTTTTACTTCGGAGTCCAATTGGGTTACCTCGTCCATAACCAAGACAGTTCAAACGTAGAGTTGTATCTCCAAAGTTCTCGTTTCTTGTTAGTTCATCAGTTCGAGAAAACTGTTCATTCTTATTAAGATCCATTTTCAAAATGTTGTGTGGATGATAGCAGATAAGAAGAGAAGATTGAGCTTGCAGCACTGTGACGACCCACCCAGAACCCAAAACAAAATCCGAGTGTATCCCTTAGATACAACTCACATAGATACTTGAATCCCTCTCTACATCAATAACAATTCATCCCTCAAACACAATTATTAAACAGCGGAAGAATTTAAAGTTTTGCCCAATCATCTACCATCCCCAATTCAAGTATTTCTCCTCACTCATAAATCAATCCTGATTTCTGGGAATCACAATAAACTATAATGAATACAAAACTCAATAAGCAAACTAATTTTTCATATACCAAAATTACATACATGCTTATATGTACTACAAATGAATAACATGTCATGATCTTTTGAAAACATTGTAAAACAAATTCATAAAACCTCATTTGTTATTTCAAACTTCACATTTCCTTTCAAATCACTTACTTAAATTACCTTCACTCAACTATCACTTAACAAAACTCTCACTTAATAGTCATACCTTTTTTGGCTTCACATAAACGTCCTTCACCTACTTATCTTTCAACATAACATTTAGAATGTTCATTAAGCGAGTAATGAATTCAAAAAACTAAACAAAACTAAAAATTTAAGTACTTTCTTCAAAATCAATTTGCTAAAAATCCACCTTCTCATTTTGTAGGAGACATAATGCATATTCATGCTTATGTCAAAAAACTTTCACATATAACTATGCCCATGTACATAACCATATTTAACAGGTAACAACACATCACATAATCACATAGACAAAATCATATAAATTCGTATTCGTATCAAAATACACTTTTCAAACACGTCGAACATATGCATATTTATTGTAATTCATTTAAGAGACTAGTTTACTTATCTCTTGACATCCACATGTAACAAATGTGTATTGATATCAACCTAAAATCAATAAGAAAACTCTCATAATATGTAATTAGATCCTAATCATAAATTACCAAAATAATTCCAAATTCTCAAATTTTAAATTACCAAACTACCCTTAAAATCATAAATTACCGAATTATCATCTAACTAAGAAATTACCAGAATAACCACAAAGTCAGAAATTACAAAACTACCTTCAAAGTCAAAATTGCCAAAATGCCCTCGTCGGTGAACAGTGACAGAAAATCAAGCGACGGTGGTCGGAATGATCGGAATAGATACTTCAGGCCACGCTGAGTCCAACGGTGGCGGCGGTGAGCTTCGACGCGCGGCGACGGCGGGCGATTGGGCTCAACAGCCGCGAACAATTCAACGGTCGATCGGCCGCAAATTGGCTCCTCTTGGTAACGGTTGCCGGTCGGATTTTGAAGAGCGTGCCGTGAGAGACAAAATTCAGCGACGCTGTGGGCCTAACTCGGAGAGAACGAGCCGATTAGAGGCGGCGTTATCCACGGCTTCTCGCCCTTCGTACGGAGGCCTTAGGCCGTTTTCCGGCGACGTTGATGGAGTGGAAATCTCCGGCGTCAGCTAAGGATCCGATCGATGTCTTCCTTTCCCGGTGAGGTGGCCGGAATTGTAAACGGCGGCAGGGTTGACCCGCCCGATTCAGCAGCTCCCTCACTCTCTCTCAATTTATAAGGCTTGGTCAAAATGGTCAAAGCCTTATAAAATGGGGTAATCTAAGCACAGTCTTCAGCGCATGCAACCAGCTGGTATACACATGAGAACCAAATAAAATAAATCAGGTGGATGCTCTAGTAAGCGACCTCCACCTCACAAAGCCCGAATTGTCCGACCTATCGGTCTTATCAACTATCAACTGCAGCAGCAACAGCAACAGAAAAACCTCTAATTATCACTTAGACTGTTAATAAATAGTAGTGGCACTATTTGCCAACAAATATTATCATGCAAATTCCCCACATATATTCAATAAAGCGGACTGAATTTTTGAGAGAGAAGATATTCGCTAACATTCATTAAAACACAAATTTTGCATCTGAAAACTAAATTTAATTCCAAGAAATCCTCAAAATTATGCACAAAGAAAATTCACAATTCCACCAACCACACGAAATAGCAACTTCACAATTTTTCTTTTTTAATTAAAATAAACACGTGCTCTACATCAAAAGCTTCTAACCCACTTACGGCAAAAGTTAGAAATTAAAAAGAAAAGTTAATTCAAATTTTACAGATGGGAGCAAGAGAGAGTAAGCCTGCAGTAATTTAAAACGTATTTCAAAGCTCCAATATTGAGGGTAAAGAATAAATATCGTGTATTTTATCTTTAAACAGTAGATCCAAAACAATAATTTATCACAAACATACCATTCTGAGAATTGGCTTCAAGAACTACATATGAAATTATCTAATCAACATTTATAAAAATAAACAAATAACATTATAAATACCAGAAATAAGCAGGTAAATGTATAGTTTTATTTCAAAGCAAGAAAAAAATTTAAAAAAATTAGGGAATATATACCGAGATGACGATTTTAGAAGAAATTTTGAGGCGAATGGATTTGTGAAGCGGCTACAGACATTTTTAATTAACACTCAATTGAAGAAGAAAGCGAATCGACCTCGATATTAACCAACTCGTAAAGTCTTCTATCTAATTAATGAAATAAAAAATATTAAGGGAAAATCGATTGGACGGTTGTGGTTTTTTTTTTTTTAACAAGACCGATTTTTTTGTGGGTGAAAATTTAATTGAAAGACAACAAAATACCCAAAATGGGCTTTACTATCAGACACACACCTGATTGGGACAATGGGTACTTCAACTTTATGGTGAAAAGGACAATCGATTGAAAAGTCAATTTTACCCTCCATCGAATTGTAATATTGAACTGAAAGAAGCGGGGTGTTTCGGTCATTGAAATGAGTGCAGAACCGAGGCGGAGTTGTCGTGACGTGCCCAAAAACCATTAGTTGAGGGATCTGCTGAGCTGGCGGCGGACGGGCCGCGCCGATTGCTGACGGCTTCATTTGTTTTGGTTTGTAAAAGTTATGCAACTTTCATCCCAAAATCAAAATATTTGCTTTTTTAAATACTTTTTTTTTCCAGTTAGTGGTGTAGATAATAAATTTTGTTAAACGAACCTTTTACAAATTCTCTTGTCGTAAACAGATTTATTTGATAGGAAACTCTTTTAAATATTAGGAAAATTCCAGAATGGCTTGATTAAAAACGGCATTAATACCGAAGAATTGAACATAATTACAAACTACAAATAAAGCATGCAATGCAGAAATTTTTTGCGTGCATTTGATAATATTCCTAAAAGAATTAAGACATATAAATGTAAGGTAAAATACATAAATTAAATATAATAATGACAAATTTTTGTTTTAAATTCGCAAATAAAACAAAAAGTTATAAGTGTAATATAATATTTATAAATCAAATTTGAACTCATATAACTAACAAAAAGAAAAAAAGCCATAAACACCCCCCGAGGTTTACTTAAATAATCACACAAACTTCTTTAGTTTCATAAATGGTCATACAAACCCCTTAATCTCATAAATGATTATGATACCATTTGATTATAACGACTCAAATAAATACAAATATAGTAATAAGATAAAAATAATAAATAAATACCATATGATACAAATAAAATATTACAAAAAGTATAGTTAATAAAATGACTATATATGGCGAAAAATTATTTATAATATTAAGTTATTATTAGTCTATCCCGATGAATTTTATTAATATTAGAATCTACTAATCGAAAATTGACTTTGAGATTTATACTAATATAGACATAATTAAAAAAGATATTGTAAATAAAATAATATAAGTTTTGTAAAGTACTATGAATATTAAATATAATTATTTAATATTATTAATATGTCAAATAAATTTTATTATTATTAAAAGAGTATGACGACTAATGACATGACTCAAAAGTGATTTATACTTCCCAAGTGTGAAAAGAGCTTGTTATAAATATATCTCGATGTGCCTGAGGTCAATCTACAGGTAAAAGATTTAATTTATTAATTTCCTTTAGTTATCTAAAAACTAAAAATATAAATTAAATTAGCACCGATATTCAGCCCACACTAAGCACCACAATAAGCACCGAACGGTGCATTTTGGGTGCAATATAAAAGCGTGACTGTTGAACAGTCAAACAATGCACGTGCAGCTCACAACACACACACTCTCCCTCACTTTCCCTCTCACTCACACCAAATCCAGAGCTCACTGAAGCTAGAAATCTCATCAACTAATTCTCCCACGTCGCTCTCTGTTCTGACCGTGGATTCTTCCTCACTCTACCTCTAGCTGTCGGTTCTCTCTCTCCCGGTGTCTCACTCTTTTGGCTGTGTGAGAAAATTGAGTTGTGTCTTAGTGACTGGCTTCACTCACCAGCAGCTGCAGCAATCAATTTCTAGATGTAGTTTACTTTATTAATTGGAAATTTGTTTGTGCTAATTATGAATTTGTGAATATTTCGCTGCTATTATGTTAATTTGTGTTGACTATCTGTTAAAACTTAGGGTTGGAAATTGTGGAATGCTGTCTTGTTGTTTGATAATTGTGGATGATTATGCAAGAAGCTGAGAGATGCAACAGGCATTGTGTTAATTTTTAGTATTTCTAAAGAATCCCTTTGAGATGATTCTTTCTTTCCCTCTGCTAACAAAAATATTAGATAAGGGAAGTTAACACTGTATTTTGGTGTAGTTAAGGAAGCTAAAGGTAAACTAAATTCTTACCTATAAAGATTTAAAGATCAAGTGCCATAATCTCAAACTAAGTAAAATTTAGGTTTGAAAAGGATGTAAATTACCGTGTAAGATTTGATTATTAATTTGAATTGATTCTTGAATGTGCAAGCTCCTGCTCTTGCTCACCACCTGGATGTCTATCATTTAATTTTGGAGGCATTGATGTTATACGGGTACCCATTATGCAGTGACTTTTTTAAGCTTCCTATTTCTCTCGCTCATGTCAGTGGCCATATATGTTAACATGAGACAGTTGTTAGCTAGTGCCCATTTTTTTCTACAAACGATAGTCTTGCCTAATAATTCATATATAATGTTTAGTTTTGTGAGGTTATGCTGATTTGTTCATGGAAGCTTAAACATGCGAAGCTTGGATAGGATATGAATTAGTTTTATGAGGTTGTGCTAAAATTTAATTTTGTTTTTTCTAATTTTGTGAAACGACATGCTGATTTGTTTTGAAATTAGTTTTGTTAGCATGAATTATTTTTCATTTTGTTTCTTCCACTTTGTCAATATGAATTATTTTAATTTTGTAGAAATAAAGAATATGGAAAAGGACACCGAAGTGGAAGAGTTAGAAAAAATTGAGGAGGATGATGAGCCAATAATTGGGATGTCATTTGATAGTGATATTGATATATTTATTTACTTTAAAGAGTACGGTAAAAGAAAAGGATTTCCGGTTATGCAAAGAACTAGTAGAAAGGACAGTGATGGGATACTTAGAAATGTGAATTTTGCTTGTGGTCGAAGCGGTGAGACAAGAAGCAAATCTATTAATATTTTAAGGTCCCAACCTCGCAAAAACAGGCTGTAATGCTAGATTGGGAGCTGGTTTAAGGGAAGATGGAAGGTGGACAATTCGAAGCTTAAATCTTGAACACAACCATGCATTGTTAACTCCAACCAAGTCTAAATTTTTTCGGTGCAATCGTACCCTCATTACATATGCAAAAAAGAAGCTAGACGTAAATGATCAAGAAAGAATCAAATTGTCGAAAATTATCAATCACTTGTTATTGAGGCTGGTGGCCATGAAAACGTGACATTCATAGAAAGAGATTGTAGAAATCAGGTTCAGAAAAGAAAGCAGATTACAGCTTGGAGATGCAGATGTTGCTACTCTTCAAAACTATTTTATAAAAGTACAAGGAGAAGACAATAGGTTTTACTTTAGTATGCAAGTGGATGATGAGGGACGATTAAAAAATATTTTTTGGGCCGAGCCAAGGAATATGAAAGCATACAAAGAGTTCGGAAATGTTGTTACATTTGATACCACGTATTTTACAAATAAGTATAATATGCCATTCGCTCCGTTTGTAGGAGTTAATCATCATGGGCATTCTATTTTGTTTGGGTGTGGATTGATTTCACACGAAGACATTGAGACATTCACGTGGTTATTTCGGACGTGGCTATCCTGCATGTCTAATTCAGCTCCCATTAGAATCATTACAGACCAGGATAGGGCAATGAAAGTTGCAATTGAGAATGTTTTTCCCAATACTCGACATTAGTGGTGTTTATGGCATATAATGAAGAAGATTCCAAAGAAGCTAAGGGGTTATAAAGAATATCGTGACATTAGTAATGTGTTGCATTGTGTTGTTTATGATTCCCAGAGCCCAGCAAAATTTGAAGAAACTTGGCACCACATGATTGTAGAATATGATTTGGGGGCTAATGAATGGTTACAGGGCTTATATGATGAGAGGCATCATCGGGTACATTGTTATCTAAACAACACTTTTTAGGCAGGAATGTCAACCACTCAATGCAGTGAGAGTATGAATGCATTATTTGATGGTTATGTTAACTCTAAGACTACTTTGAAGCAGTTTATGGAGAAATACAGTAATGCATTGAAGAATAAAGTTTAGAAGGAAGTTGAAGAAAATGCCAAGTGTCTTTCCCAGCAAATGCCATGTGTAACATCTTATGCATTGGAGAAGCAAGTCCGAGATGTGTATACTATTTCAAAATTTCAAGAATTTCAACAAGAGCTGATTAGGAAGATATATTGTGAATTTATCAATTCTATGGGTTGTGATTATATAGTTAGAGAGGACGTTAAAGTTGGAGTAGGTAAAAAAAGAACTTTTTTTTAAGTGCATTTTGGAAAAGAAAATGGTGAAATCTGTTGTAGTTGTTCAAGATTCCAGTTTAGAGAAATTCTTTGCAGGCATGCCGTTACAATTATGATACACAATGGCATGGAAGTACTTCTAGAAAAGTACATCCCACGAAGATGGAGAAAAGTAGAGTGAAAACGAGTTATGAGCTGCATAGTTGTACAGATGAATAAAAACAGTATAAGAAAATGTGTGTTACTTTCGCAGAGGTTGCAAACATGGCTGCGCATAATGTTGAAAGCTCTAACCTTGTTTTGAGATGGATTGAGAAGGTATGGAAAGATCTACCGAAGACAATTCAATGCGAAGGTAACGAAGCAACTGTTGTTACAGGCCAAGGAAGTTGTAGTGTGGGAATGGAAACAGTACGTGATCCAGTAGCTAAGCGTGGTAAAGATCGTCCACCTTGTCAAAGAAAAATGTCCAACAAATTTTTGAAATCTAAAATGAATTCTGCACGTTCAAATGCAAAGGTTAGTTTTAAAATTAATTTTCAAATTAATGGTTTATTTTTAATTTATGACATAAATGATGCTCAAATGTATGTTTTGTTGACTTTCCAGGATGGACAGGTAAACGATCAAGTGGCAACTATGATCCCAACACACGAGAACAATGTTGTTACTGTAGGTTTTATGGAATTCCTAGGCATGCCATTAATTTTCATTACTTAATCATACACATTTTTCTAATATATTGTTGAATTTTTGTAGACATTTCACATTCTTGAAGGAAGTTATGTTGGTACGAATATGTACTCACATGAAATTATAAACTATTGTAATGTAAGTTTTTCATTCTCTATGTATATGTTTTTTTAATTATCGCTTCATTTAAGTCCCGTTAATGTTGTTTTAGGGCCTTGTGAACTTGCATCAAATAGTTGGAGATAATGTTTATTCGATAGCTACACAAAATTCTTACACGGTAGGTGGTGATAAATTTAGTATTTGCTCATCTTATGTACTTTATTTTCTTTTATTATAACAGGATATTTAATTTTTCCTTTAATAGGAACCACAACTCCAGCTGCATAGACATTTTCAACAGCTACTCTTTCAGCAAGATAATGAATATGAAGTTAATAAGGAGTTTGCAAGTGATTTTGTAGAATAGTATTGTTTTTGTATTTTAAGCATGAAGAATGCATATGTTTGTTTTATTCTCATTAATATTGGGATACAAGCCGTTGGCTATAATATGTGAGCTTGTGGATTTGATAGATGGATTTATTCTTGTAATGGTATATTTTTCTTTTAATGGCATATTGGTAGTATTAGCCATGTAGTATTGGAATATTGGTAGTTCTAGGCATGTTCCTTTAATAAATTTATTGGTAGTTCTAGGCATGTTCCTTTAATAAATTTATCATTTAATGCATGGATTTCATTCTTTAGCCATGTGCATCTGGGTACATGTCTTGAGGACAATTACAATGCATTCTCTTGGCATTGCTCTCAAAGTTGTTGACATGGCTGGTTCTAAAAACATGAGCAAGCTTAAGTGTTTCTCAACGTGCAACAATTATCAGTAATTGCAAGTATAATATATAAATCAGCTAACAAAACAAGAGAAGCTAATATATTAATAAGAGTAGCTAATACATTAACATTATTGTTGTGAACAAAAATTTACATCTATTGAAGCATTCATGATACAGTTCACAAAAAAAAAAAAAAGATAATACATACCAAAATAGTATAATTATTTGTGGAATGTATGTTACAATAAAACTTGGTTCTCTTTTTCGTAGTTCATCCTCCATCAATTAACGTTGTCGTCATTGTTGGAGTTCTTGCTCAAGCATTTGAAATTTAAGAGACAAGCATTCGATTTGATGCCCCAACTTGCGGACTTCTCCTAATAACATATCAATTTTATTATGGTTCATATTCCAATCTTCCATCCCTCCAAAGTCATTACATTCACTGCACTTCCGATCATCATCCCATTCAAAAGGCCCACATCCTTTGCACTTCCAAAACTTACGATTCAGATTTTCTTTTGTACGTGAAGTTCATAAGACCTTATTGCTATTGCAGCATTTTTCACAAGCTTTCAGCTGTTTTTGAATTTTGCTTGTGATAGAAGACATAATGATTGAACAAATTCTGTACAAATATAAACAACAGCCAATAATGATTGTCAAGTTGAGCCATTATAGCACATAATGCATATAAACATCACAGAATGATGGCTCTCAAATATAAACAGCACATAATGTATATAAAACAGCTCAAAATGATGATTCTCAAATTATAGCTCAAGCTTGGCTAAAAAACATATTACTAGTATAGAATTTGAGAGTGGCAAGATTGCAATCTAGCCAAACCAAGCATAAGATTTTTCCAAATTTTGCTTGCTTTTATTCACAGCATGTTCTAACTTAACACCAAGCACTAAATTTCAATCTTGGTGATCCAGGTTTCTAATACGAATAAATTTCAACCTTTGATAGTTTCTGCTTAGAGACCTAAACTTAGCATAGTTGGTGCATAAAATAAAAAGCTATCATTCATATAAATATTCTCTTTAAATAAGTTTCCTTTTAAGATTATCATTAGAACAGGCCCTTGCACATTAACCTAAGTGGTAAGATTGAAGAAGGATAAATGTGATTCATTCTCAAATTGTAGAACTAGTTATTAGGTTTTTTAATCTCATCAGGGGCAATCCCATAAAATTCTAAAATAACGAAAGCTCATAGTAGCAGCAGCTATATCATTTAGGATTTGGATTATTATTTGAGTAATGCTTGTAAGTCAAAATTTAGAGGGCTCGGGCATCCAATGTAATCAAATTACGAAATGCCGCATAGCTGATGAAATGTTTCTTTATGCAACAAACCAATTAAAATCACATACATACTACAGAATACAGCAACAATTTCATCTGGATTGATATTTTACCAAAACTATAATGGCATAAAACAAGCTAGTTCTAGTAGTCATGGTGTCATCTCCAGCACAAACCCATCTCAATCATCTCCTAAGACTATCGAAAATCAATTACAAATCAATCTATTTGAACTTATTTGCCCAGCACAAATCAATCAAAATGCAATTAGAAATCAATATAAACTGCCTCACTTGCTCACAATATCAGCTGAATTTTCAAAAATTTATAATCAACATAACCAAATTTGGTATTAATGAATCTAATTACCTCTACAAACGGCAGCCATACGACCACTGAAGTTGAGAGCTGAGAGAGTGAAGCTGAAGCAAGCCGATCGACAGCGAAAACGGAGGGAGAATCGAGTGAAGGCAAGCCGAGAGATGCAATCGACGTCGAGAACGGAGGGAGAATCGAGTGAAACTGAAGCAAGCCGAGAGATGCAATCAATGGTGAGGACGGAGGGAGAATCGACTGATGAGATTTGTAGAGGTCCCAGCTACGGGAGACCCACAGCGAGATAGAGCGAGACGTAGAATAGAGAGACACGGAGGGAGAATCGACTGGTGAGATTTGCAGAGACTGCTAGCTGCAGAGAGACCCATGGCGAGAGAGAGCAAGATGGAGAATAGAGAGACACGGCAGAGAGATTTACGTGAGAGAGGTTGCGAGCGTGAGAAAGGTTGCGCGTGTGTTGTGTGAGTTGTGTGTGTGTGATGTGAAATGGGGCTGCATAGATGTTTTAGTGTACCCAAAACGCATCGTTCGGTGCTTATTGTGCTGCTTATTGTGGCAAGAGTGTCATTTTCCAAATTAAATACACACTATTTAATTTGAGTGAAACTTTGGAAATAAATTAATTGGGGTTATGGATCCATTCTTAGTAGTAAATATAATTTAATAAATTGTTATTATTTTTTATTTGACAAAAAGATTAATTACATAAATTATCATTATTTTCCAATTAATTTTATTATTGATTAAGTAATTAGTGTGCCAAAATTTAATTTATCTATAATAATTCAAATTACCATTTTAGCATACCTTATATTAAATATTAATAATTTATTATGTCAAACTCCCTTGTTTGTTTACAATAAATCAAGATTTCGAAATATGAATTATGGATAAAATTAAAAAGAAAATAATTTAATTTATACAATTAAAAATAGAATTTGATTCAACCATATTTTTCGACTAAGAGTTTCACCTTGCCCTAACTATTATTGTTTAGTTAAGCATAATTGAAATAAAAATAATTATTAAAATTAAATTACACATAATTAAAAATAAAAATAACTAAAATAGAAAATAAAACTAAATTTATTATGAAAATTATTTTACAAAATATTAAAAAGAGTATATAGGAGAAATGAGGACAAGAATTTGGAGAGAAAAAAGTGAAGAAAGGAGTAGAGAAAGGGATAGAATAGTAATTTTATACTAAAAATACTTAGAAATACAAGATAGAGTAAGAATTACATAAAATAGAGGTGAAAACCAGATTCAACACGCCCAAATTAAGGGGGAGGGGGAGCCTAGTATTTATAGATACAATGGGTAAATCATGGTCATCGGATGAAAATAATTTAGATGCACAAGATTGTGCCACGTGCGGCGCTCAGATTAGATGGAACACATCGTCAAAGCTATCATTCGGTGTATGTGCATGTATGGTACACGTGTTTTTCGATCCACAAATATGCTGCCACGTCACTAGTCAAAATATAAGGTCAACAAGCTTTACTTCAGTGTACATACATGTATTGTACATGTATTTTTTGTCCAATAATATGTCACCACTAGGGGTGGCAATTTCAGTTAGGATTCATTTATTCGATTCGATTCGATGTGAATTAAATGGGTTTGGGTTTGAAAAAATTGATTCGTTTAATAAATGGGTGAATTCGATTCGATTCGCTTATTAAACGAATCGAATCTGGGTTTGAGGACGTTGATTCGTTTATTCCTTGAGGATTCGTTTAATAAATGCGTCATAAATGAAATTGAATACGATTTAGTCGTTTAAAATTCGTATATTATTTGTTTAATTAGATTACTTATTTATCCATAAATATGTATGAAAAAAATTAAAGTTTGAACGTTAATATAATAATCATAAATGATTATAAATTTGTATTTTGTAGGATATTAAATTTATGGTCTTTTTATATTTTACTTTACTTAATTTTTGTTTATTAGTTATATTTTTTATAAACAAATTCATATTAAATTCGATTCGTTATGGATTAATTATAGGATAAACGAATAGTAAACGAATCCAAATTCGATTTGATTCGTTTATTAATTCAACTAAACGAATTAAATGAATTAAATGAATCAAACCGAATATTTTTTTAATAAATGAATTGAATCCGAATCAGCAGACTTTTGACCTAATTCGTTTATGATTCAATTCGAATACGATTCGATTATTCGTTTTGCCACCACTAGTCGCCACATCATCAGTCAACACAAAGTCAATAGGGAATTGTTTCAGTGTGTGTAGTCTACAGTAAGTGAATTGAGCGATCAAATATGATGTTGTCACGTCATCAGTTAATGCAAACTTAATTACGCCCCACCAAATTAGAATACATCCTACCACACTAGATTCAAATTATTGTAAATCTTGTTTCATGCAACCGACGTTCGTTTTAACCATAGTTTCTGTCATTCCTTAGGTTTTTAGGACTTCTAAACCCATTTATGATGTTGGTACTGCCATCTGGGACCTTAAACATAAGTAAAATTATGATTTTATCTTTTATATCCTTCCTAAGATTTTTACTATTCTGAGCTTAAAAATATTGTCTATTTTATTGTGCGATTTCTTGATAATTGTGAAATAGCCAAAATAACTTAAAATATATAAAATACTCAAATTATAACAGAACACTCACAATTAAAGTTTAAGAAACTTAAATATATAAAAGTAGAGATGTTAGTGAATTCTAGAGTATAAAATGAAGATTTTACCATTTATAAATATATAATCTCCAGCACTCATCAATTTATAATGTTAAAATAACTTTTCTAATATTCTATAAATTTTATTAATTTTATCTTATTTTATATGTTATTTTAATTTTAATTTATATTTATTACAGAAGTTTATTTAAAGTTAATATTGAGTTGTTGTAATCAAGAGCATGATAGTCAAAAAAAGGGTCTGTGTGACCATTGATGAAATTAAGGGGTGTGTGACCATTTAAGTAAACTTTGGGGCTGTCAGTGACATTTCCCCCCAACAAAAAGGTAGTTTTATAATGAATTATACATATGTAAAACATAATATTTGTAAAAATTAAAAAGATTGTTTATTTTATGTTATTCCAAACGTAAAATTACATATAATTTTTAATAAGCTAAACATAAGAAAGATAAATATAAGGTAAATCAAATAAATTATTACAACACATATAAATTTTTATATTATTATTGTAAACAAATAAAAATCACAAATATCATATAAAAATCAAATTTCAACTTATATAACTAAATTGAAAATTGAATTCACAATTAACAACACATAAGTAAAACATAATATTTGATTTTTTTAAGCATAATATTTGTAAAACTTTAAAAAAATTTAAAAAATATTTATCTATGTCAAAACGTAAAATTATACATAAATTTTATAAGCTACAAATAATACAAGTAAATGTAAGGAAAAATAAATAAATTAATAGAATAGTAGTAAATTGTTGTATTATAAATTTATTTGTAGTTTACATCTTTCTCTAAAATTTTATATTTTGACATAGATAGAAAAAATTTACAAATATTATGATCTACTTGCATGTTTTTATTGTAAATCCACTTTTTTATTTTAATTAGTTACACTAGTTCAAATTCAATTTATAAGTTTTATGTTTCATATCTAGTTATTGGAGAAACATGAATTTCTAACTTATAAATTATAGTACGAGCTAGTTATAATCAAGCTTAATTTTTGTTTGAACAAGTGAAAATAATTAGAGGTTTTAATTAATCACAATTGAGCATCATTAAACGACTCTTCTAATTTTACTCTTCAAATGCTTATTTATTTATATCACAAAGAATGAAAAAAATATGCTCTCTCATAAAAGACTCTTCAAACAAAAATAAATTTATATTATTTTAATCAAAATTTTTCTTCCACCAAAATCATAGAAATTATAGCATTTACCCCTCTTCAAGCATAATGAGATAAAAAATAATATAATTTTAAATTAAAGGCTATAAAAGATTCTCCAGATAAAAATTTTCAAATAAGATAGTACTTCTCAATATTAGATAAAGAAAATGATAGTCTCATTTAAAGAGTCTCTAGGAACATTTATTACTATTATGACTCTTTAAATGAGTAGTAAAATCTCAGTTAAAGAACTTTTTTTGTGATGATCTTATATATTAATAACCATGTCATAATTAAATTGATGAATTCGAGAGCTCAAACTTAAATTCAACATGATTATTAAATGTGTTATATGAATCTAAATCAATAATTAATTATTTCAAGTTTTCGAATTTTAACTTATTTTGTTTGAAATAATTATGTTGTCAACCAAAATATTACCATAATAGGTAGATACTTTTCACCTAGTTTACAAGTTAGAAATTCAAGTCTCTCCAATAACTCGACATACTTTTATGTGATTGTTTAAAAGAATGTCTTAAGCATAGTTCATCTCAGCGAAAAAAGCTTTAATAAAATTATTTTTCTTTTTTTTTAAAGGTTTTAACCATGCATTATATTTGCAATTTTGCATTATGCCCAAATTCATATGACATATCATTACATCATGCACTGAATGACGATTTTTGTGTTCCAATGGAAAAATAGTTTTTGTGGTGATTGTAACGTTTTCACCGCTCTTTTGATACTGATAATGACGTCATTGGGCAAAATGCAAAAAATAGATCCAATAATGACCAATTTATTGCCCATTGTCGTCGTCATCGACAATAGTTACTAATAGAAAAATTTATCTGGGACGAGGGCCTTTTATTTTTAAATGATATTATTGAAATACTTATAATTTATTTAAGAGAAATTATTAACCATCCACCTAAAAATTACTATGTTATCAAAATAATACAAAAATTTGAATTTATTCAATTTTCCACCCATTGTTTAGAATGCGTATCAATTATCTACTGAAACGATAAAATTACTTTTATGAAATAACTACTTTATAATTTTTGTTTACCTTTGTTTTATCATTTTGTAAGGATAATTATGTCTTTTAGATGAATGACTAATACAAATTACAAATATTAAGTGTAAAATTAAATAAATTCAAAATTTTATATTACTTTTAATAATGAGGTAAACTTAGGATATGGCTGATAATTTCTCTATATGTAATATAGTTTCAAAAATAATTGCTTGATTAAATAATTAAGAAATAATGTTTAATAAGATTTTATAATTTAGTAAAGTATTAATATAATAATTTTTAGCAAAAATCTTAGTGAACTTATTTTTTAATAAAGCGGAGATGTGTGAAAAATAAAAATTCAAAATTACATGCAAAAGACGTAATATTAGCTCAAAAGTAAGGCCAAGTTGATGAATTGGCTGCAGGCCAACATATACAAACCAGGTGTGACATACCGTCAGGCTCAACCCTCTCGCTGTCTCGCAAGAGCAACTTCTTCACTGCCCGCTTGCTGCATCCAAAAGCACCATTCGAGGAATCTTCAAAGCTTATTCGTGGCATCATCCTATTGGTCAAAATAGCAATAATTTTCGATTCCGCGAATCGAAAGGGCTTAATATGCTAACTGTCATAAAAGTATCATTCGAGTAATCTTCAAAGCTTATTCGTGGCGTCATCCTATTGGTCAAAATAGGGATTCCGCGAATCGAAAGGGCTTTATATGCTAACTGTCATAAATGGCCCTTTTAGATCCGGGCTTGTGTTGATTCTGCCGGTTTGCGGCTTTGGCGTGCGTGTTTGTACGTTGACCTTTCTCATGCCTTTTTCAAAAGACCTAATTGTTTTTCTTTGTGAGTAATAATTAGAGTAATTGTTACACTGTGGCAATCACATTGAATTAAGGTGTACACTTCTTCTTTCTCTTTTTTGTTACCAACCTTTTTTTTTTTCCTTGGAATGGTGGAAAATCTTCGTTACTGCGTGCCCGTTCGCGCTGAATAGCTCTTCAGGTTGTATAAATCAATGCAGACAAGAAAATGGGAGCCTCATTTTTTAAAAAAAGGAGCCAAAATCATTGCAAGGACACGTGTGGGAGATGAGCAGCTGAGTATGATTGGCACTACAAGGCATTGATGTGCGACACTCCAACAACGCCACGGGCCCACGATGTGATTGAAAATAATCACATGCATTTGTGAATATGGGATATTAGTGGTTTCTTGTTTACTATTGGCTCAAGTGAAAAATTGTCAACCTGCCTAGGGATGGCAATTTTCGGGTACGGGGACCGAGTCCGGGTCCGGGTCCAGGTCTAAGTTCGGCCTTTTTGGTTCTAAACCTAAGCATCAATATTCTATATTGGATCCAGATTCAAACTCAGTTTCTTACGATTCAGGTTCGGTACGGGTTCAACTTGAAAAAATTTAAGTTTTCGGATTCCGGATTTTAAATTTGAATTATAAGATTGTTTATTACAAATTTTTTGGATTTTGGAATAAAGTTAAAATACTTATTTGCAGTTCAATCCAAATCAAATACAAATGCAAATAATATCCAGATTCTAAAAAAAATCAAATACAGATACCAAATCTTAAAAAAAAAAAAATCAAATGCTTTCATTGCTCTTTTCAGACTCAGAGACATCCAGATAAATTCTTTGTTCATTTTCTATTATGAATTTGTCAACCTACAAAAATTGTCAAAACATAATTAGTTTTATAATTAACAAATAGTTTTATATGCTACTTTTAACTGTAATAGCTACACACGTTTCGCAGATACCATTTTTAATTTATTAACAACAACAATAAAAAAAATCAAAATTAAATAAACTACAAATAACAAAATGGAAGCATAACAGATCATAAATATTAAAATCAAAGCATAAAAAAGCATAAATCACATAATCATAAAATGGAAGACATCAAATTACAAAGAGAGAAGCCGAAACTCACAATTTAGTATTCGCGACAGCGGCCGACAATGATGGCCGGCAATGATGAACACAGCCGCGATCACGATTCGCGAAGGTGGTGTTCAACTTGTGGCTTCTTACTGGTCGCGATAGAGAAGGCCGGTGATGATGATGAGATGAACACAACAATGCCGCGAAGGTGGTGACTGGTGAGGCAATGACGATGGCGATTAATTTGATTTCAAGAAGAGAAAAGCCAAAGAGAGATTGAGAGAGGAAATGTTTGGGTTTGAACCTTTGGTGCGACTGTGAAATGTGAGCAACTAGGGCATCTTTTTCTTTTTCAATTTTTATATTTAAATTAAATAATTTCAAAAAAAATTAAAATTAAAAATAAAAATATTCGGGTTTCGGATCAACGAGTTCACCTAAATCCGGATTATCTGGACCCAGATATATATAGGTTTATTAAATTGCATTCGGATTCTAGATAAACTTTAATCTAGTGCGAGTTGAACTCGGCTCGGATTTTCGGGTTCGTCCAGATCCAAGTTTAATTGCCATCTCTGAACTTGTTTAAGACTTTCAAATTATTTTTACGATCATTTATTTGTTTAATTTAATGATTTTATGAGTTAGATGCTGACCAATTGAGGATTCAAATGTAAGTTAAACTTTGTTTCTTATCAAAATATTTTGAGATAAAAAGCTACGGTTGTTAAATGAAAAACACTTTAATTTTGAAATAAAAATTATTAATGTTTGGTATATGATTTTCAAAGTTTTCTTCCGCAAGGCAAACGGTGCATCTGTAACAGAAAAAAAAAGGATGGAATTTCATATTTCCTTTTAGCAGATATTGAGGGTGAAAAAGATACATATTTTCCTATAAGAGATGTAACTCCAAATTGAAAGTTTTATACTTCTCCGAGTAAAATGATATTGCAAAGGATGCATATTAAAAAACTTTGAAGGGACTGCGAAGAAATAAGGGATAAGGTGCACAAAGAGAATACTCCATCACATCAGATGGTGTTATATTGATATGGTAAGACCGATCTATTCGGAATTAAAGTTGGACTACTGTAGTTTAAAAATTATTATATTAAGGTGTTTGATAAATATTAATTCTTGTAGTTTAGAAACGAACTATTGTATTAAGCTGTTTGATAAATATTAATTGTTGTAGTTTAGAAACTAAGTACACTTATATTATGTAAAATCTATATTCTTATAATTCACTTCTATGAAATGAAGGAGCTTTAGAGGAATTGTCTTGATCATTGGATATCATTGAGAAATAAGAACAAGTGTTATCAAATGATTTTCTGCAATTATTCCTAGTATGAGATGAGTAAAGAATCAAGCTACAAGTCTTGATCTATACAAAACTTACTGAGTTTTTATCTTTCTTTCACTTTCTTTTGTTTTACTTCCAAAGGTGTTAGTTCAAGTCCAGCTCGCAACAACTCCTTTTTGGTCATATTCCTTGGTCAATTAAATTTATTATCTAAAAATTATATTTACTATATGTTATTAATTTTTGTTTCGTAATTACAATTTTTTTCCACAGTAATTGTACCTTAAAATTATAGCACCTTAATATCAAATAGAATCTTATTGCAACAAAATGCATGTCAAACAAATCGATTCTTATAATGCTAACATGCGATGGACACAAAAGATCCTTCAAAAATCTCTTGGTCATGCAGCTTAATTGCTTGACTACATAAGCAAGGACACACACACTATTACTAAAGGTTGACTAACAGAACCTTGAGAGCAAATTAAAGAAAATTGTGAATCATCTAGTCCAGTTTAGAAGAGAGATTTTTATGCCTCAATAAGTTTCAGATTGGCCTAAAGTCGTGTCAATACCTCATTCTGTTTTGTTTGACAGGAAAAACAGAACATTTTTGCTCTTACGAACAGAACAGGTCCTAGTGATTACAGTGATTTTTTTTTCTTCTTTTCTGAAAGAAAATTAATCAATAGAGCAAAGCACTTCTATCTGCTGGAATTGCTCTCATCCAAACATAACATCTCAGGTTTCTGATAGAAAATTTAGCTAACCTATGATCTTCTCAATTGCGAGTTCTAGATACATAATGACCATGAAAATCTCTGCACCTTGGATCAGCAATTGAATATCTAAAGCTACCTAAAATACTTATTTTCTGCTACTCTCCGTTTTCCTAACAAGATTAACAATAGTTGAATCGTCTGATTAGATTATTAATGGAATTAAAAATCAGCTTCTTTTGCAATTTTAATCCCAATCTCATTGCTTCTGCTTCAACAAATTAAGAAGCCAATATGATAAACTATTAGAAAAAATAATGTCTGGCCAGTTTAGAATCCTTACTGATTTCATAAGTGGACTTGCAATCAACCCCAAATAAAACTGAGGATCAACAACGTTCATGTACTCCTGTCCAGGCTTCCTCCAAAATATATGCTTGATATTCTCCAAAGGACCTATGCTCACAAATCAGCCAGCTTAAATAATGAACTAATTTCTCCAAGTCTCTTACTAATTCATGAAGTTGCTTTAAACTTGGGGACAGACTAAGAACTCCATTTACCACATCTTTATAATCTTCAGCTTTTCAACTACCTTGGGTACAGAGCAGGTGCATCTTTCAAAAGTAAAAAATTACATGTCACTCTGAATAGAAATATTGATCTAAAGATGAGAAATCTGTTACTCTTCGCAAGGAATATCTACCATTGCGTTAAACTAAGTGATGCTATAATCACATTTTAGCTCAATACTGCTCCTGTAAAAGAATATTTGTCCACCAATCAGCCATTGGAAGCTCAGAGAAGGACTGTTAAAGGGTTACCTATAAGGTTACAGTAAGTATTCTATACTAAAATGGCTATCGATGGAACATCTTAAGTCAAATATAACTGCGAACACTACTAGATAACTGCAACTCTGATTTTGCACCAAATTTGCCCACTTTCCAAACAATTATATTATTCAATTCATATGCTTTTAAATTAAAATCTTTCTAAATATAAATAGGGCAAAATCAATCTATTAACCCCACATTCATCATCAGTTGCTTTATCTAGATTAATTATATTATTCACTTCATATAGTTTTTGCAGCTTTGATAACAATCTTAACATAAAAAATAATCTTTTCCCTAGAAAAGTGAAGAGTTACCTAGATATATCCTTGTAACCAACTTTTTCATTTGGGAACCCACGGAGACGTCAGTGGAGACAGTGTGCAGATCATCACAGAGGTGCCTCCTGGCGTAAGTAAGTTCGGACGTCAATACAGACCATCATATTTGTTTAGCAGTCCTTACTTAATTCCTCCTTTCAAGAGAGGAAGGAATGTCAGGCCTCTACCCACACTCCAAATCACAGAGGCCGACATTGATGAAAGAACGAGTGCCGATATAAATCCGCTTAGGGGCCTCGAAGATTCACGGCTATTTCAGGAGTTTGATCAGTGGTTCGCTGGCGGAATCACCGTGGATGCCCCAATCCAACAGTCACAAAAATTCTTCGACATACTCTCGGGCCACACTTCAATGGGATGGCTTGGTGACGAAGTGAATATTCTTGTACGGCTGTTCATCTTTCTTCTATATTATGTTATGTTATCAATTGACATGTTTCTATTTCTCTGCATTTTGCATATTCACGCTTATTTTCGCTTGATCAGTCAAAAACAACGGTAGTATCCAAATGCCTTACCTCAGCGCGTCACCCACACGGATACTTATTTTTGGGTAACGAGTTTTCAAAACTTAATATTCATTCATTTTCTTATCTCCTTATTCAATGATGACATCACAGTTAATAATTTAACTCTCGTGCAATATACCGATTAGGTGTTCCTGAAGCAATTATGGAACAACAGTCAGTGTGATGTCCATTCATTACAATATGGAGGTAACCTTAATAGCTATGTTGATGGACAAGAAGATATCATGTCGAAACCGTTCACGAAAGTCGATGTGGTGCGTACTGCTCAATGTTTATGTTGTTTAAATTTTCTACATTACGAAGACTATAAATTTATGTTCATGCTGTATTTGCAGATATTTATTCCTGTAAATCTTGGCGGTGATCATTGGGTACTAGCTCGAGTGGACCTTCAGGCCAAGAGGGTGCGGATTTATGACTCGTTATTGTCATTTACCGACGATAAAACGTACTTACATCAATTCAAACCATTGACAGTCATATTCCCTTAATGGCTTGAGGCTGTTGGAATCTACAACATCCGTCCTGACCTGTTGAGTGCGAACTCTTGGAAAGTTAGAGTAGTCAAAGACGTGCCACAACAAGAACTTGGAAGTGGCGATTGTGGCGTTTTTTTGTTAATGTTTACGATGTATTTAATGTTTGGGCGCAAACTTAAATTTGATAGTAGCCATGGGCAGTACTTTAGGAAGAAGATTGCTGTTGATATATTTAATGGCGATATTGGACTGTAAGCCATTGTAGACATTCGAATTGTAATGTATGAATATAATACATTCGGACACACATATTCGGTGATCTATTTGAATAGTTGATAATTTATTTTACACAAAATAAAATACTAAAATTAGAATACAATTGTACAACACACCAAAGATGAAACTTCCAAAGTGAACTATCATAAACAATGATGCGACTAGTTTGGATTTAAAGCAATGGGATTTTTGCATCTTTTGCGATTATGGCCCGGTTGGTTGCACCGCCCGCATCTCACAGTCCTTTGGTTTGCATCCTCACCAATAGAATGTATTCTGAGCTCTGGATGATGACCAGCTGGTGGTGCTTCGATTGGTGGGTTAACCTTCATGTCCCGAATTTCCGGAGGAATATCCCAATCTTGCATGTCGCCAACAGGCTCTACAAGTTGCGCATATGCCATGACTGACGACTCCTTTGAGTAAAAGTTAGAACAAAGACTTATGTAATCAACTCGGACGGTGAGACAAGCAGCAATTGCATGGGCACAGACAAGCTGATCAAGTTCGAATATTCTGCAGGAGCAAGTCTTGTTACATAGATCAACAATCCCTTCCTTAATACCACCACCCAGAACATGGAATCGATGCTAAGATATAGGACGAACGGTTATTCTTTCCGCCAAAATTCTACTCTCAGCAACTATTTCGTCTGCCCATGTTGTTAGGCGAGTACTTATTGATTCAGCAACAACTTTTCAGTCATAAAACCATTGTTGCAATGTTTTTCTGAAGTGATCAACAAGATGAGTAACCGAAAATTTTCGCGGTTCCCTCATAAATGAATTCACACTCTCTGCGATGTTGGTGGTGAGGATGCTGTATCTCCTACCTTCAAACTCAGACCTTGAACAATTACACGTACCCACATTATTCTCTAAGTAATCAGCCGCTCCCGAATGGAGCATTCACAACCCCTTTAGTTGTTTTTTAAAATCTTCGTGTCCATATGTTTTTGCTGCATTGATAAAGGCCGGCTCAAATTCAGCCCAAATAGCTTTAGACATTCTGAATTTAGACTTTATGTTACCTTTCACATAGTAAAAACAAATGCCATGGCCAGTAGTGCGAAATACTTTCAAAACGGCTCTCTTAATGGCAGTGCACCGATCAGAGATAAATGCTATCTCTGGTCTGTCGCTAATCACTCCATGTAGCTTTGTCATAAACCATTCCCAAGCATCATTATTTTTCGAATCCATTACCCCAATGGCTAACGGATACAGTTGATTGTTTCCATCCAGGCATGTTGCCACAAACATGCTCCCACGATACAGCCCCTTTAGATGAGTACCATCTACAGCAATGACTGGCCTGATGTTCTGCAAGAAACCCTTGATAGAAGATCCAAGAGCTAGAAAGTAGTATAAGAAATTATCATTTCCATCTTGCTGTAGGTGAGTAACTGGTCAAAACGTGAGAGTATTTGGGAAGTAAGTTGTATGACTTTGCAGGATTCCCTCGTATTATTTCGAGGCCAACTTCTTTCGCCCGATATGCCTGCTGGTATGTTAATTGCACACCGTATTCCTGCTGCATGTCTGCTCTGATATCATTCAGAGTGTATATCCGCTTATCCTGGATAAATTTATCGGCGATAATATGACCAACAACCCGACTTCTTACTTGTCGAAAACCACTAGGCAACACCTCATTAGAACATGTGTGTACATTATCAACTCTTCTCACTACCCAAGGAACATTCTGCTCATTCGAACCTCTCGTTGTTCGAATACGCCATTTGCATGATTCCGATGAACAGTTGGCCTCAAAGCGTGACGTTGTGGAGCGTGCAATCTTAAAATCAAACTTATCTCTCAAGGCAGCTTTCCGTAGTTCTAGTATTAACTCATTTTTCTCGGCAAACAGCGTACCCACGCTAATATTAGCAGAATTACAACTTCTAACTAAGTCGGGACCGACCAAGTTTGAAGGCAAAACTGGAGCAAGACTCACAAGGGGATCAACTGTTGCCTTTCTCCTCGAACGGGCCATTAGAGGAATATCATGTTCATGCTCATCCTCATCATTGCTAGGAATATCGGAATGATCGATGCTCCGATTATCAATTGGACTATTGGACACAGTGGGCCTCGCACTATTGAACGGTTCTGCAAAAACATAATCAGCTTCTGTGTTGTTGGTGTCATCAACAGGATCATCATTGTTGCGAAAATCATTGTTGTGGAATGGAGAGTACCATTGCTCTAACGATGTCGTTACTGGAAAAACTTCTTCTTCACCATTGGCAAATGTAATACCGTTCTCATCAACGAAGTTGTTGTTTTCATGGAGTGGAGAGTAATGTTGCTGCCCCAATATCGGCTGTGGTAACACCTCTTCTTCAATATCGGGGACAGAGTCGTTTGCTCTAAAAGAAGATTCAGTTTCTACAAATGGCTCAAGATCTTCGACCGGAACTCGAGGAGATGTGGTAACAAATACAGGGATACATCCATAGTTGACCACATCAGAGGCCGTATGTAATACAACCTTTACCATTTCATCATTAAATATGTCAATAGGTAGTGAACATGCACGATACATTGTGTTGCTAGACCTCAGAGTTGTCTTCATCGTCATAGTATATTCATTAGGATTTATCTGTAAAACTCCATACACTCTTGCCAAAAGCTGATCAAACGTACAATCTTTCCGAACAAAAAAAGCAGTATTTTTAGCATTCACGTACTCCATACGGCCATCTGCCAACGTCTCCCACCAACCGTCGTAACACAATTGAAACACAACCGAATCCATCAAGCCTAAAATCATTAAAAAAAAAAAAGAAATAAGATTACAAACTACAAAATATGATAAACAGAATTGAGGCACATTTTTTCTATGTACTTGCCCATCGCAATTAAATTTAAACAAATTCTTAGTCCAACCATTTCATACAATGCAATTCAAGATTTTAGATTTGATTCATCTCCACTTAAGCTTCGAAACGGTATATTATACGCTCTAAACAGACAGATGTAGCCAAAGTTATGACTTTCAAAAAATGTCTGAAATTTGGTGAGACAGGCTGTTTTAGTGAGACAGGCAGTGGGACAGGAGCCTGTCTCACCAAAATGCAGAAACGCTTAAGTGCGATAGGAAGTAGGATAGGCACCTGTCCCACTTCCTGTCGCACTATATTTGCTGTATTTCAGTGGGACAGGTGCCTGTCTCACCAGGTGCATGTGCGACAGGCAGTGGGACAGGTCCTTCCCACTGCCTGTCCCACATGTACTATGTGAGACAGGCACTTGTCCCACTGAAATACAGCAAACATAGTGCGACAGGAAGTGGGACAAGTGCCTGTCTCACATAATCTGAACCCAGATTTAGTGAGACATGCGCCTGTCCCACTGCCTGTCTCATTAGATATGGGTTCATTTTTTCTTCGAATTTCTGACTTTTTTTTTAATTTTTTCTCCATTTCTCTACTTAAACTAAGTTTCTCTACTCCAAGCAAGCATTTTTACAAATTATATTGTTTTATGAATGAAAAATAACAACATTTACAACACAACCATATCAATTTCGCATTTAGGTTTGTATTGTGCAAAAATTGAAACTAACCTCAAGAAGCTTCCAAATTATCAATTGATGATTATATCTTCAGCTATACAACACTTGTTTGATGAGATTTGATGATTCGTAGAAAATATTGATAGTGTTTTTTTGAGAGTGCTGAGAGTGTTGAGAGTGTAGAGAGTGTGTAGAGAGTGTGGAGAGTGTGTAGAGAGTGTGGAGAGTGTATGCGTGGCATTGGTTTGTAAATTTGTTTAAATTGACGAGAACAATTTGGTCCAAAAAACTAGCAATTGGCTAGTTATGATAAAAAAAATTTGTGTGGTTAATTTCAAAATTTGTAAAAGTTTTTTTGCTATATTTGTAAATTTCCCAAAAAAAAAAGGGAATTACTTCTACAGAGAAAGGTATGAGGATTTTTAATTAATGATGGTCTCATCACATTGCCCACCGAGTCTGAACATGTCCAGTTGTTAAAGATCAAAATTTTGCTATGAATGGTGACCTTACTGAAATCCTTACAAAAAGTTGCTAAAATTCAGTACAACATTGAAAATCTAAAACACATATCATATGCTTAAGGACCTTCAAAATTTTTAAGTCTGTCCACAATATTGGCTCCAAATGTGAACCAACAATATCTAGATTCCATAATTTATTACTAACTTGACTTAAAGATCTATTCATGCCTTCATAGCAATACCTTAAACTAAAACCTCGAATTGTAGACTTCCAATGTCTGAACCGACTTTCAGAAAATGTTTGGAAGCCGAATCAAACTTCAAAAGTCACAAAACATTTACTATATCAAAGCCGCAGATGTCTACTATGCCTCCTCAAAATATTAGAATTTTATTCATAACATAGCAAAATCAAGTTATAAATTTCTAAACACAGCAAGCTGGATTCTACTGAACCATATTTCCAGAGTCTAGCTTTACGACTTCAAAGACCTCGAAAAATCATGAAGCTTTACAGAGAAATTCCTACATATATCTACTTAACCGTATCCAGAATCCATGATTTTACGAGCAATACTCATCAAAGTTATAAACCTACCATTTCGATAAGGTCGGTGCTATAAATTTTGACCCAATAAATTGATGGATGGGTTTGGGTAAAAATAATTTAACACAATACGGAACCGTTTAAACATGAGCCACTATAAAATCTTCTACTATTATAAATAACATAAAGGGTGTGTTTGCCTAATTTTCAATTGTCATTACGTTGACAGTTTTTATTTTTACCTTTTATTTGAATCCGTTTTTTGGGTGCAATTTCCTCCAAATAATATAGTTCAACCCCAAACCTATTATTGTTTTATAATATCCCAAGAGGTTTTTACTAGTTATAAATTATTATTTGTTTTGACGGCTTATTTAATGGAAGATTGTGGGAAATGCAACCTGTGCTGTCAATTACAAAAAATTCGGAAGAGTCTAAAGTGATGGTGATCTTATTTTACCTTTATTTATATTTCTTTCAGGAACAAAAAGAATCAAATAGCATTTTGTTTAATAAATTTAAATTGAAAACTTTGAAGCTTAACCGAATCACTGTATTTTTTTCAGAAAAAATTCATAGTTATTGTAACAAAAATATTTGAAATTGATTCACGTTATTAACCATAATTAATAAATAGATAAGGTTTGCATGAGGAAATTAAAACAGAATTTTGAACAAGGTTCTGCATTTAATTAATTGGTATTGATCAAAAGGATTAAGCAGCTACTCATTAACAAACGGAAGTTTGCACACACGGCTTTCACTGATGTCGAGACGGTGTCATATAGCAATATAATATGCTTTTGTACAAATGCTACGTGAACACATATTTGTTCAGCAATACTTTTACCCTATTTCATCCATGATGTTAAAACTGTAATAGAAAAAAAATACGATATTAAAGATAAATGTAATTTTTTAGTAAATAAATTAGCTAATCTTAATTACACACGTTTGAGATTATCATTTTCTTTGGGTTGTGAAAATGTCATATTTATTACTCAGCAGTATATTTTTTCTATAACTATGTTTTACTAATTAGAGGTGCTAAAGTGTCATTCTTCTAAAAACTTAAGACCATACATATGTGATGCACAAATAACAAGAATCAAGACATTAGCAAAAATCAAGACTATTATGTCATATATACAGGACAACAATCATGATTGTTAGAGAAATTATCCCAGATTATGGTTGCAAATAATTTTTTCAGATAGCCATTTCCTGACTTATACAATAAAAAGAATCTCTGCTCCAAAGAATATAATTGTGGTGAATTTATCAAATAAATTGGAAGAAAGGTCGTTATCGTTTTATTTAATTTACATTTGCAAGTGCTTTTTTATTATAAAAAAGTTAAACTATTTCACGTAAACTTTTCAGATGATAAGGAAGTAAGGACGTTAACAAATGGAGATATTTACAATTATAAAGTATTGTTGTTAGAATTGGTTATAAGAAGAAAACCGTCAGACATTAATTTATATAATTTTGCAAAAATGACCTTACTTGATCATGAGATGGATAATATGAATTTGACACTTGTAAGAGATGATAAAGATTTGGCCGTTACTAGTAAATAGACGCAGAGGCAAACAAGAATAAACAGCAAAATAGAATGCCTTTTTTATATGGTGAGAATTGGAGTGCCTTGTTCAATGGAGTTGCCGCCAAGATCAAATGGACATGACCGATGTTGTCAATGAATTACAATTAATCAAGAAAACTCTTCTTGAACCTAGAATTGTCTTAAATGTGCAAAGAGGTAAATAAATGTTTAAAAACTATCTTCTAACATTTTACCATGTGTTGTAATTTTACAATATTTATCTTGTGAAAAAAACGTTTATTACTTTATTTCGTGTTTTTGCACTTTTACTAACCGTATGGCAACATAGTTAAAAAGTTCATCCATGCAGAAAACATAAATAACGATCTTAGCACATAAGGAAGATGCCATGGTCACATGATCAAAAGAGACTGCAGTAAAACTTCTATAATTTGATACCTGATAAATTAATAATCTCAATTATATAATATATTTTTGGGGTCCCTACTTAGTCTAAAGGGCTGTATTAATAATTTTGGTAAATTAATAAGTTAATATTTTTTTTCTAAAAGTTCTTATATAACTTTTTTTCCGTTCATATCATAAATTAATAAATGGTTGAAATTACAAATAAAATTACAAATATAATTGATTATGACATTTTATTAAAGTATGAGTCTAGTGTAACTTATTTTTTCTTGAAATTTAAATCTAGTTGGATATCATCTCTAATTTTTATTATTGAATTTAGAAGTTATGGAGTTGAATTCTCAAATTGTAATAAGAATATTATTTAATTTGTTGAATAAGACTATAGGATTAATTCAAATACAATGAATATTATTTAATTAAGTAGATAATTAAGTACAATGTATTTCTTTATTTTGTGTTATTTAATGTGTATTTAGTGGATTAATTCAAATTTAATTGATTGGATTGATAAACTACAATGAACTTTTAGTTAATAGACGTCTGTTCATTGAATTATAAATATACTCTATAAATTAATAATTATTAATTTATCAATTAAATATTATATTTTTAAATTAAAGATTTTGTTGGCCCTGACATTTTTAATTTATAGAGGTTTTACTTGTATTTTCTGGAGCAGCGAGAGACGCACAACATTAATTTGTTTCCCAAAAAAAAAAAAAAAGGTTTTAATATTTAAGTTAGTAGTAATTTATGAGATTGTGGAAACTCAAAGTTTAAGAATGACTATGATCAACTAGCTTCCTTGTGTCATCTTTAATTTAAGTAAAATAGTAAAGGTAAAGGGAGTAAGAAGGATCGTGTTGCCAACTCCAACTAGTTTGGAACTGTATTAAAATAAATTTTGACTATTATTTCGGAATATAATTAATGTTCTTTGTGAATGCCTAGTATCAATTGATGTTGATTTGATGACATAAGAGTATCAATGTATAGCTTTAGAGCATTACCAACATCTAATTTTATTTTTCAAATATTTATTTACTTAACTATGTGATAAATAAAAGAGTGAAAAAATAAATCTTCTTCATATTATTTTAATCAAACTTTTTCCTCCACCAAAATAATAGCAATTATAACACTTCTCTCTCTTCAAGAATAATACGATAAAAAATAATTTAACACTAAATTAGAGACTCTAAAAAACTCTCTAAATAAGATTCTTTAAATAAGATATACTTGTCTCTCTCTTCAATATTAAATATAGAGAATGATATAACATTTTATTTAAAGAATCTCATTTGAGTAGTGTTTTGAAACCCTTTTTGTTGATGTGACTTTTCAAATAAGATGTAAAATCTCATTTGAAGAGCCTTTTAGTAATGCTCTTAGGTTCTATCTCGGTCAAAATATAAAACAAGTATTGCTAAAGTCAAAATTCTAGATTAAAATATGAGCCTGAGGGAACTTATTTAAAGGTGGTCGATATGAGATTCCTATTGTTATATTATTATAAATTAACAAGTAATATAAGACCGCCAATTTTGTATGCAAATATACACTACTTAGACTCCTAAGAAAGACTGGAGGGGTCACAATAATCCTGCTTAAAACTCAAACTCCTTAGACGATATATATAGCCTTCGTGACAGAACCTTCTTAGTGCATTTAAGCTTACTAATAAGCCTCTTACATACTTATCACTAATCACAAGTATATAATAATAGTAAATTAAAATAGCAAAGATATAATAAATAATTAACAATATGTAAAATAAAAAATATCACTAAAAAATAACTAACCGAAGGTCTATAAAATTATAGTGCCCTTAAAACAGCTTCGCCACCTTCACAATGGTGTTTGAATAATATTGGCGTCTATCTCCTAAGATATAATGGATTCAAATAGTGTTGGCAACACAATCTTATTATTCCCACGAACTTCAAATAAATGTTTAAATTCTATTGCACTGACGCTTAAAGCTAGAGAATATTTGCTTAAAAGAGAGAAGAAGAAAATCACTTGGATTTTGGTGTGTTTTTAAATTGAACATGGAAGCCAATATATATAGGTTTTGAGGGAGGGCGTTGGTTAGCTAAAAATCCCATGTGAGATTTTTCTTCATTTTTTCATATCAATGGGTGCTCTGTGAGATCCAATTTCTCATTCACCCAAGCACTAATTTGAGCTTTCTATGATTTGTTGTGAAAAGTTCACAGAGGAGATTTCAAATCATCCATACATGTATATTTTTCCAATATTTATCTTGACTTAAAACTAGCCTCAAACTAGCCACTTTATGCTATTTTTCTAACAATCCCTTGCATGAGTGAAAATTGACAGAAGACACAAAAATAATTGTTTTGATATCAAAATCATTTTGACTCTGGTCATAAATTCAATGGATCGAAACCTGCATAGGATAGATAGGTCTCAACTCTTGAACTCTCTTGTGAAATATATTTACTTTACTGACTGACTAGTAGTGCAATGTGTTTGAACTACTTTATCGTTTATGTAAACGATGATATATTTCACAAAAGAATTTTTCCTAACATTTTTGAGTTCTTATAGCTATGTTCATTTTGGCTTTTAACATCTGACTAGTTCTGGAAGAGTTTCTAACAATTGAACTCTGGGCAATTCTCTATGAAGCAACCTCAATTCTCTCTCACATTGGTGAATTTCTTAATCAAAAGTAACCTTCTTTACTTTGCTTGGATTCCTAACGCATGAAAAATCATTAAAAGCATAGCTTACCTTTTTCTTCCTATGGGCATCACTATTTTAATCATAAGAATGGATAGGAGGGTAACCCTCATAGTGATCTAACAAGGTATTTTACAATTAAGTTGTCCTTTTGAGCTTAGTTCTTAGAATCTTTAGTCAGCTAGGTTAGGTTTTCCTTTGTAAAATAAACCTTCATTCTTTGGACTTTAGTCTCATTCCCTTAGATGATTTTTCCACTATATCTTTATTTAACCCTTTGGTTAATGGATCCCCAATGTCATCTTTTGACTTAGTCAATAGAAATAACTCCAATAGAGAGTAGTTGTTAAACGGTATTATCTTTACAATATATATGTCTAGACTTACCACTGTACATATTGCTTTGTGCTCTTCCAATTGCAAATTGATTATCGCAATATATGCAAATTACTGGCACAGACTTTGGCCATTTTAGAATACCTTTTAGGAAATTCCGTAGCCATTCTGCGTCTTCACCACACTTGCTCAATGCAATGAATTCAGATTTCATTGTTAACTTGGCGATCACTATTTTTTTTGATATTTCTATGAAACGGTAGCACCTGCTAGTGTAAATATATAGCTACTGGTAGACCTTAAGTCTTTTACATTGGATATCCAGTTTACATCACTGTACCCTTCTACTGCAGTTGGATATCTCATATAATGCAGTCTATAATTACGAGTATAGAGTAAGTACCAAAGCACTCTTACTATATCTTCTTAGTGATCAGTTCCTAGATTACTTGTATATCTAGTAAGTCTGCTTACCGTATAAACTCAGTCTGGCTTTGTACAACATGTTGAATACAACAGACTACTAATCACTCTAGAGTATTCTACTTGAAAGACACATTTACCTCTATTTTTAGATAGATGAAAACTTGTATCTAAAGATGTTCTTGCTACACCAGAATCGTCTTTATTCAATTTCCCAAGAATTTTATCCACATTATATGTTTAACTCAAAATAAGTTCATTAGATGTCCTTTGAAATCTTTATTCCCAAAATGACATCTGCTAGACTTATATTTTTCATGTTAAAACTAGACTTTGATATTTTCTTGATACATCTAACCATCTTGTCATCACACCCAGCAGTTAACATGTCATCAATGTAAAGACATAAAATGACAATCATTTTCTTTCTCTTTGACATATATACATTTGTCACATTCGTTGATCTTAAAACCATTTGCTATCATCGTAAGGCCAAAATTTTCATGTCATTGTTTTGGTGCTTGTTTGAAGCCACATAATAACTTTACTAATTTACATATTTTCTTTTCTTGTCCGGACCTATAAAGCCTTCATGTTGTTCCATGTCGATTTCTTTATCTAAATCTTCTTTTAGAAATGCTATATTTACATCCATTTAAGTACTTCTAAATTGTGTAATGCTACAATTGCTAGTATAATTTTAATAGAATTTATTCTCGTTATAGGAGAATAAGTATCAAAGTAATCAAGGCCTTCTCATTGCTTATAACCTTTAATTATAAGTCTAACCTTGTACTTATCAATTGATCCATCAGCTTCCATTTTCCTCTTGAAAATTCACTTGAATCCTAGAGGTTTGCATCGGGGAGGAAGATCTACCAACTCTCAAGTATGATTCTGTAAGATGAATTCAATTTCACTATTATAACATCTTTTCAAAAAGTGCTTTTTGGTGAACTTACAGCTTCCATTAAGCTTTGTAGTTCACTCTCTAATAAAAAGGTCAGAAAATCTTGACTAAGATTTTTCTGCTCTAGCTCTTTTACTATGTCTAGGCTCAAAATGAACCTCTTGTTCATTATCTTGGCCTTCTTCTTATTCTTAGTGCTCCCTATCTTCATTGATGGTCTTATGTGTTCGTTTGATCGAACTTGAATACTCTTTGAATTTACATGGAAACACATGTTCAAAAAATTATGCATTTCTGGATTCCTCTATGGTATTCTTATGAATTCCTAGTACATTTGGCTTATACACAAGAAATTTATAAACACTACTGTTATATGCGCAACCAATGAAAATGCAATCTATAGTTTTTTTGTCTTATCTTTACCTTCTTCGGTGGAGGAATGACCACTTTAGCAAGACACCCCCACATTTGCAAGCATTTGTAGGAAGGTGCTTTACCTTTCTATAATTCTTAAAGGGCTTTCTTTGCTTCCTTTCAGGGTACCTTATTTAAAAAGTAATTAGCTAATAAGATCGCTTTCTCTCATTTATTCTGTTGTAGCCTAGAACTTATTAACATTGCATTCATCATTTCTTTCAAGGTACGATTTTTTCGTTCAATAATCTCATTGGATTGAAGTGAATAAGGAGCTATAGTTTGATGTATGATTCCATATTGTCCACAAAGTGCCTTAAATGGAAGAATATACTCACCATCACTATCCACTGTAAGAAAATTGGCAATAGATAATAGATACTTTGTAAAAGATTCTGAGAAAAATGACATAAGTCATAAAAGCATGATAAAGTAGTGGTAAATTTTGTTTATCATGTATTCATGATGGACTTGTGATGGAGTTGTGATAGAAATAAATTATGTCAAGGATATATGACGGCTTTGTGATAGAATTTGTTATATCAATAATTCATAATAGAATTTTCATGTTGACTTGATTTTGGTGTATTTTTTACCAAAATTTTGGGTATTATTTGAAATAAAATATTGTATTAATAAAAAAACGTCACCATTTGATGTAAGTTGGAATGACGTCGTATTACTCATAAATTTAAAATTTTAAAATTTTTTATTATAAAATAAAATTTAAAAATAAGAAACGCATTGTTTTGGTGTTTTGTAATTGTCTTTTTTCTTTTTTTTTTTCTATGTATCAAACACAACACACAGAGAGAGAAACACATTGTTTTGGTGCTTCATAATCCCTACCATCTTTTTAAGTATCAAACACAACACACACAGAGAGAAGGCAAAAGGATACTGACTTAAAACCTTGGTTTTGACTTCTCTCGATCTCTCGATGCTGACTTTCTTTTTGCTGTTTTCTTGCCAGAATCTCAACATCATCATCTTGCCATTGTCTTCCTCACACACTGGCTACCAATTACATTATAAAAGTAACTGAGTTGCATTTCATGGTCTCGCCATCGTCTTCCTCGCTATCACCCTCTCGACATCATGTTCCTCACCATTGTGTTTTGTCCTCATCTTGCCATCTTCCTCACCGTCATCTTTTCAAATTAGTATGATTTTTGTTCTGTCCTCATTTTGCATGTTGTTTATCTTGCAAAAATAAAAGTCAAATTAATTAATTCTATAAATAATCTAATGAAAAAACCTAATAAAAAAATTGGTTAGTTAATTTGTTAAAAGAGAGCAAATGATGCTGGTTTGTTAGGGTTAGTAATGGCAGTTATAGTAGCAGGTGTGATGTAGATTTAGGAGATGAAGGATTAGAGAAAAGAGATAATTATTTAGCGGCAACAGTAGTACTAGTAGTAAGACTAGGAGCCAGAAAATTTGCCTTTTTTTTTAAATTCACATAGTTAAGGTTAGTTTTGGTTTGAAGTTTAGTGTTTTGGGAATTAATGAAGTAGTAATACTAGTTTTGTAACATAGTATACTAACTAATACATTTTCATACTTAGAACCTAATTCAACTTCTGGTGCAAAATTTTATTTTAATTTGTTGAAAGAGGGTTTCTTTCATTATGTAATAGTTGACCTTGTGTTTTTATTGGAGTAGCTTGCTGCCATATCTTTTGTTACACAGTTTGCTACCATCTCTTTTGTTGAAACAATTTGCTGCAAAGAAATTAATTTTGATATGGTAAATAGATTGTACCTTTTTTATTTTTAGATTTTCGATTTTTTTAGTTTACAGTTTCATGAAAGCAATCTAATATTATAATCCCTTACATGATTGCATGACTTGATTATTGTGGGCTTGATTTTAGTAGTTATTTGTCCAATATAAAGGTAGTTCTTTCATTTTTTTATTTGTGTTTTGTGTTGTGACTGCTATAATGTGTAGGGTCGATAAATTTTGTTATGTTTATGTTACAGCAAGGGTAATTAAGTCATCATTAATTTATACTTTGCTTATATGTATTGGTAATACAATCTAATTTTTATTTATATGTAATATTCTTAATGTGTGACAATCAGAACTAAATGAAACTAAAATGGATAAGTCATGGATTCATTGTAGTAAAATGTCAAGAGAGTATGATGTTAGGGTTGAAGAATATATGAAGTTTGTTATTGATAATGTCGGAGGCAGTAACGTCATTAAATGTTCGTGTACTAAACGTATAAATTTATCCTTTCGCACACCTAATTCCGTCAACATTTACATTTTCATGGTTTTGATGTTTCTTAAACAAGCTGGAGTTCCCATGGAGAAGATGTCTATGATACACCACTTGCTAATGTAGATGTAAATGTTCCATTTGAGTTTGTGGACTACGATAATGGTAATATAGTAGATATGGTTAACAATGCTTATAAGGATTGTACTGCAGATCCCAAAGCGTTTAAAGAACTTCTAGAACAGGCTGACAAGCCTTTGCACCCAAAATGTATAGATTTCACTAAGTTAAGCACTTTGGTTAGCTTGTTCAATATAAATGGTAAATTTGGGCGTTTTATACAAGTTTTACCAAGTTATTTAGCCAAGTTGCTGCTTGAAGTAACGAAATTCCTGCCCATTTTGGCTTAGAATATGTGAAAATACATGCTCACCCAAATGATTGCATACTCTACAGAAAAAAGTATAAAGGACTCTTTGAATATCTTTGTTGTGGTTTATCTAGATGGGGAAAAAAATGGATGGTTGTGTTGACCAATAAAGGAAAAGGTTCCTACAAAGGTTTCATGGTATTCTCCACCTATACCTAGATTTAAGCATATGTTTCAGTCCTCAAAAACTATCAAGGAGTTAACTTGACATGCAAATGAGAAAGTCGATGATGGTAAGCGCCAACATCTGGCAGATTCACCATCATGAAAATAAATAGATAACAAATGGCCTACCTTTGCATTAGATCCTAGAAATCTCCACCTTACCTTATTAATTGATGGAAGAAATCCACGTAGCTCTCTTAGTAGTACATATAGCTATTGGCCAGTTATTCTTGTAACGTACAATCTTTCTCCATGGTTGTGTATGAAACAAAAATTCATGATATTGTCCATTCTGATCCTCAACAACCGGACAACGACATTAATGTGTACTTGGCACCTCTGATAGAACGTTTGCAAACTTTGTGGGAAGTTAGGGTGGAGGTTTATAATGCCTACAGAAAGGAGTCCTTTAATTTGCAGACTGTGTTACTATGGCCTATAAATGACCTTTTAACATTTGAAAATCTAGTTGGTTGCACTGTTAAAGAATATAATGGTTGTCCATATTGTGGTGTAGACATTACTAAATTAGACTTAAACGCAGCGGCAAAAATGCATATATCAGTCACCGTCATTGGCTTCCTCATGCTCATGAATTTAGAGACCAACATAAAGCCTTTGACAACACAATAGGGAGAGTTTGCTTCAAAACCATTGAATGGTGAGGGTATTTTGCAGCTGGTTGAATCTATTGATAATTAATACGGGAAGGAAAACTCTAAAAAACGCAAAAGTTCTGACAATGGTGACCACATTTGGTGGAAAGGAAAAATCCATATTCTGTAACTTAGTATTGGAAGCATTTACTTGTCAAACATGAGTACAGTTGGTGTTCCACCTAGACATGTGCAAAACCTATGAAAAGATAAGTCATTGTCTAGTAGGAAAGTGGTATAAATTCCTCCATTCACTAGATCAAGTGCACCGATACGTCTTGTATAACACGTAAGAAGTGGTATCATACATTAGGTAATTTGCTTAATTTCTTCTAATTAAATCTATATATTTTATTTTCTAATCTCAAAACCTAATTTTTCATGTTCTGGATCTTTAATAATCACATGCATTGGCTTAAAACATGTTATCCACATTAAAATGACAAATGGTTGCAAGAGGAACACGACCATACCTTTACTGATTGGCTAACTGATAAGGTTAAAGCATCTATATAATTAATTTTCACAAAGTTTCTCAGCACTCTTTTTTTTTCACTTAGTAAAGATATTTACTTATCTTACCTGTCTTATTAGGTATATGACTTGATTGACAAGGGTGATCACGTATCAGATACCTTGCGTTGGTTATCATAAAGGCCTCTTCCTTTTATAACTACCCATAATGGTTATGGCATTAATGGTATTCATTTGTTACGCGAGATCGAGACTCAAGTCGAGTAACTCAAAATAGTAGAGTTAGTGTAGTTGATTTTCAAATATGTGACATGACATATTATGAAGTTATAAAATCATTTGTTAAAAGTCCCTATGTTGCGTCAAGAAGTCTGATTCATTTATATTGGCTTCTCAAGCCAAAAGAGTATTTTATGTAAATGATCAAATTCAAAACGTATGCCTATTAGAAGCAATCCCAACCAAATAAATGAAGATGAGGTCAATAATGTAACAGAATATCCTCCATTCACCAGAGAATTATCAACTAATGATTTGTTACATTCCACTAATGATGAACGAGCAATCTATGCACGTAATAGCAAAGAGGGAATTTTGAGTTACAAATTGATTAACTTTTACAGTAAGTGTTTGTTTAACTATTTACTGTCTATGTTATGATTGCATTACAAATTGATATGATATTAAATTATATATTAGCTTTTTATTCTTGTTACTAATTAATTGTTATATAGGTGATAAAATCATTTAACTAATATCGTTCATTTGTTTATTTCAGGTGTAGTAATGTGGCTAAAGGAAAACATATTGTGGCTGATGATGAGCACGATCATAATCATGCTTCTGATGAGGACCCTAATTTGGAATATGACTACCATGACTTAATTGTCAATAATACTAATTTAGAAGATGAAGAAGATGAGGTTGATTTAGATGGTGTTGCTAATTTGGATGGAGCTGATTTTGATAATACTGAGTTTGATGGTGCTAATTTGGTTGCTTTTGATGTAGATGTTCCTGAAAGTAGTAACTCAAAGGGAGGTGTGAATACGTGTGCCAAGCAGAATAAAAGACTTAAACCATAGAAGGGAAAGATAATGGTGCAATACAATGAAATAGGTGTTCCTGCAGACGATAAAGCCATTGAGTTGGCTTCTTTTCTTGGGGTATTGGCGCTTACATCAGTTCCAATTCTTTATTCCGATTGGCGTAAGGTTCTGTCAGAGATAAAAGCACATTTGTGGAAATCTTTTGTGGTAATTCTTAAAAAACCTATTGCATTCTACTTAAACATTTTCTTGTCATTTTTCATTTATTAGTTATATGATTTAGATTTTTATTAACTGTCACTTAAACAATCTTCCTTTATATTTAAGGTAGTTTCATTGTTCATCGTAGAAGTAGGAGCAAGTAATATAATCAATTAGAGCAGCATTTCGAAACTTCAAGTATATGCTGGCAAAAACCTATATCCTAAAGTTCAGAAATGACAAAAGGAAATTCTATGCAGCCCCAATTGATTACTCCCAAATAAAACGGTCTGTTCGGATTAAGTTTGTCAAATGTCTGTTTGAACCATTTGAAGTTAGTATTTTCAAATTAGGACAAGTAATATGTTAATAGTTGCATCATATTTACCTTATCTTATAAAAATGTTTGTTCTTATGCAGAAAATCACGTGTTAATATAAATAAGAGAGCTTTGAACAAGTGCAATCATTGCTTTAGTCGAAAAGGATACGTTGGACTAATGAAAGAAACTGTAAGTGTGTGTGTGTGCGCGCGGTCGCGTTTGAATATAAAGGGTATTTTTAACAATTAAAACTTTTAATGGTTAACTAATCTAATTTATTTATTGAAATAATACTCAGAATCAGGTCTTTTTGAAGACTCAATTGACAGGAGTAAACTATAGAAGATGCTTGGATGCTAAAGACTGGAGGATACGACCTCGACATTGAACAAGTCATTAAGAAATTGGTAAGCAAGTTTAACTATAACAAACACTGTTATGATATTAGATCCATGCTCATTTAACAATATTAATTTCTTTATGATGGGGGATAGGAAAAGCTAGAAGGAGGACAAAAAAGACTCCTTGAATTCGAATGCAAGAAATGACTTACTTGCACAAGCATTAGGATAGCTTCCTCAAACTAGTCATATGTAAGGCAAGGGCAAATTTATATCTACTTCTATGTACTTTCGCATCATTCGTGGACCCATTTGAAGTGAGAGAGAGAGCTGGATGCTTGAAAAAAATTAGTTGATGATAAATTGCAAGAAATTTGCAAAGAACTAAAGATGACACCTCACCATTTAGATGTAGGAAATTCCACTTTCCCACCTAATAAAGTCAATGATGATGACAGTGAGGGAGATGTACATAAGATTAGTTTATTCATAAAATTAGCTGAATTTTTCCTTGTTTAATATTTTTTTCCTTGTATATCAACCACTCAATACAGTTTAATATACTTACTATTTTATATAATATTCATAGGAGCCTGGCAATTTGGCCAAGTCAGTTGAGAAGAAGAGGAAATGGATGTCTAGTAAAAAGAAAGAACAACCTAAAGTATCAACACTAAGAAAGAGGGAAGAAACTAGAAAGAAGGAAAGACATAAAAATAAAAACACTACTGCTGCCATTCTGATGAAGTCTGTTGCCATTCCAATGAAGTCAGCCAAAAATGATAATTATGATGATGTTAGTGAAGGAGATGCACATAAGGTTAGTTTATTAATAAAATTAGCTATATTTTTCCTATTTTGTGATTTTTTACCATGTATAGACTATTTAATCTAATTTAATATACTTACTATTTCATATAATTAATTTTCACAGGAGCTAGATAATTTGAGCAAGTCACCAAGAAACATTGTTGCTACCATTTTGACAAAAAGCCCAAGACTCAATCCTTCAATTTCAAAGGATTATGCAAATAATGAGAGGAAAAGAGTTGAAAGCACTAAAAAGCAATTGGGCTTTCGAGGACATGACTATGCCGATGGTATAAGCGAGATTTATCCTAACAACCCAACAAAAAGGGAACTTTTGAAAAAGGGTAAAGCCAAAAAAGTTGTAGTGCAGCCTATGAGGAACACAAGGAGTGCAGTAATAAAGCACCAGAACAGCTATCCAATGCTGCAACTATTTGGAAATTGTGTGATAAATACCTGGCTGTTGAAAATGAGGGTATTCCAAAGAGATCCTTGTGCTTATATTGGGAAGAAAGATTGCAATAAATTATTGTCAATGCAAGCGCAAGGAATGAATGTTATTCAAGTATATATGGTGTAAGTGGTTTTAGTATTTTTCTTTACACTATTTTATATCACTTTGGGATTTTTTTTTTTTTTGATGCACTGATTTTCTATTCACGATGTTGGATTCTACCATTCCACCAACCATAAAAGGAATAAAACCGTTCAGATTTATGTGTCCAAGTTTGGTTTGCCTAACAAATCCAAAGGCTGTAGAAAGATTTCACTTGAACGCATATTCACGATCGCTTGAAAAAAGCCAAAAACAAGCAACTCATGCCATACAATCCATTGTAAGTTTTTAATTTTCATTTAAACTTTTACAGTTGTTTCCGAAATGATATTACCTTTACAGTTGTTTCTTAATTCATGGTTTTGTTTTTTGATTTTTTTCTCCTTTTCCTATTATAGCTACCATTGGGTATTAATTGTGTTTGATGTGGTGAAAAAGAAAGTGTTTTATGTGGATCCTATGCAGTCCAGTCCTGATACTGATTTAGAATAGCTACTTAAAATGTATTTATGCCAATCCAATTCTTTGAATTGATTTTTTAAGTTTCTTCAATATGATTAAGAGAAGACACTTTAGTTTTTATTACAATACCATGGCACTCTTCATACGGGAGGATGGTAAGTTAAAATGGAATTACAATACTAAGATGAGATTTATGAAGGTAAGAAAAAGTAACCCTATAGAAACTATATGTGCCTATCAATTATCCTAACTAAAATATAATTTTTTTTTTCACATGAATAAGCTTTGTAACAAAATATCGCAAAATTATGGTATGGCTATTATGTCTTAATGTACAAGAAAGAAATAATAGCAGACATTAGTTTGTTAATGAACAAATGTAAGTTGATGATGAGATATCTTAACTTTCTTTTATTCCATATATGTGACATTATTTTTAAAGTTTGACAACATTAATATTATAATTAACAGTTTAATGGAAAGCAGGCATACATTTAGGATGAATTAGATGAGGTCCGTTTAGAGTGGGCTAACCATTTTTCCGACATCCTTGTCACATAAGCAAAATGGTTCATATCAGTATGGAACTATAGATATTAGTTGTTACAATTTGTTGAAATTAAAGTTTCAGTGTCAAACTATAATGGTTGCTGTTAAGGACTGTAGTGTAGATGTTATGCATTTGATAACATTGGGTATTTTGATTGTTTCTGCATAGACTGGTTTGTTGGGTTCGGGTTGGAATGTTGCTGGGTATATGGCTATTCGAAGATGGTGGGTTGCTACGTACAGGCTGAAGTGTTGCTCGATATGTGGCCAGAATTAGAATGTTATTGGAAGATGGGGGGTTACTGCATATGGGTTGGAGTGTTGTTGGGTATGTGGCTAGAATTAGAGTGCTGTTGGAAGATGGTGTTGCTGCTGGAAGTTTTGTTAGGTAACATAGCTTAGTGGCTGGAATTTTAATTGCTTTTCTTAGAGTTTGATCAGAACTTAACTGCTATTTTATATTTTGGGATAATTTTTTTTTCAATTTGGGATGTTTTAATATGTATTGGTGGTGGATACTAGATGTATTTCTTTTGAAATTAATTTGTTGGATTGAATATATATTAATTAATATTAATTGTTTTTGGTTCTTTTGATGATATTCGTTTTATTAATTGATTAAATTTGTAAACAGGAATTCATCAACAAATTATAATTATAATATAATTTTAAAAAAAAATTAAAACTTCATGACAGAAAATAGCCAAAATAAATTCTGTCATAAATAATTTCCCGCCAAAACTGAATAATAAATTTATAAAAATAATTTAATTTCCTGCTACAAAATTTTTAAAAAAGGAACAAAATTTAAACAAATTTTAATTTTAATTTAATTATTTTTTTCACATTAAAATATTGTGCGACAAATGTATGACTGTTTAAAACCATCATGAATTCATGACGGAAAATGTTCTATTATAAATCAATTATTGTGACATAGACGACGAATAAAATATCTTATCATGTATGCGCTTTTATAATAATTATTTCCCTTCATCTTTGCCTGTTTTCTTATAGTGTTTAGTTCTTAACTTTTTAATTTTTTTTATTTAGTTTATTATCAACTTCATTTTTATATAGCACAAATTTCTCTAAATCTTCATCCTTGCTTTTTAACAAATAAACATAAAAAAATTTGTGCAATCATCAATAAAGATAATAAAATATTTATTACCACTCGTCGACTGTATGGATTTAAAATCACGTATGTCATTGTGTATTAGGTCAAGTGGTTGAGTATTTCTTTCAATTCTTTGAAATGATGAACTTGTTAGTTTTGTCTCAACAGAAGATTTACACTTATGTTTCGTATCAATTTGGAAAGTGGGTATATGATTCATGTTAATTAACTTATGAAGGCATTATAACTAACATGTCCTAATCTATCATGCCATATATTAGAAAACTCAAGAATATAAGTAGAAGAAATAGTTTTATTATTTTTTGGTTTTACAATCATTATATTCAGTTTGAACAACCCATTGGATACATATCCTTTTCCTACATACATTCTATTTTTAGACAAAACTATTTTATCTAACTTGAACACCATCTAGAATCCATGGTTGTTCGAAACAGATCTAAATATGAGATTATTGTGAATTTCTGACACATTCAAAACATTGTTCAAACTCAAGTCTTTTCTAAAAGTCATCTTTAAAATTACTTTTCCTTGACCTTCTATCTCAACGTGGCTGAATTCCCCATATATAGCTTTTCACCATTTCCAACAGGATCAAAAGAAGTAAACATTCCCTTGTCTAAACATACATGTTGAGTGGCACCAGTATCAATCCACCATTCTCTTGAATCAGAGCCCAACAGATTCATTTCAGAAACCATTGCAGAAAGGTTAATGTCTAACACATCTTTTGAGATGTCCTTTGCCATATTAGCTTTCCGATTTTTCTTTCTCTTTAACAATTTGTATTTCAAAGCCTTGTGACCCATTTTATTATTGTTAAAGCATTTCCCTTGAAAATTGGATTGCTTCTTGGAGACCCCTCTTTTTGGACCCAATTTATTCCTGTTGGCCTTCTTATTCTTGATGTTTTGACTATGTTCCACAGGATTGGCCTTAACCATAAAAATGACGCTTTTCTTGTCATTATTTTTGTTGCACCGTTAAACTTGAAGTTTGATAATTAGATCTTTAAGACTCATTTTCTTTCTCTTGTCCTTCAGATAACTCTTAAAATCTTTCCATCCTAGAGGCAACTTCTCAATAATAGCAACCAAATTTTCACTCAAATCCATCCCTTCGGCATGAATTTCTGATAGTATTATCTGTAATTCTTGAACTTCAATTGTAACAATTTTAGTATCTACCATCTTATAATTTAGGAAGTGGACTGAAATAAATTTCTTAGTGCCAGTATCCTTAGTTTTACATTTTCATTTTAAGGACTCCCACAGTTCCTTGACTCTTTTCTTTCTAGCATACACACTATGCAAAGAATCATTAAAGCCATTCAACACACAATTTCTGCAAAGGAAATCATAATGATTTCAAGCATCTGTTGCATTGATCACTTAGGGATTAACTTCACCCTCTCTGGGGATAGGAGCATCTTTCATCAAGAATCTCACCAGATTCAAGATGGTGAAGTAAAAGAATATTTTCTGTTACCACCGTTTGAAATTCTGTCTAGTGAATTTCTTAGGCTTTTCTACATGATGAATAACCACAGATGTTGCAGCACTAGTGCCAACAGCACCATATGAGACAAGAGTAGAAGGTCAAAAGTTCCAACTTGTTGGCTCATATCAGTTGCCATTTCAACAAAATAATTTATTTTAAGATTGTTGTTACATTATCATAAATTAGCAAGTGATATAAGATTGCCTATTTCATATGTCAAAATACACTAGTTAGGTATCTAAGAAAGATTGGAGGGATTACAATGGTCCTGCCTAAAACCTAGACTCATTAGGCGATGTATATAGCCTTGGTGATAAAATCTTCCTATTGCACCTAAGCTTACTAATAAGTCTCTTATACACTTATCACTTATCACAAGTTCATAATAATAATAAATTGAAATAGCAAAGATATAATAAATAAATTGACAATATGTAAATTTTTTTAAAAAAAAATTACCAAACTGAGACCGATAAAATTATAGTGTCCTTAAATAGATTTGCCACCTTCACAATAGTGGTTGAATAATATTGGTGTCTATCTCCTAGGATACAGCAAATTCGAATAGTGTTGGTAGCACAACCTCACAACTTCCACGAATTTCAAACACATGTTTGAATTCTATCACATTGAAGCCTAAAACTAGAGAATATTTGCTTAAGAGAGAAGAGAAAAAAATTACTTGGATTTTGGTGTGTTTTTCAATTGAACATGGAAGCCAATATTTATAGGTTTCAAGGGAGGGCATTAGTGAGCTAAAAATCCCATGTTGGGCTTTTCTTCACTTTTTCATACCAATGGGTGCTTTGTGAAATCCAATTTCTCATTCACGTAAGCATCAATTTGAGTGTTCTATGATTCATTGCAAAGAGTTCACAAAGGAGATTCCAAATAGTCCATACATGTACATTTTTCCAATATTTATCTTGCTCAAAATTAGCCTCAAAATAGCCACTTCATAATATTTTTCTAGCACTCCTTATATGATGGTTAAAGCTTCGCCCAATATATCTTGCAGTTTTCAAATTGAGAAAAATAATTTAAAGTGTGAACAAATTAATTGGTGGGATTTATTTGGCCATAAAACTTTCTTCATAAAGTACATAAAATAACAACAACAAATGACATAGCTTAAGCAGCATCCCAAATTTTTTTCTTTAAAAAAATCACTTAATTACTTGTCTATAGAGGATAACAAACTAGGTGACAAATGTCAAATGATTGACTACTTGAGAACCAACCTAATGCGAACCTCACAAAGATAAGTAAAACCCCGCACTCTATGAGGTTCCTTTACCACAGATCATTCTAATTTAGATTCAAACAACAATAAAGTAAAGACCTTGACCCTTTATCTATAAAGAGAAGAACAAATGGCATAAGAAATCTAGGATTAATGCCACACTAAAGAAATAAAAGAAAGATTATTAGTGATAAGTCATGAAAGAATGCAACAAAATGAAATTTTGATATGTTATTAAAGTTCTTGGAAGAACCAAAGAAAAAAAAAGCTCTCCTATTATTATAAACTCTAATATGAAATTCCTAATAGCATTACATGGGTTTATATAGTTGAATTTTACTAATGGAATAAGGTTTTCCTTATTGCTAAATATAACCTAAAGTAAAAAAGAAATAAAAGATCCCAAAGTAAAAAGAAAATAAAAGATGTTGTTTATCCTAAAGTAAAAAGATAATAAAAGATCTTGTTTCCAAAATAGATTAAGAAATAAAGAATTTGCCTATTTTTTCCTTCCTAATTTGACGAGGCCATGTTTGTTTTTCATGCAAGTCGTTCCAAATCAAATTTAGAGGCTTGAATAATATTGACAAAGTATTGACTATCTTAAATACTTAATTTGACCATATTCGTGTCTTAAATAAGACATGAATTTGATATGTGCTCAATTAATCCATTTAATGCTTCCTTCATTTTCATGGTTCTTGCTCTTGTCATTGAACCGTTATGGATGCTTAATGGATCTTGTCAAGCTTTAGCAACCTGGTTCTCATCGCAGCCCTATAAAAATGATAGAGGATATTGATAGTTTAGCGTATCCATAAAACTTAAAGTACAGGTTTTGACAAAGAAGTTGAAAGTGCTTAAGATTTGATGTGTTTCATTGACAGAGCTAGGAGTTTGTGCGTTTATGCTTTGATTTGTAAGTGATGTTGTGTCTGTTGCTTAATTGTTAGCATTTTCATTTCGAGAAATTTTTTCAGCAAGTTTTATTATATCAGAAAGCTAAAAGCTTGCTCTGATACCAAGTTAAAAATAGAGACACATGAAGACTACTAACAACAGAAATATGAAATGCATTGTCACATCATAATATCTTATTCTTCACTATTAATGTGTGGGTGTGTGTGTGTAGACACACACACATACAAGATGTCTAACTTTTTCATTAAGCAATCTCAGTAGTTAGTGCATCTTCACAGTTGTAACAAAGATCTGATGAACTTTTGAATCCCGTGCCAATTCAGTCATCTTCTCATGCATGTAGATTGTTGGATTTTGGTGTTGCAGTAGAACTGGTTTTCTAAGACAAATTCATTGAACATTTTCTTCAACTCGTTAAACACTTATTCTTACATTTCCCTTGAATGAGTTGTTAGGACAAAACTTTTGGTAAAAACCATCACCTATAATCTAGGAACATTCATATTGTATCACCAAGAACTAATAATAAATTATACGAAAACGTAACTGAATCCATAATGCTGAATTCCTCTCTAGGATTGTGTGGTTGGTCTTCCAGATCAACACGTTTTCCTAGAAAACCCTTTAAGTTTCTCGCTACTCTCTCTCTGATGATGGGATGTCAGTAAAGAATAGAAAGATTACGTGTGACATGGGGTCCATGACCACTTATGTAGACAGCCTTTTCATGTTGTCATTAGGTATTCCTAATTCTGCCCATCATAGAATTAGAATATAATTAGGTCTCTAAACATTAAAGGCTCACACCCTATTAGATACATTAAAGCCCATAAAACTGAAAACTTAATTAAATCACTTTTAATTAGCCTTAATGTTATTTGACAGTCCACAATACATAATTGTTCACATATAAGCCCAATATTGGATTAAAGATCCAACAATGCTAGATTAAAAAATCCAACAATCTTCCATTTGGGCTATATGTGTAACCTTATAATTATGCTTTGCGAAAATAACCGTATGAGCTCATCCTTACTGTCATTGCCGAAATGTATCTATAATCAATCCGGTCTATCAATCATACCAACATAGGATCAAAGCAGCCTTTGTTATAATTATAGTAACTCGACCCATCAATGGTCACTATGCCAATACAACTGAATGACATGGATCATGATGTGGATCTGTAACATGGAAATTTCATTCAATGTGATCTGAACATGTCTATTTCTAATTGGTCCACCTTAAACTTTTGTGAGATTAAACCATATTAAAATCAGAGTGTGAATAAACCAAAACTTTATTTCTGCAGAAAACAACCTTAATATATCCATAAACCGAAATAACTGAAAATGTCTATAACATTAGAGCATCTAAAACTACAAAACTCTCACTAGAACTTAATATCCTTTAATGACATGACACCCATACGAGCAACATGCTCATGGAATGTTTTGGGTGGCAGTCCCTTAGTAAGCGGATCCGCAATCATGGAGTTTGTACTAATGTGCTCTATAGACAACTGTCCACTCTGAACTCTTTCTTTAACAACTAGAAACTTGATGTCTATATACTTTGATTTCGTCGAGCTCCAATTGTTATTAGAATACATCACTACTGACTTATTGTCACAAAATAATCTGAGTGGTCCATCAATACCATCTACTATACGCAATCTTGTAACAAAATTTCGTAGCTATATTTTGTGATTGGATGCCTCATAACACGTTATGAACTATGCTGCCATAGTGGAAGAGGCTATAAGAGACTGTTTAGCACTCTTCCAAAAGACAGCACCCCCAACTAACAGATAAATGTAACCCGAAGTGGATTTCATACTATCTTGATATCCAGCAAAATCGGAGTCAGTATACCCAACGATCTCAAGCTGATCTGACCTCCGATATGTGAGCATGTAGTCTTTTTTTCTCTGTAAGTACCACAAGACTCGTTTGGCTGCTTTCCAATGGTCTAATCCTGGATTGCTTAAATATCTGCCCAACACCCCAATAATGTACACAATATCTAGTCGCGTACAAACTTGAGCATACATCAAACTTCCTATCACTGACGAATAAGGAATCTTTTGCATTTTCTTTTCCTCAAAATCATTTTTGGGGCACTGATTGAGACTAAATCTGTCTCCCTTAGCCACAGGGGTATCACCTAGTTTGCAATCTTGCATGCCATATCTCTTGAGAACTATTTCGATATATCTCTTTTATGATAATCCAAGAATACCCCGAGAGCAGTCCCGGTGTATCTGTATGCTAATACAAAAGAGGGTCACCAAGATCTTTCATTTCAAAATTCTTGGCTAGCAATCTCTTGGTGTCGTGCAATAAGCCTCTATCGCTGCTAGCAAGCAAAATGTCATCGACATATAAAACCAGAAAGATATACTTGCTCCCACAGAACTTATGGTATATACAATCATCAACCAAATTTATCTCTAAATTGAATGAGATGATCACTTGATAAAACTTAAAATACCATTGTCGAGATGCTTGTTTGAGCCCATAGATGAATTTCTTAAGTTTGCAAACCATATTCTTTGGGTCTTTGGATACAAAGTTTTCTGGCTCCAGCATATAGATCGTCTCATCAATGTCACCATTAAAAAATGCGGTCTTAACATCCATCTGATGTAACTCAAGGTCAAAATACTCCACTAATACCATTATGATCCTGAAAGAGTCTTTCGAAGAAACCGGGAAGAAAGTCTCTTTATAATCGATGTCTTCTTTTTGTGTAAAGCCCTTTGCGACAAGACGAGCTTTGTACCGTTCCACATTGCCTTTCAAATTCTTTTTTGTCTTAAATATCCATTTGCAACCAATAGGTTTTGCACCTTCTGGCAATGGGACGAGATCTCATACGTCGTTGTCCTTCATAGACTTTATTTCCTCATTCATAGCATCAATGCACTTCTGAGAGTTAGAATTTTTCATAGATTGATGGAAATTAATCGGATTATTTTCCATCATGCCGATGTCTACCTCATGTTCTTGGAGAAATACAATGTAATAGTCTAGCACTGCACTCCTCCTTCCTCTAGTGGACCTCCTCAATGGCATAGGTTCTTGAGGTGGTAGAGTTTGTTCTTCTGGAACAACTTCTTGTATTGGGGGTTCTCCAACATTATCTTAATTGTTGTGTCTTGAACAAAGTCAGGAATGAGATCCTGCTCAATGCCAACGACACCTATGGGAATATCAATATATTCCTCTTCAAAGATAAAATCTCTTACTGTATCTCCCCCCGCAAACTCGACATACTCAAATAACCGAGCATTTCCTGACTCAAAGATCGACTTAGTCATGGAATCATAAAACTTGTACCCCTTGGATCGTTCAGAGTATCCAATAAAGTAGCAACTCACCGTCCTTGAGTCTAGTTTCTTCTCATTAGGCCTATAAGGCCTTGCCTTAACTGGACATCCCCAAACATGCAGGTGCTTTAGACTAGGCTTTTTGCCTGTCCAAAGCTCGTAACGGATCTTAGCAGTCGCTTTAGTTGGAACCCTATTAAGGATATACGCTGTAGTCTTAAGTGCTTCTCCCTAAAGTGATTCTGGTAAGGTAGAATGACAAATCATACTCTTCACCATATCTTTAAGTGTCATGTTTCGTCTTTCAGCAACACCATTAATAGTGGGCGAACCCGGCATAGTGTACTGTGGGACGATACCGTATTTCTCTAGGAATTTAGCAAACGGTCCTGGACGTTGTTCACCTGAACCATCATATCTACCATAGTACTCACCACCACGGTCAGATTTGACGCTTTTAATTCTTTTGCCGAGTTGGTTCTCAACTTCAGCCTTAAAATTTTTGAACGTATCCAAAGACTGTGACTTTTTATGGAGGAGATATATGTAGCCATATCTAGAAAAATTGTTTATGAACGTCATAAAATATTGTTGACCATTCCAAGCTGCCACAGGGAATGGCCCACAAATGTCTATATGTATGAGTTCTAAGACGTCTGAAGTCCTATTGGCTTCAAATCTCATTTTATTGGTTTGTTTCCCCTTGATACAGTTAACACAGATATCAAAGTTTGTAAAATCTAAGGGGTCAAGAATTTCGTCTGACACAAGTCTCTATTCTCCATCTAGAAATATGACCCAATCTTCTATGCCATAACGCAGCCGAATTCTCATTGGTTAATTTTCTCTTTAAATCTTGTGTGTTTAACTGCAGATATTCATTAAATGAAGCAATCGTATCAAACATATATAGATTATCATTACCCGAAAAATAACCAAAACCAACCAATTTTGAATCATGAAACAAACTGAATTTTACATTCCCAAATGAACAAGAATAACCAGATTTGTCCAAAGTGGAAATAGAAATCAAATTCCGTCGAAAAGATGGAACAACAAATGTTTCATTAAGATCCAAATAAAATCTGGTTTTCAACAATAATCTAAAATTTTCGATTGCTTTAACTTCAACTGTTTTGCCATCACCCATATAGATGTATCTCTCACCATCACTTTTTCGGCAATTCAAGCAACCCTGCATAGGCACACTGATGTGAGCGGTTGCACCAGAATCTATCCACCATATGTGTGTAGGCACCGAAGTTAAATTAACCTCAGAACAAACCAAACTAAGAAGCATACATTTCTTAGCACGCCATGCGTGGTAATTAGTGCAATGCTTCTTCTTATGCCCCTCAGCTCCACAAAAGAAAAAAACCAGTACCTTCCTGATCATCAGGTTTCTTTTGTTATTTCTTTTGGGGAGTTGTATCTGCAGCTTCCTTAGCCTTCTTCCCTTTCTTGCCTTTGTCCTTGCCTTTAGAGATAAAGGCAAAGTGAGCACTTTCTGTCTTATCTTTCTTAAGCCTCTCCTCTTCCTAAACACAGTGTGATATGAGCTCATTCAGAGACCAAGTCTCTTCCTAACAATTATAACTCACTTTAAATTGGTTAAACTGTGTTGGTAAGGATATTAAAACCAAATGCACTAGCAAGTTCTCAGAGAGTTCAAGCTTTAGTGCTCTGAGCTTAGAAGCAAGATGAGACATCTCCATGATGTACTCTCTAATATTGCCTTTACCCGTATACCTTATTGAAATTAAGCTTGTCAGGAGCATACCGATTTCAGTCTTTTCGTTCTTGACAAATCTCTGTTCAATCTGTGCAAGGAACTCCTTAGCCGTAGTTGCTTTTTCAGTTATTGAGCCCCTGAATGCTTTTGGAATGGCTTTCTTCATGATCATAATGCACATGCGATTTGATCTCTCACACCTTTCTATTTCCCTTTTATCATCAGGGGTACTCTCATCTGTAAGAGGTGGGGGAGAATCAACCCTTAACGCAAGGTCAAGATCCATGACTGCAAGAACTATTGAGAGGTTCTGGTGCCATGATTTGAAGTTAGAACCATTTAGCATAGGAATAGAATTGATGTTGGCAGTAATATTCGTAGCAGACATAATTGAATTCAGAACAACAAACAAACAAAACAAGCTCATATTAGTCTTTAAAACAAAATTAAATTCAAATAAAGGTAAACCCAATCTCAAGATACCGAACACTCCATTAATATTTCATCTTTGGACAAAATATTAACTTGTAAGTGATATCTTGGTGTAGTAATCAAACATTGATAATAAGAACATGTCAAACAATAAATCTTCCTTTGGGCCGATTTATTATTCACATGTAAAACTGAATAATCATCACGTTTTTATTACCACAGGTGCACATGCAATTCTATTAAATATGGACCTTCATTTGGGCTGATCGATATTCACAAAAATTACATGTACAAAACCTTTTATATTCCAAAATAAATTAATTTCTACAAGAGAGGCCACTTTAGTGACATATTGCTTCAATTAATTCACCTCAAAATACATATAAATATACAAATATTTGAATTTAAAAATTGTACCAAATTTTAAAAAAAAGTAAAAAGAAATTCAAGTCAAACTTTAGTCAACGGTCAACGTTGACCGCTGACCAGGTTGGACTGGACCGGTTTGGGTTGACCCAATCCGGATCTTAATCCAGCCCACTCTCATCGAGTTAAGGTGGAACCGGGTCGGGTCAAACCGACCCGGATCCTAAACCCACCCTAACCCTAATCCCTTTTTTTTTCTTCTTTCTTTAGGGCCGCCGCTTCATCCAAATACGCCGCGGCCTGCTTGCTGACGCAGCCTGATGGCCACGCCTCTACCGGCCGATAAGCGGCCGTCTTTCCTTTTTTTTTATGTTCTTGATGCGGCGGCATAATCCGCTGCGGCCTGATGGCTGCTGCGTGCTTGCTGGCACAGCCTTTAGCCAACGGTGGCAGTAGCTGCCGCCGGCTGAAACCATATAAACCGAACCTTTTTTTAAAAAAAAAAAAAAATTCGAAAGAAAAATTCCATAATTCAAATATTTGTAATGCCAGAAACAACCACAAAGTTTTGTTCTCAAATTCAATAATTTCAATGATTCCGGTATTATTAAATTGAAGAGCACTAAAGATTTTAATAATTAATCAAAATTAAATTTGATTCTCAATGATTCAACATAAAGAGGCTCTGATACCACTGGTTATGATAAAACTTTTGGTGAAAATTATCACCTAGAACCCAGGAACATTTATGTTGTATCACCAAGAACCAATAATAAATTATGCGGAAGCGTACCTGAATCCATAATGCTGAATTACTCTCTAGGATTGTGTGGTTGGCCTTCCAGATCAACACGTTTTCCTAGAGAACCCTTTAAGTTTCTCACTACTCTCTCTCTGATGATGGGATGTTAGTAGAGAATAAAAAGATTACGTATGACTTGGGGACCATGACCACTTATGTAGACAACCTTTTCCTGTTGTCATTAGGTATTCCTAATTCTACCCATCATAGAATTAGAATACAATTAGGTCTCTACACATTAAAGGCCCACACCCTATTAGATACATTAAAGCCCATAAAACCAAAAACTTAATTAAATCACTTTTAATTAGCCTTAATGTTATTTGACAGTCCGCAATGCATAATTATTCAAATATAAGCCCAACGTTGAATTAAAGATCCAACAATTCTAGATTAAAAAATCCAACACGAGTTCGTTTGTATTAAATTTGTGCTTAAAGATCCTTCAAAGCTTTGAAACTACATAAATTTCATAAAACTGATATGAAATTTGTGTAATTACTAGTGTTGCATGTACAGAGAAGTTATAAAAAGATTATGAGATTAATTGGAGAATTACCAACAATTAAAAGTGTGGAAAGCAGGTAATTTGTATAGCCAATTTCCATTGACATTTTTATGTTGTGCCTTAACATCATCTGGCTTCAGACAATTCCTATTATGTAGCCAAATTCATGTTACTAATTAGGGATGGCAACTTCCCCACGCCCGATTAATTCAGTTGGGTATGGGTCCCCGAAAAGGTTTAAAATTGAAAACAATCTCATTTTTGAATATACCCGAACTCAAAATATATTTTGGATTTGGGTTCAGGAATTTTATGTAGTTCTCAAATTCGAACTCGAGCTTGAAATATATTTTTTTAATTTTAAAATTAAAATATATTTTAAATTCACCCAATAAAAAATATTTAATTTAATCAAATAATAAAAAATAAAAATGGTAATTTTTTCCACTTTTTTGTAGCATTTTGATACATAATATCACTGTGAATAAAACTAAAAAAATTAAAAAATTAAAACAAATTTAGCTATCACTTTCATTTTTCTAAAATGATCCAAAAGCTGCCAATAAAATTGATTGGTTTTGTAATTTTCCAGGTCTTAATTACAATTATAAGCTTAATTAATAATGTTAAAGTAGATTTTGCTAATTATGTTTCTAGAGCAATTGGGCTCAGTATACTCCCCTCGGTAATGAGTAATTTTCCAGCTAAAGAAGCTTTTGAATTTGGAGAGGTACTGGAAATATATAATAGGCTACTCACGTGACATTTTAACGCATAATAGTTGCCTCTATTTTTGAACCTTATCACTGTAAATATTTTTTCCGTAAAAATTTTTGGTATGCTCTGTATTTTCCCTTTATAGTTTGTGAAGAAACGGAAAAAAAGGGAAAAGTTATGTATTTACAACTTTTAAGCAAGTTTTCTTTACTTTCTATACTCCTCCTAGGGGATTTAACAGAATATTACAGGTCAGGCCCTTTACCCTTTTTTTTTTTCCTTCCGTCTTAACACAGCCTTTTTGTGATAAATTATGTATGGTGCTTTTATTTTCTTTATTTATCTTATTATAATTTTATGAAGAATCTTAGAATGAGCATCAACGATGAATGAAGGTGGTGTGCTAAAAAAAAAAGAGAATTGACTCTTTTATTCTTTTATCTATATATTAATTTTTATGTACAAATTGATGTATTAATATTTTATGATTCATTTTTTCTATTAATTTGCTCATTTGTAATTTTATTTTCAAATCTATATATTCAAAATTATTAACAATAATGTTAGAGATCCAAATATTTGAGTCCTAATACTATGTGTCACTTATCTATTAGATGATAAATTTTATGACTAGTAAACTTATTTAATCACTATTCAATGGATGAATACTACATTAACTAGGATCCAAATTGAGACTTAAATGTTGGGATACCTAGCATTGCTCAATTATTAATTTTATTGAAGGACTCGAATATTCAGAAATTAGTAATTTTTTGAAAATAAATAAATAAATGGGGATCGAATCCCCATTTTAATCCTCGCCCCTATTCGGATGATTGTTGGGGATATTCCCAAACTATCCTCAATTAAAATTCTTTAGGCGAGTTCAGGGATTACTTCTAGTTCAAGTTGGGGGATCATAATCCCCGCCCCATTACTGTCCATACTACTAGTTACAAGAATGTTTATAATAACAGATAATTCCTATTTTATAACTAAATATTTTGGTCAATTGTCATTGTTGTGCATTCATTCTAGGGATGCCAATAGTACCCGCAAATCCACAAATCTGTTCAAACCTACCCGTTCAGGGTAATTTTGTAGATTGCGGGCTAATTTAATATATGTCAAATATCTTGCGGATACCCATTTGCACTTTTTTCCAATTATTTTTTTTTAATTTTAATAATTTTAATACTTATTATAATTTTATATACAAATTAATTTTATTATACAAATATGGATTTATATACTTACGGATTACTATACACTTATTAAAATTTAAATTATACTTATGGATTATAATATATTATATTTATTATAATTATTATACAGTTATGGATTATTATATACTTATATAGTTTTGTCCTTTGGACTAGCATTTATAAAGTATTAATGTTTAGAAAATATTAATCTTAAATTATTATTGTAGGAATCATGTTGGATGGATACTAATAGTGGTAAATAAAATAAAGATCTTTAACTATTACAACTTGTGTTGAATAAGAATATGAGATAATAATTATCGCTGGAGCAGTAGTGTACTTTTGCCTAATTGTGTTGTTACTTTTGGATAGTAGTTTGTGTTTTTTTTTTAATTTTTTTTTCAATTAAAAGCACTTTTACGGTTTGGTAGCTTGTGTATTTCATAATTAAATTTGAGAATCGGGTTAAATTGATGTTGAAATTTTAATTTTTTATTACATTGATTAAATTTAAAATTGAGTATTTAAAATGAAATTTTAGGTTATTGTTATAAATTTATATATTGAGTTATAGAATTTAAATTTTTAAGTTTTGTTAAAAATACTTTTAAAATTTGTGATTTAAATATGGACCTATAAAAAATTCATTAATTATTATTATGAATTTAATAATTATCAAAATAAAATATGTAATGAGTGGATTTTCTTTATAAAATTAAAACCCAAAATAAATTACGGATGAATTTAATAATTTAAATTTTGAGCATACAGGTTTGATAACGACAAACTCACAACAGGTGGTACCGTTGCCATCCCGAATTCACAGTGTCCTTGTATTCTGCTTTAGTTTGCTGGTCCCTAAATTCTTGGCTTCTCCTGTTGTGGGGAATGAGACAGACTGACGAGCCTTTCTTGAATTCACGTCCGAGACCACTGATGAATCGATGATCCTCTTGGTGCTTTTGGCTCATGCAATGAATCCATCCACTATTGCAAATGGCATGGAGCTATCCTTTTTTCAGGTATTAACTGATATAATTATTAAACTTCATTTAAACTAAATTTGACATTATCCAGTCTATCACTGTTTTCTTCACGCTATTTTGTTAGGACAGGGATCTCGAACATTTTAATTCGACTCATCATCAATTTGTTAACATTCATACATGTATTTTGAGGTACAGCTTGCTGATCACTCAAAAATGAATGCCTTCTTCAGCTGTCAGATCCCTGAATTCCTTTTGTGGTTGCCGGGGCTGGAAACAAGACAGACCGACTAGCCTTGCTTGAATTCAAGTCCAAGAATTGCCATGTCTTGTCTCTGGTCTTATTATATATATTACTATTTATTGGTTCTTTCTTTTCTTTTTCTTTGTTTGGTAAGGGAAAGAAAAGAAAAAGAAAACCCAAAAAATGCAATAAATTCAGCCAAAGAATCAATCGATTAGTGAGAAATTGTTAACCCTCAATTAATACGAGATACGCAGAACTGGGAGTAGAAAGAAAAATTATTAGATCTTAATAATTTCTAATTTTAACTTCATAATTTCGTTATTTTAATACATATTAAATCTCAACCGTTGGATTCATTTAAGTTTGAATCCAACGGTTTGAAATAATCTCCTAGAACACAACGGACTAGAACCCTTCAGTAGCCGTGTCAACTTTTGGTATTGGGGGTATCAGCATGTGCTTCATCAATGTATCGTCAACGATGAAGCACGAATTCGCGGATCTAGTTCCAATCAAGTGGATTATAAGTCGACCCGATGGTGGCGCAGGCCTAGCCGGGAAGCGTGTGCGTGTTGGCAGGATGGGTCAAAACTGGTCGTAAACAAGATAAAGACCGGTTGGCATTTTCGGAGGTGAACGACGGTTCATGCTTTGCTAATTTACAAGTACTTGTGAAAAGAAAGCAGCGGATTCGAGACAGCTCGTGCAAACTGGCACTTGTGTTTATGTTGCGGGCGTACTCTCAATCCCTCCTGTGGGGGCGGGGATTAAGCAGAAGATTGAGCTTCGAGTTAAGAAGGTCAGCGATGTGGGTTTGGTTGTGGCTGAGTATCCGTTTGCCAAGAAAAAGCACAATCTTGAGTTTTTGAGGGATAACATTTATTTACGATCAAGAACAAACACGGTAATCTTTTTTTTTTACCCCTTTGTTTATTTATTTGTTTGTTTGTTTCTAGTGTGTAAAATTAGGAGATACACTCATGTCTTTTTGTTCTTGGACCCCTGGATACAAATAGAGAATTTTTACTTGGATTTCTCTGTTCTTTAAAATATATAGACTTTAATTTACCGTTAGGCTTTTTATGAGTTTAATTTATTGCTAGGCTATGATTAATGTGATTCTATTGGATTGTAAAATGAGAAAACAAAATAGAATTTTTAATTTTTTTAGTCTTTCACTGTTAAACTTTTGTTAATTCTTTTAATTGAGAATTTTTGGAGTTTTCTAGGAATCATCTTGGAGAGAAGAGTTGTATTTCTTTTTTTCCTGTTTTTAGTGTATCATAAATTCGGCAGAGATGCATGTCTTAGTTCATTAATGTGTAAATGACTCTCGATGTGGTGCCTTTCATTCTGCTTTGTAAACACTTTATCGCAATGCCGGAAGGTAGGATTTCAGGGCTTTTCCCAAGCTATGTGTTTTTAGTTGATTTTGGTATATGTGAAGGGAAGCTTCAAAACTAAACTAAGAACAGTAAATTTATTTTTTTGTTGTGAGCTGGGTTACCTTGCTTGGTCGATGGTGTGCGGGTTGTTGTAGTTTTTTGTTGTGAGGAGGGAAGAAAATGAGAGTGGTGGATATGGTGGAAGGTTGGGATCCAACCTTAGAGAACTCACTTAGTCGCCTTAGGCCTGCAAAACAAAGAAAAGAAAGTCAGAGGTGGAGCCGGGGGTGACCGGCGACCACACTCCGACGCTCAAGTCAGAGTTGGGGTATCTCAGGTTAGAGAGCTTGCAAGCTCCCTTTAATAGTAGCTGGAGGTAGAAGAAACCTCAGTCCCCTTTGTGTGTGTGTTGGTTATGCTTATAAAAAGTAAAATATGAGTATTTTATATGGGGTACCCCGGCTACCATGTCACCTGCCGTTATTTTATTGGCGTCCTTTGCTGTCATTGTCAGAGATTTTTTCATATTTTACACGTATGACTGTTGGAGTATTTAAAAATATACTTGAAGAACAAGCTTGAGGCGCATGCACATTTTAGGTAGGAGGGTGGTCCCGCGTACCTCTGCTAAAGCTGTTAGGAATCTGCAGGTGTAGCAGGGGAGGACGGGTGGTCACAGCTGTCCTTGTAACAACTTTTGGCCTGTCTGCAGGTGTGGCAGGTCGCTGTCTCCTCCTCCTCAACACAATATTTCTTCATTGATTCCTTATTTTCTGTTAGAAAATCAGCTGATTCTTTTTGGAAAAATATCTCTTTTGTTTCTTGACACCTCTTTGACTATTTTTCTGACTTTTTTATCCTTGCTCGGTGTACCCCGGGTACCCCTCAGAACACCTGGGGTATCCAGGGTAGGCCAGCATCTTCTTGATGACTTTAGCTATAGAACTTTATATCGACACGTGGCATTCTTTTATTTAGCTTCCCGTTTCATCCCCAAACAACATCCCCCTAGTTTCTTTGTGACGGAAATAATTGAAGCAAAAGAAACTCTTAAGAGTAATAGCGAATGACACATGGCGATATTCGACCCTTCTTTTCACAGGATCGGATAATAAGGGGTATCTCGCCTACCACTCTTTCGTTGACTATGTGAATTCTCAAGATCAGAAAATATCTTGCCTCTATCTATCTTCTTTCTCCATTTTTTTTCTTCTTTTCTTTTATTATCCCAATTTCTCACTTAGACCTTTCATCTCATTCGGGGCTCCTTGGGACCTTGTAGATAATACTTAGACAGTTGGTGAGAGCTAGTCTAACTTATGTGAGTCTTTCATCTTCTTTGGGTAGTGATCACATATGGCTTCATGGTGTTCTTGGGGTACCTCAACATTACCTATCTTGTAAGGTACGCCACCATCACATTTTCTTGTTTATCGTGCCTGGTGATTGAGAGATATGGATCTATTGAATGAAGATTTTGACGTTTTCTTCAACTGAATGAGCAGTAGTTCCTCGGGTACCTTGGGTACCTACCCCTCCGAAAAGGGTACCCGGTCTTTCCTTGCTCAAGGTAGAAGGACCAAGTCACAGGATTGCTCTCTTAGTAGATTTGACCGTTTCGTATCATCAAATGTACCTGGTGTATTCAAGGTATCCCGGGTACCGAGTTTGTGGTGTAGGTAGGGTATCCCAGGTATCGAGTTTGTTGTGTAGGTAGAGTATCCCGGGTACCGAGTTTGTTGTGTAGGTAGGGTCCCTAATACCGAGTTTATGGTGTAGGTATGGTATCCCAAGTACCGAGTTTGTTGTGTAGGCAGGGTATCCCTGGTACCGAGTTTGTGGTATAGGTAGGGTATCCCGGGTACCGAGTTTGTGGTGTAGGTAGGGTATCTCAAGTGTCTATAGTGATCACTTAAAATTATGGTACCCTTTATCGACAGGTGTCGCTTTATTACAATCTTCTTGTTTCCCCCCAAACACTACGAATCTTCATCATAGTATTAAGAGATAATCCAGTTTCTTTGTTCTTTTTTGGTAGCCAAAACTGGATTTTCTTGGCTTGTAGTGATATAAAATCCCTTTTAAAAAAATGTTTTGATATTTTGAGTTACTGTCAACAATTTCAGATAGCGGCATATTCACGAATCCAGAAGGCTCTTGCTCATGCCACTCATGAATTCTTTCAACTGCATGGATTTCTCTACGTTCAGACTCCGATTATCTCTACCAGTGATTGTGAGGGTGCTGGTGAAATGTTTGAAGTCACAACTCTACTAAGTGAAGCTGAGAAGTTGGAGAAGGAACTGATCAAGAATCCTCCTTCATCAGAAGCTGACATAGAAGCTGCCAAGCTTTTTGTCAAGGAGAAAGGATAGGCTGTGGCAAAACTAAAATCCAAAAAGGCAAGCAAGGAGGTAACAAGTGATAGTGTTGCTGAACTGAAAAAGGCAAAACAGAATCTTGCAAAGCTTGAGGAAAGATGAAAGCTTAAGCCCGGAATCCCACAAAAGGATGAAAAGATGGATTATGCACAAGATTTGTTTGCTCATCAAGCATTTTTGTCAGTTTCTGGCAAACTCCAAGCTGAAACTTATGCATATGCTGTTAGTTGTGTCTATACATTTGGGCCAACTTTTCGAGCAGAACAATCACACATTTCCCGGCATTTGGCAGAATTCTGGATGGTGGAACCTGAAATAGCTTTTGCTGATCTTAAGGTATGTTAGGCTTAACAATTGCTCACCGTGAACGTTTGATTTATTTATTTGTGACTAGTGTTAGTACTAGTCCAGAGGCAATCTGGCATCAGTGCTATTTTAAAATGCTTTCACATTTGTTTGTGGTAACTGTTAAGTTGATCTTTTCACTGTTATTGCCACCACAGTCTCAAGATACATGTTGATATCTTTTTGTGTTTATAAATAGAATTAATTTGTCAGTATGGCTAAAATCATTTGTTCTTTATTTTGTGTTAGGGTACGGTAGCTAGTTTGTTGTGTTTTTTGAGTATGCTCAAGGAAAAGGATTGAGACAATGTAAGGTAGTTTGCTAGAGCGTAAGTCTCTACTCTTGTTACTGTATGTGTAAACAAATATGATTGTTAAATACCCCTAAGGGGACTGTACTATAATTTAGAGTATCCTAATTAATTAAATTATATCATTTTAAGAACTTAAGTAACTAACCTTGTTTTGTGAATTATATGTGATTGAAATTGGTGTTATTGATTTCTTGAATTGTCAATCATCAATGCTATAAGTTGGTGGGTATCCATTTGTTTGTTTTGGAATTACAATTACAATTTATGATTCTTCAGATTCTCTAAAATTTTTATGATAATGTGAACTCTGCGGAGGCATATGTGAAATATATGTGCCAGTAGTGACCTGAGAAATGTTTTGAGGACGTTGAGCTTATGGCTGAATATTATGATACAAGTTGCATTGAGCGTCTAAGAATGGTTGCTTCAGCTTCCTTTGAGCGCATAATGTACGCCGAAGCAGTGGGACTACTAGAGGCTGCTGTGACGGAGGGAAAACATTTTGAGAATAAAGCGGAGTGGGGGATTGATTTGGTGTCTGAGCATGAAAGGTATGCTAACTCAAACATTCATTTATGGTGTCATTCTAAAGTGTGGGACTATGGGTATTGATTCTTGATTTGCTGGCATACTGTTGCAGATACTTAACAGAGTTCAAATTTCAGAACCCTGTCATTGTGTACAACTATCCAGGAGGAATGAAAGCATTTTACATGAGGCTTAATGATGACAACTGTGGCGGCTATGGATGTCGTTGTACCTGAGGTGACTTCTTTCTTCAAAAGCTTTCAACCATTGGATTGGTTGTGCTTCTTTTTATTATGCTACTAGAATTGATGATCTAGAATTTTTTGCTTCAAGATTGACAAATACTGATTATCTTATGTTATAGGTGGGAGAGTTAATTGGGGGGAGCCAAAGGGAGGAGCAATATGATGTAATCAAGAGCAGGTATGATAAATGATAAGTTCATGGTTGGTTTGATTATAGTGCTAGAAAATGCTTCTGTTTATTAAATTAAGGATCTTGTGCTGCAACTCTTTTACTAAACTAATATATCTTTTGTGGGGATGCATTACAGAATTGAGGAAAGAGGACTGCCTATTGAGCCTTATAAGTGGTACCTTGACGTACGGCGCTTTGGGACTTTGAAACATAGTGGATTTAGATAAGGCTTTGAACGAATGGTTCTTTTTGCTACAGGCATGGACAACATTAGAGATGTTATTCCCTTCCCAAGATATCCTAAGAGAGCGGATCTCTAATCTTTAAGTTACATAGATGTTAGTATTTGTCCTTTAAGGTTCAATAGTTATTACAGCTTATCTTACTATAATTACAAACAATGTTAGACTAGGAAATCATAGCATTGAAATCTTATGTTTGCCCTGCTGAAGTCATATACTTTGTGATATGGTATTGCTGATTTTGGTATTAAAATTGCCTTGCTACCTTATCAGGATTTATCTTTTCATGTAAAAAGGTTGTCGTCTGCTTCTTCAAAATGCTCACTGAGTTTATTTGGCCATCTTATCTTAGCTGAATAAGTGCGTTCGGAAAAGCAATAGTTATTTATGTTGGTTATTTATTTTTATTTTTAAAAAAAAAAATGGCTTGCTTTTTCATTTGCCATTGTCACTGTTGTGTACAGAAATTGTGATTTATTAGAGAATGAAAGTAATTAGAATTGACATTGAACAACTGTCAACGGGGAGGTCATCAAAGGCTGAATTTTTTTCCCAAGATAGTTGCAATTTTTTTGTCATTTTTAAATACAGATGGTGAGATTGAGTTTTCCTGACTAGACTTGCTGTTTAGGGGCTGATTAGCAATCCGCAATTGAGATCAAAATGGGTGAGCGGTGTTATGTGCCCGAGCTCTATGGTGGTGGTTGATGGTTTTTGTGTGTAAGGCAGAAGCGGTTGCAGGAAGCTTACAGTTGCAAGTTTGAAGAAAGCTGCAGATGTTACAACAAATTTAACAACATGAAATTATATAAAATACAGAAGTTTGAGGAGAGCTAAATGTTAAAACTCTCCGATAATAGCAATAAGCAACTCGTGCATTTGATTCAGCAGCTTCTAAACAAATCAGGTTGCCACTGCTCTCTCCAGCTACCAGAAAGCCCAAGAGCTCTTCTTCAGTTCAATTCCTTTTACAGCTACCCCTCTATTCTCTTCGCCAGCATTGTCTACTTCTCTCCATCGATCTAAAATTCTTTGATTCCAATTCTGCCGTGCTGTTTTCTCACGATTCATTTCATCTTATTAACTTCTCCTGCAGATTTTGGAACTACGAATTTGTGTTTTGAGAAAAAAATAAGCAAATATTTTTTCTCTTCTTTTTTTATTTATTTGTCTTGATTTTATTCGTAATTTGATTGCCTTAGAAGTGCTTTTTGGAGGAGCACTTTGTCGATTCCATTTTAGAAGTGTTTCTTTTTTTAAACTAATAAGAATATTGTTTGAGTTCTTTATTTATGAAAAACGATACTTGAGTCAGTTAGAGTTAATCAGATCATGGGATCATCACTTGTCGAGGATTTTATCTGATAGCTGGATTACTTTAAGGTTGATGCTGTTCTAGAATATATAAGAATATTCTGTAGAAAAATAATTTACTGTGCTTTTTTGTTTTTGGGGCATCTTTTTATAATGTAAGAATTGCATATTAATACTAATGAAGTATCCAGTTACATAATTCTCTTGTTGATGCTTTGAGTCGTGAGTGCTAATTATGGAGTTATATAAAGAAAAATCAACCTGAACGATGAGCTTTTCTCATTTTAGCATATTATCTGTGATATTTTATTTCTGGTTTTTGTGAGTTCCTTTCACTGACAGAGTTGCTCTATATTCATTTTTATTGTGCGTTGGTGCTAGTTTGTTGTTGTTTTATGTGGACTGTGATATGATTTTGTTTGTTGGATGCTTAGTATTTCTTGAATTGTTAACCAGGGACATTTTTTTCGCTTCCTCCAATGGTACGAATGCTGTGGGTTCAACCCCCTTGGTTAGTCACGTGTTCCTACCACTCCAATTTTTCATTCTTTTTTCTCTAATTTCTTGAGAATTAAAATATGTGGTGCTATAAGTTTAATATATGGTACGGAGGGAGCATTTGTCACTATCATGAGAATGATATATTTGATTTGTATCATATAATTCTGTCACCACCACAATCACTTAAATATTGATAATTGACATAAAGGAGGATAATTTTATGTCACTGTTTCCCATTCTTCTCTAGCTTTTATGGTCTGGATGGCATGATGTCATGACATGGACATGACTGTTTTAATGGCAGAAGTCAGACCAAGATGCTGATTATATTCCGAAGCCACATGCTCTGATAGACCATGATTCAAATTCTGATGCACAATTCGGTTTTGGAGATCATCTGGGAGGTCCCATTTACATGGTGAGTGCCTGTTTGGGATTCAGTCCATTTATTTGTTCTTGAAAATTGAAATTGTTGTTATATGCATTCATCATAGTGTATCAGTGGTTGTTCAAAAAATGGCCTGACTTCACCCATCATAGTTCCCCCCCTCGTTGTACAACTCAACCTGACCTCTTTTGTTTGAATCCAACAAATTGGGATGTCATAGTTGTTTAAATGCAGCCATGTACATAATCATCAGAAACAGAGCAAATTTGTTCATGACCTTTGGTGGGAAACACTAGAACTTCGAGTGTCAAATTGTGCTATTCGCACCCACTGTTTCTTATAATTGGTCTGATTCTGGGTAAAACATGTCCATGCATAAACTTTGGAGCTCACCTGGTTTCTTAATATAAAATGGAGTACATGAGATTTTTTATCCTCAAGGAAGATCAGAACTTTTTATTCATTTTGTCTATCCTTGAGCAGATGAATGCGCTGAAAGACTTGGGATTGGATGTGGCTAAGGGAACTTTTAACACTGAAAGATCAGTCAAACAATCAAAATTTTGTATAACACGGTTGTAATTAATTCTTGAGCTGTAATTTTACTGGCTTCCTAGAGAAGTGGAACATTTTATCGTCTTTCATCTGGTTAGTGAGCTGTGATTTTTTTTTCTATGTTTCTATGCTCATATATCGTTCAAGATGATGATCATTTTATTACAGTCAGTTCAACTATTGATTGTAAACCTGTCACCACCCTATATTTTCTCGAATAATGATGACTGTTTACATTAGAAGTGTTATACTCAATAATGCTTATGCTCTTGATTTGCATTGGGGCATACTATCTTTACAGGCTACCATACATTTGTTGCAAATTTTCTACTTTGCATTCTCTTTTTGTTTCTAAGTGGAAAAGAAGGTCTAGGAAAAGAAGTTCTTAGCCTACTGTCCTACCCTTGATAAAAATTTCTTGTGTTACCTGCCATGTTGCATTTACATGGATGTGTGTCAATAACTTTTATGTTTCGATTTTTGGTGGTGGTTCATATCAAGAACAACAACTCAAAAATTGGTTTATGTTTTATGGAGAATCAACATTCAGTTTGTGTCATGATAGTGCATTTTTTAGGCTGGATTCATAAGATATTTTGCATTATATTGCATGGTAATGAACAACTTGGCTGTTTTCCCATTTGCTGATAACACATTGACATTTGTCCCATGCACATATGAGGACATGAATCGTACCTTGAGTGGGCTCAGTTTATGAGCTAAAATATCAATTATTATATGCTTGCAAGTTCTTAGTTCTATGAGATTTATTTTTGTTATTCTAGAGACAATGGGTGCAAAGTTGAAGATCCTGCCTTGCTAAAGAGAATTCGATTAACCATCATTAACAATCTTTTGAAGTATCATCTAGTATGTATGCTGAGTTGATACCTTTGAGTACTTGTGTTTCTGTTGTTTATGCATGGTCTGTTTTTGGGGGAAATGAATGAATGTGGGGGGGAAACTTATCTACTAGGAAGATAAATGAAAAAAAAAAGATTACAAAGGGGTGAAATAATTGAAGTAATTTGGGGAAAAACATGTAGGAAACATTCTCTATTACAAACTAGAACAATCTAAGAGATGGGCGATATAATTGAAGAAACAGGGGGAGAAACCAAAAGATTTTATCCAAATATTCTATCAATGACACCAAGTTTGACTAAAAACTGAAACTAAGGCCCTGTGATGGCCAAGACCTGATTTAAAAGAGAGAAAAAAACTTCAACTAGAGAAAGAAATTTATGCCTGATAAGTAATGTAAAACCTATCCATATAAGAAAAGTTATATTGTGGCTTAAACACCTAACAAGTTTCGACTTGAAATAAAACTCTCAAGTTCCTAAAATCCTAACAATGATTTATTATTTTGATTTCTTTTTCTGCATTAAGCTCCCAACGATGTCTTAAAGTAGATTTGTTTTCTTCAAGTTTACTGATATATCTCCTTTAATGCTATAGGAATATAGCGAGCAACTTGCCATGGGCGAGGCTTTCAAGGTAAAAGCTCCAGAGAAAAACATGGTCTACTTAGAGATTATTTCAGCTCAACAAAACTCTCTTCAGTTATAATTTGCTTTAATTATTTCACTAGTTTTTTAATGTGATAGACATTGTTTTCATGCTGTGTATCCTAGAAGGCAATTATTGTTTGTTGTAGAGAGCAAACGATTCATGATCCTGTCACTGAAGTATGATACTTAAGCTCTGGGCATGCTGTGGTTGAAATTGAAGGGAAAAAAATAAATTCAGATATGGGCAGATGGCGATGGCCTGTAGATTGTAGTGTATCACCTTAGATATGTTAATGTCTCTGTTGGCTAGCTACGAGGAATTTCTCAATAGTTGAGAATATTAGAAACTTTACTTGAAAAGAAACTTTCTGCCAGTAAAAGCAGCTAGCCTGCTATTATTATGTTGTCAATTTTAGGTTATCAAAATCTGAATTTAATTGCCCTGTGTCCATGCAGTTCATTGTTTTCTTTAGTCGATCATGCTACTTGTCAATCTTGAACATTGGCTGGTGTCAGTTTAGAAAAGTAATTTTTTTTTCACCCCATATAATTCTGTTTAATATCTCAACCTTTTGTATATGGTCCTTGATTCTTCTAATTAGATTATTTCTTTAGTTTCTATGCTGTGCCACATTAGGCACACCAAATGAAAACATGTATGGTATATATGCAATGTCAAAGACCAGCTTCTTTGTTGTCGTTAGCGTGTAAATTGAGTCTCTGTTATATGAGGTTCCTTGCTCAGCACTCAGTAGATGTCTTGCATGTGCTTACTGTAATTGTACAGACTTGTAAAATTTGTGACTATTTTAGTGGCAGCTTGATGTTGATATTGCCACCCATATATTTATCAAGGAAGATGGGTTTAAGAGAAGGTTTGCATCTCTATATTTTGATTGAAATGCCTTTTAGTATCTTAATTCAAATGAAATCTATTTTCTGTGTTATTCTGTTAAACTTTTAACTAGCGTTAGAGGATTTAAAAGGAATAATGAAATTGTCACCACCATGCAGAGAGTTATTTGGTATGTCATTTACTAATACCTCAATTATATATTTTACCAGCTTGCTTTATGTACAAACAGCCGATCGACCTGGATTACATGTAGAGATCATGAAAATCACTGCTGATGTCAATATTGATGTTGAATCCACAGAGATTGATGCAGAAGTAATGTTGAATCCACAGAGATTGATACAGAAGTAATCTTTCTCGTTTTTCTTTCTCTCATTCTCGACACAGTTTTGCATGCTAGCACAGACCCAGGCTTCCAGTTCTGTATTCTTACTGTCTTTAAATTTTCTTCTGTCTTTCAATAGGGACTTGTAGCGAAAGGCAAATTTCATGTCAGCTACAGAGGCGCAGCATTAAACAGTTCCTTGTCTCATGGAATTGTTTGTGTCAATGCTGTAAACAATAAACAGCTCTTCAGGCAATATATCCATCAAATGTCCATTCATTGCACCTTTTTCGGAGCAAACGGTGGGATCACTTGATATTAGTTATATAATTTTCTCGGTGACCAAGCCGTTATTATAAAATTTTATCATGCCTTATGAATTTCTCTCTCTCGCCGGGATTCCTCTCTCCGAGACTGATTTCTCTATAAACCTACAGATGTTGGTGAACTGTCTGCGTTACTACCTTCGAAGGCCAGAAACGGATATTGATAGTTACTAATAATAATCAGAATAGCTACGATTTTGCTCTAAACGAAATGTAACGATTCTGTACCAAGTACTCTGTGAGCTCACTAATGGTTTGTTGGAGATTCTCATCGTGTTCTTCATGAGTGTTTGGGGAACAAATATTTTGTGACTCGCTTGGTCAATTTGAAAAGAGTTAAATAAAAATAAATGTAACTGGAATAAGGAAAATAATCTTCTTCATGATGAGCACTCCGTTTGATAGTTAGGTTGGTGTAATTTTGCGATTAGAATTTATTAAGTAAAACTTTTATTAGTAGAGTTTTTACAAAAAAAAACATATATATTAGGTGCCGGGTTAACAATGAAAATTTTTATTAAAAATTGTAAAATTATTTTAATAGATAAGTTTTTAAAAGTTATGTTATGAAATAAATGAAATAAGATTGTCAAATAAATAAATGATATTTTAGATATTTTAATATTTTAGAAAAGTTTTTCAACCTTTATTTCTAGAAGTTAAAAATTTGAGTTTTTGTTAATAGAGGAAAAGTAGTTTATATACTCTTTAAAAATTCTATTAAAAGAAAAATAATTTATTTAATTTTTAAAATTTTCACTAAAAAAATAATAAAAAATTTAAAAAGAGTTTATAAAATTAAATAAATATTTATGATTATTAAATAAAACATATCAAACACATGGCCGAGATTGGTCCATTCTCTTCGTCAACCCGTGTACATGGTTTCCTGTTACAAGCAATGGTAAAAATAGCGTTACGAGTGTATGCTTCTTTATGGTTTCATGTTTGGAATTTAATATATTACCATGTATTCTATTTCATGCGAGTTAGATAACCATGTTTTCTGTTTATGTTTCTCTAGTGATCGTGGCAATGCAAATCTATCAGGTTAAGTGCTTTCACAGCTTGGTCAACTAACAAATTTGCAGTATTTGTAAGTCAATCCATTTTACTTCATGAGGTTTGTCTGAATGTCATTGCCTATGCATGTTTTATTGCCTTTTCTGTTCTAATAATTTATTTCCTCTTGGTTCTTTCATTGTAGTTTTGGTACTTATATTTAAACAAGCTTATTGCTATTTGCCATGTTGATGTCAAGATTCTTCCTATGACTGGGCTTGAAACAGTTTTCGAAGTTACACTTTTAAAATATTCAGTTAGATCAGTATTTGTAGGGCAATGGGGTTACTATTTCAAAATGCTTCATAATCATCATGGTTGGGCATTAGTCAAGGAAGAACGTTTGAAGCAGACTTGAAATTGTTGCCTTTTCATAGATCTGGTACTCATACAGAAATGTGCTATAAGCCCTTAGCATTTAGTAGTGCTTACTCTAAGTTTACCAATTGATGTTTTACAATACAGATTTTTTCTTTTTTTAGGATAATTTGCAAATTTCTATATTTCCTTCTTCATAGTCAAGGTAGGAATTTGTTTATGTATCTAGCCGTTGATGAAGGTTGCAGAGTTTTGCATATGATAGAAATTTTCAGGCCAGTAGCATTTGCCCTTTCCACTACTTTTTATTGTTTCAGTTCTCTTCCAATTGGGTCTACAATCATTGAATCGAGTTTTACTTTTGCAGTGAACTCTGTAGTAATAACATTAGTGGAAGGATTCCTAAGGAGCTTGGCAATTTGACAAACCTGGTTAGCTTGGATCTGTACTTGAACAATTTAAATGTTCCCCATCCACAGACACTAGGCAAGCTGTCAAATGGATTTTAGCTTTTTTCTTAGGGCCTTGTTATCATGGCATCATCTGCTGTGGAAGCCATCTAGAAATTTATTCTAGAGTCTACTTAGGATCTTTTAAATTCTCTTCTGTAGACGTTCTTGAAATCTTCGTTCCTCGTTGCTATCAGTTCCCTACGTGCCTTCTTGAGTTTTTCCTATGGGGCCCTTTCCTTTGGTGAGCCAATTTGCCTCTCCACCCGTTTTTGGTTTTTCTGAGCTGCTCTTTTGATTGTTGCTCAAGCACAAGCAATTTAGCCATCAATTTTTGGTTTTCCGTCTTCATCTCCTCTATTTTTTGGAGGACTTGTCTCTAATTTGGACTTGCGCTAAGACATCATTGGTTTAAACATTTTATTTCTGAGCAAGTGTTTTCGAATTGTCATGTTCTAGATACTTTCAAAGGGTATTTCACTTGAGGAAGCAGGTTGAAATTTATTTTTGGTTGCCAAGTCATCGGCTGCTGTTTTTTCCTCCTACATTTAAGTTTGCTTTCCCTCTATTAGCCTCTTATTTTGTGCAATAAGTACTAAATTTGAAAATGGTTGTCCTTTAAAGAGCGAAGGTAGTTTTATCGTTACGTGTGAATGTGCAGTCTTTCTTCAACCTCTATTTTCTGGTAGCTCAAAGATAGTTGTGCTAAAGCACTCCTGAGTTAATAATAAAGGGAGTTTATTAGAATTTAGTGAGTCAGCAATTGAGAGTATTAATAAAATTGTAACAAAATGTAAATTGATGTAAGTAAATAGTAAGTAAAAATTAATAAATAAACTGTAATAAATTGTTTGAGCAATAACAAATTAAACAATACAAAAAGAAATGAAAAACAGAAAACACAAGTAAAACTCGAGGTCTGTTAAACAACAGTCTCCTTAAAGCAGATTTACCGCCTACTACGGTGCTTTTAGGTTTGTCGGTATCTATTTCTCAGGATGCAACGAATATGAATTATTCGCCAAGCACGCACAAATAATTCCTGCGAGCAGTAACAGTATAGAATCTCGGTCAGAAAAAAAGAACGTCAGAAGGTAAAAAAAAAAAAAAAACTTCTAAGTGCTCTGGTGTGTTTGTTGTTCTTCAAAACAAAAGAGGAAAATTGTCTCTTTTTATACATGAGGGTACGTAACTGCCGAATAATAAAATTAAATATTTAAATTCAATATTCGACTTAATTTGCTTCTGTAACAGCCCATTGAATTGAAAGCATTCAACTTTGTAACTGCTCAAAATTTTTTCACAATCAAAACTGCCCTTGAATCTTAATTATGAAACTATTACAAAATTTAAAAGGAAATAAAAAATATGGTTATGCGGGCCTAAATAATTTGGGGCCGACATTCGTGCACGTAGGACGCGCAGGATAAGTCCATACTCATGTATGGATGACTATTCATATATAAACACAAATCACTTAACTTATTTTTCCTTGTGGGATAAGTTCCAATTCCTTTCAAATTTTTAACTTTAAGGGTGTACTTTGAGAGTCAATTTCTCATTCACCCAAGCATCATTTTGAGTATAAAATATACCATTCCGAAATATTTATGGAGTAGAATCCGAACCTCTCAAGATTTTTCACTTTCGCTAAGTGGGTCTCACTCAAAATGTGCCCTCAAAATAACAAACTAATAATCTATTTTTTCAATAGAGTTTTTTTTTTTAATTTAAAACCACCCAAAGGTCAGGGGGGTTAGGCAAGACCCCCTCACTTGTAGATTATTAAACTAAAAATAAAAGTACATCTGGAGGGGGACATAAACCAAAACCTTCAAGCAGAAGAATAAGAACAACCAACAAATAGAAATGGAAACCAATACAGAGCAAATGAAAGAGAAGTAATCAATGTAAGCGCTCAGAATACCGCCCGCGATACTTACGACCAGTGACTAACTTGAAACCTTTCCGAGAACTAGACGAGTGTGGGCCAGCAACACTGAAGTCAGAATCAAAATCACGCCCTCCTGTACCCTCAGGCGCAGAAGCAAAATACCCATCAGCTACAAAATTTTCACTAGAGCTAAACTCCTCATCTGATTGAAATGGGAGGCCTGAAAGATAGGATTGAGTACCCATAGCCAGAGAGCGAATAGCATCGACTGTAGTCCGGAAGAAAGTAGAGCCGGGGGAAGTCCTATCCGGCACCCCATCATCAGCAATCGCGGGAATATTGTGCAGGGAGTGTTACAGGCCACCTGTGAAGGGTCATCCATAGGCGACAGACGACGAACGAGTTCGCTCGAGCCAGCATCAACAACATCAAAAGGCGGCGGCGGGTGACTATCTGGAACACTCGAACCGAAAAGCCGAATCTGGTCACCCACAGAAACGCTCAAATTTTAGTCAATCGAAATTGCAGCAGGAGGCATTAAAATAGAAGGAGCCAAAGTAGGACCCGAACTCTGACCGTGAGACTGTGTGGTAGGCACCTGAGGCCAGTGATCAGCAACAACCACATATTAGGGAGCACTAGTCTCTCGAGATTTAGCAGCAGGTTCTGAAACGGGTACTGTGCCCTTATCTTGCGACGCAGGGTCCTTGGCCTCACCAACAGGCGGAATAGGCTTACGGAGCCTGGGATTCGCAACGTAACAGGAATCGGCAGAATGACCAAGATGTCTACACGAGAAACAGTAAGCAGGGACCCGCTCAAAAACTACATCCTGCCAAAAACCAGAATCTCCCTCACCAATCCAGATACGGGGTAGCAATGGTCCCAAAACATCATACTCAACAAATACCCGAGCCATCGAAGGCCGATTAACCGAGGTCGTGGCATGGTCAACACGCAATGGAGTACCAATAGCAGCAGCAATGGAAAATAAAGCAGACTTATAGTGAATAAAATGGACAGGTAAGTACAGCAATGATACCCAAATAGGCACAATGGGGGATTCCACCGAACAGCAAAAGTCAGTGCTCCATTTAAAGATGCGCATGCCCTGACTGTTAACATACCAAGTCTGTCTCACCCAAACACGCGAGTAGCCTTCTTCCATAGAAAATTTGGTCAACACATGTCGATTATCAAGCAAGGACACCTGACAACTCCCTTGCAACCCCAAAGTAATAAAAAATTTTCGAATAATGTCCATGGAGGGCCGACCAAAGGAAAACTTACCAACCAGCGCCAGTTTAAACGGCTCAGCCATGACTTTAATTTTCTCTGTTGAAAAGTGAATAGCAGGCTCACCGCGATGTAAAGTGGCGGGTCTGACCGGAACTGTAAGCTCCGCTGAGGCCGTAGCTGCATCAAGGAAGGACTTATGAGGCCGAGGAGGGGCAGTTGGGTTAAGGATAGCGGTTGGGTTAAATATCAAGGCATATGATGGCTTAGAAGTTTAAGGTGGGTTACGGATTATGGAGTGAGGCTGCTCACACGTAGGGTTTCCCGTGGTGGCGGCATACTGGTCCGTCGAGGCTGGACAGAACGGTGGAGTGTGGCCGGCGGCAGAAAACCACCGCATGCAGTGGCTAGGAGTGCGACGTTAGAGTTGGGCTCGACAACACACTGACGTGACTGGAACGCGTCTAGAGGAGGAGCATCAGCTGCGGGCAACCCAGAAAAAGCACCCGCGTGTGGATCTGAAGCCGAAGCAGCCGCTGCATGCTGTAAGTTCCGAGAGCTATCGTGAGGTAACGGCGTTGAGGAGGACTGTCGTGAGCTCAGATCTGCATCGGAGTGAGATGGAGGGGCTGGAAGCGATTGGGTGGAGGCCTCACGACCAGCCATGCACTCGGCGACGGCGGTGGACGACGAACATCCAGGATCATGCGTAGGTTGCTCTCGGGTTTCGCATGGATGACGATCACTTGTTTCGTGCGGCGACGTCGTCGACGGGTGGGGAGTCACGGGAGAGGTACCGATGTGGAAGGGGTTCTCCTGCGACGTCAAAGCACCACCACCGGTGGCCAAGGAGGCGGCGGCAAAAACTTGCAAGTTTGATTTCAAAACGCGAGAGGTGGCACGCGATGAAGGAGGCGGCTGGAGGGGCTACCGGCTGTGTGGACCATTGCCAACTGGGAGGGGGTGGTCCGGTGGTGGTTGAGATCCACCACCGGTAGCCGATGGAGGCATGCCGGCCGCCAAAAAGCAAAAGGTGGCTGGCAGCTAGTTAACGTGCATGAGCATTAGGTTTTTTTAGGGTTTTTCACAAGGACCTTTTTTTTTTTTACGTGGAGAATTTGATTCTTAACTTGTAAATGGTTTTATTTTTTCAATAGAGTTAATAATAAAGGAATCATGGAAACTATTGAGGGTGATCTCAAACGTGGAAAGCCTTTTTGTTGATCTATTTTTGGGAGGTAAAAGAAAGGAGGTAAATAAGCATTAATAAATAAGTGGAAGCATTTAACATGATAAGAAGCTTGCACAAAAGTGAAAAGTAAATTGTGTTAATTTAAATGTTAAATGTGGAATTATAATTGTTAGATTATGACATAAAGTTATGTTAGTTCATATTGGCTTAATACCCTTCTTCATATATTCCCTCTCTTAGGGTGAATGTTTAGTTTTTCCTTAGCTTTACCAATGAAAAATAAAAAAGTAATAGAGAATGAATAAAATGACAAAAATGTAAATAAGTCAGCATAATTGTCAATGAATTAGTATAATTGCAATAATTATGATGAAGATAAAATAGAAAATTGGTCTTGAGCTTAGTTGCAGAGACTGTTTTCACCCTTTTTTACCCTCTTGGTTGCCATTTGGCTAGAGACCCAAAGTTCAAAGTCTTATATTGATTAAATGAGTTTTTCATTCTCTTGTCCTCTAATTCCAATAGCTTATGTGGAGGAGAAACCTTCACTTTACCTTGGTTTTTTTCGGCTTTATTGCCTCTTTGATCATATTTGAGATTTCGTCTCACACATAAACTCATTTTTAATTGGGCATATATGAGTATTTACCTCTTATTATAATTATATATAAGCAAATCTAATCTAAAAAGATAATTATAAGGTGGTGGTTGTATGGATTTTAGTGAGAAAAAATGGCTATCAACTTGCAAGTTCCTCATAGACAGCGGCGCCAATGATGGATCTGAAATTTTGACATGAATTTATAGTTGTGGAGAACTTGACGATATTGATTGATCTTGAAGTCAGGATGACTACTTTTAGAAAGTACTCTAATGCTCGAGTTAGTATTTGTTTATGGCCAAAGAAGAATAAGAAGAAGAAGAATTTGGAAGAAGATGATTTTTCCCTTGAAGTGGACAATGTCCTTATAATAGTTAAAAACCGCTTTCTCTTAAAAGAGTAATAATACAGCTACAAACTCTTGTACAAATTAAATTTGTACAAACTGATGTGGCATTAATTCATTGGTTGAAAGAAAATATAAAATAATAAAAATAAATTATGTGGACCAAGTGATATTTAATTCAATTAATTAAATCAAGTTACACCAGTTTGTACAAAATAAATTTATATAAGAGTTTGTAACTGTATCATTACTCCTCTTAAAAATGAACTTCTATTTATAAATAATAAGTGACTTGGGATTAGAATTTTGCCTCGATCCATATTCTCAAGGACGATGTCACCTTTAATTACTGTACACATGGGCCTAAATTTCATTGTGAGGAATCATACATATTTATTCTACATGTGTTTGTTTCCCTAGTCTTATGATTTTGGGCATAATTTCTTCAGACCATGGATTTCAAAACCAGCATTAGTTGGATTTCTCTTGTTATCATTTTCATTATAAGTTTCTAGGGAATTCTATTTTGGATGCTATTTCTCTCATAATGATTCCTTTTTACCTAGGATGGTGGACATGTGGTGTAATAAAGTGCATTTGAAATATGGCGCCTACAGTTTGAAACCATGTTGAACCTAGGTCCTCCTTTTATTCTTATTTTCCTTTATAATTTACTTTGAAGGTCTATTTCAAATGTCTTCTTATCCAAAATGATCCACTCTTGGATGCTTTTTCGGGAAATAAGGGAAGAAGGAAAAATAATCTAGAAAAAAATAATACATTGAAATTAAGAAGGCAAGTGAAAGGCGAAATTTCATTTTGAATTTCATAAATTTGATTTGCACACTTGGTTGTATGATGAAATTGAGAGGTGTTACAACTCTCCCAGCTTATTTCTCCACCCTGAGATGCTTTTTGGGAAATAAGGGAAGAAAGAAAAATAATCACCATCACTAAATTCAAATCCTGACAGTCAATGAATGTTTGAGGTTTCCCACATGAAGCAAATGGTCTCCCAAGGCAAGCTTTCTGTTTCCAAGTTCATCAACTACACTCAAATCCTTGCAGGCATCCACTTTGAAACTTACAAGTGCTTCTTCTTGCCCCTTCAAGAAGACCTTCTCAAAAGCCAATAAGTGCTTCTGTGGTGACTTATGCACAGATGGAGGGGTCGAGAACAAAAATATAGTATGGCCTCCACTTATACTTGCATTGTTTTTAACTCTAAGATGTATGTCCAAATTTAAGTTTTGACAAGTTTGTTCAACAGCATCGACTGACTGGCAATTTGATGAGTAACAAATATGCCCTTCTTCTAAAGGAATGGCTACTATCTTCGGTGCTCGGACTAATTCATGATTCAAATTGGAATAGCTTAGTCCATCTCCAAATGCATAAACAGTTTCCCCAGTGTAAAACCTGTAGGTTCTTCCAGGGTACCCATTTGAAGCATCAGGCCTCATGTTCATGTTAGTCATTGGGACTTTTTCTACGTATGATTGTGGATACCAAGTCATTGGTAGTCTTCCACCTGCCAAATTTTTTTAAAAAATTCTTACTCCATCAGTAAGTGAATTTCAGGAAAAACAAAAAATGATATAGAAATTGGATATTGATCAGGTACTTACTTGGATTGTAGCGTCCAAAACAAACGTCAGCTATGGCAGCTCCACCAGCTTGGCCAGGGTAACCAACCCATAGGATGCTTGTAATTTTGGGATCATTTTTAGCAAATGATATATCAAAACCCCCACCGGACATTATAATAAGAATTACAGGTCCTTTAGCTGCTTTTGCGACTTCTGTTATTAATAATTGCTGCTGCCCTGGAAGAAGCAGGTCAATTCTGTCGCGACTCTCTGCCTCAATAGATTGATCAGCACCCATTACAAGCACAGTAGCATCAGATGAGGCAGCTGCCTTTTTGGCGTCGTCTACTTGGGCAGTGCCGCATTGCACATTGGAACAGCCAGCCTGATAAGTTGTTGCCACCACAGCTGCTAGGCCCTGCAGAGGTGTTGTGTATTTGCACGGAGTGCCTGTACAGGAGAACTCCTGATTAACGTGGTAATCAAATGATGAACTCAATCTCTACAGAGTTGGTACCATATAATTATTTTACCTTCGTAGTTTCCAATCATTGTCTTCGTGACATTGGCATTGGGACCAATTACTGCCAAGTTTTTAATGGCAGTCGGAGACAGAGGCAATGAACCTGCTGTGTTCTTCAGCAGAACAATCCCTTGCCTTGCGGCATCAAGGGCCAAATCCTGGTTTAATTGAGTACACACATCTTTTGGACCAAGTTGTCCATAAGGTTGCTTGCTTGGATGACCATCGAAGAAACCAAGTCTCATCAAAGTAGCAAAGTTGTTAGAAATGGCATTGTCAATGGCAGGCTCATTCACAAGCCCTGCTTTTACCGCTGCTTCTGTGTGTTTGCCTAGAAAAGATCCACAATTGAGATCTAAACCTGCTAAAATAGATTTGGCTGCAGCTTCCTCAGGTGTCTTGGTATAGTGTTGGGAATTGTACAACACATCAACTGAATCACAGTCTGAAACTATGTACCTACAGCGAAACAGTAACATTATTCGTAAAATGTAATTTAATTGATTATTATACAAAGTGATCATATATATATATACAATAATAATAACGATAAATGAAAAATACCCATTCAATTTCCACTGCCCTCGGATAACCCCTGCCAAGAGATCTGGGTCGGCACATGTTGGCTTACCATTAACCTGATTGTAAGAGCACATGACACTTGCCACATTCCCATCCATAACACAACTCTTGAATGGTGGTTGAAATGTATCATCCAAATCTTGCTTTGTCACCTAACTCATCAAAACCAAAGCCAGACTTTAGAAACCAAAAGAAAACAAACCAGAATCTTGTTAATTTCACTTAAATTAAATCAAATAGTATGTATATATTACCACAGCATTGAAGTGGTAGCGATCCGTCCCTTTCCAATTATCCAAATCGTACGCTGTATAATGCTTGCAGCAAGCAGCAACCTTAAGCCGATTTGGGTCACCACCATCAGTTTGTTGTAGACCTTTAACATAGCCAGTTGCATATTTACTTGTGAGCAAAGGGTCCTCACCTGGAGTCTCCTGGCCTCTACCCCATCTGGGGTCTCTAAATATGTTAATATTTGGTGACCAAAATGTTAATCCTGCTAATCCCACATTGTACATTGCTCTTGCTTCGGTTGACACGACCTACAAATACATGTATATACATTATATCCTAATTAAGCTATTTACATGCTGCTAATAACTCCTCTTAAGTGCAGACAGGACAGGAGATAGATGTTTGTTCGGTCATCAGATGAAACAGTGAATTTGGATTCAGTACTGATATGAGCTGTGCGGATATTTTAAATATCTGAGACCACGTGTGTGTTTATAACAATGTATGATTAAGATTCAATTACAAATAAATATAGGTATATTTACCTTTCCGATGGCTTCGAAGAGAGAAGCATTGAAGGAAGCTGCAGTGAGAATAACCTGAGGGAAGCTTGTAGCTCCAGGAACAACATTGGAAAAATGAGTACCTGGACCGACGTAAGAGACACCATGTAAAGCCTCAGACCACCACTCATATTTTGGTATCCCAAGCCTACTCACACTCCCTGCATTATTCACCAAGAAAGTTATTTTCTCTTGCAACGTGAGTCTCTTCACCAAGTCTCCAACTCTCAAATCAATCCCTAACGATGTGTTACAGAACCCCAGACTCGCCAAAGACGGATTGCTCACAACATCACAGGCAAAAACAGGTGATGATTGAGCTGATGATGATGAATGTTGTAACGAACAACAAGTCAAAAACAAGAACAAAACAGAGACCTTCGGTGCTCTGTTTCTGTTTAGAGCAGAAGCCATATCAATGTAAAGTAGTAATATTGCAAGTGAAAGTGGTTAATATGTGTTGTTTATAAAGAGAGCAGAGTCTTCAAAAGCACATGTTGTTTTGTAGCATCCCGTGATGGATAATTGGAAAGTAAGTAAAGCAGGAGGCTAAAATGCTTTTATTTGAATTGAGTCCGTGACCGTGAGTTGAGTTTTTTCTACGTCGAGAGACAAAGTTGCTCACTTACTTGTACATGTTCTGTAGTAATAGTCAGTGTGTGTGTGTGCCCGTGAGAGACAGTAAAGGATGAGTGGGCGAGCAGAGTGAGTAAGGTTAGTTTCTTTTAACTCGAGACTTTGGCTTTGTTATACCATTTTTTTCCCTCTTTGGAGTCTTTCATTTCAGTTCAGTAGTAGCTGGTGTGACTGATACGCGGCTGATATTTCGGCTCTAACTTAGCCATTAGCCTAGCCAAGCCAAGGAGAATAAGTCTCAAGGTCTTATTTGCCCCACACCTTTTCTCAGTTCAGTTTCGTGGAAATTGCCTTCTCCGCCTTCTACTAAAATTACTTCCTTTGGGTTTTCATACTACTCATTAACTCCCTAACGAAAAATAAATAAATAAATAAAAAGTAACGGAAAATACTAACTTTTTAGCGATATTATTACTTTGCCATTACATATCAATACAACATTCAATGATACTTTGATGGCGGTACTTGGTAGGAGCTAATAATAACATATCAATGATAATGTAGTGATGCTTATGTCTTATAGATGTTAAATGATTGGCATATCGCCAATATTTTTAAATATTGTTGATATGTTTGGGTATCACCCAGATGCATGAGCCTCTTTAAGAGTATAAATTTTTTATATACGAGACCGATTAATTTAGAATATGGTGTGTTAGGTATACTTTGAAGTGATACAACTTGAACTGCCGATAATGGATCGAGATGTATAAATTAAATTTCATAACTTATCTATAATGTTCATGCCACATTACAAATTTTATTATTATTAGACCTAAAAGAACATTTACGATTTTTTCATAACACTGCTAAGAAACTTGTTTGACTCTTTTCTTTTTCTTTTTTTTCAAAAAGTTGAATTTTAGCTTCCATTTTTCACATTCTGGTCTTTTTTTATTCCATGTGTTCTGTTAGGCAATAAAATAAAAAAATTGTCATTTGTGAGAAATTCAAGGATACTTTAGGCACTATGCATCATTAGAGTTTCCTAACTAGTATAAGAAGGATGTAAAGCATTAGCAGTTCATATTTTTTTAAAAAAAGTATTAATATGATATTTTGATTCAACTTTTGTTCTCTTTTATCACTTCAACTTTATAATTTATCCTTTGATTATCATAGTTAAGAACATGAACTAAAATTTCTAATTTATAAAAAATTATGGACATGACAATAATTTTATCATATTAACGCCTAAAATATAGTATAGTTATCTTTAAAGGCTTGTCTAAATAATTTTCAAGCAAATTTATTTAAGTAATCAACAGAATTTGAATTTTGAAAGATATATAAAATTAAAAATTAATTTAAACTTGATCCACCACTCTCTTTTTCTAAAAAATAATAAAAGATAGTGTACTTAGTTAGCCTTTTATAATAAAAACACAAGGTCAAGCATCTAATTTATACATTTAATATGAGGTGAGGGTGAAAGGTAATTGAAGAAAAACAATTGTTACGGCGTAGTCCATTGTCAATAAGGCCGGACTCAGGAGCCAAGCTTCTGATGCTGGAGAGCCGAGTAAGCGTCCAAAGAATCTCGAGACGTGCGAAAGAACGAGCCAGAGATCATATTTTGATTACTTGTGATTCAGTGCATGATAAAATGTCCCGTGATTGGTCAGTGGGCGAACCAACACAAAAACTTTTTACATGGGGACCGATATCACTATCCAATAAAAGAGTTCCAATTTCAAATACGGGTCCCACATCCTATGGTGAGAATAGGATCTAAACGCGGGCCCACCTTTATTGGAAGAAAGAATGCTACGGAGTTCATACTATGGATCCAGCTGTAAGAGAACAACCGGTAGATCATGAGCGTGACGCATTATTACGATTGCGGCGCGTGAAGATACGGAACCAATGGGCAGGCAACTTGCAACTAAAATAGTTCATTTGATGGGCCCATAATTTATTTGCATCGAAAGATATAAATTTATTTAATATACACGGATGGCCATTTCGGCCTGCAATTTTAACTCCATATGAATCAAATTTCCCGCCAAGCAATCTCTGCAAAAGATAAGATTTTATTTATTTAGTAGATAATTTATACAAAAAAAAGGAATAATTGGTCATTCCTTGCTGCCAGCCCACAAAAAAAAAAAAACGGAATTAAATATTTAAAAATTGAGGAAGATAGAGATAGAGACAGAGGAAAGAGATTATTAAGTTCTATCTGTCTTCGCACCTTTTTTGCATTATCGTAGAGGCTAAGGATGCTTTCACGGTGCATGCATGATTAACTAACTTGAAAATTGGACACCCCAACTCACTGCTACGTCAAGATAAGATGATCATCATGCTTAGAAATTAAGTCTCTGAAAAAGCATATTGATGTATGATTTTGTCTGTTGATATTAATGTATATGATTTAAAAAAAAATAAAAAAGAGAAGTACAATACAAGGACTTCACGAGACGTCACTTATTTTAATATTGAGATGTTGATGGGATTTAGTGCATTAATCCTGATATGGTCGCACCTAATTAATATATATGATTATATTAATTTGAAAGAATAAATACAATTTGTGCTAACAAAGAATGCATGATTCTATTGGAAAGATAAGTCATTTGAATTGTTAGCTTTTAAAGCATTTTTGTCGATATGCACATGCGGATATGGTTTAGATTTATTCTTTTTTGGTTTTGGACAACTAGTAGTTTGGTTCTTACTCATCCTTCCCAAATGTAATTGTTGTAGCCCTTGTCAATATTTTGACTAGATATGTTTCCTTGTGACTACTTTTGTCAAGACAGTAAGATCCCATAAATGTTTAACTAAATGCCTAATCGTCCTTTGAAACACCATCTGCCCTCTTGTCATTTGGAAGCATTCTTGTATCATGTGTAAAAAAAATAAAATAATAAGAAAAATAAGAAAAGTCTTTAAATATTGATTTCACATTCACATGCTTGCTTGACAATGTACGTAGCCTCATATATAGCCAATAAATCCACTGCTTTAATTTATTAGTTGTGTCAAATATGGATGAAAGCATCTTTTCTGGTGGATTTATCTGAGGAAGAAGCTGTGGTCCTCAAATTGTAGCTTGTTGCACGTACTACTCTTTATCAACAACATATGACAGCCTATCAAATTGATTGATCCCTCATGTGAAAGTTACTTATGATCAAATTGTTATTAAAACCTAGGTTGAATCTAATTAACAGGCTATACATATATAGAAAGAAGATATAACAAAAATTAAATCATTCAAACCATAACAGTGATTATAGCGGAAAAAGTTGCAAAAACAAATTATATTACGAATTTACTATCAAATGAAAATGGTGAAATTGAAAATATGTATGAGATATATTCAATGAAAAAGAAAAACATGAATTGCTAAGTTGTTGGACTATATAGTATGCTATTTTTATGATCTATTGCCAGGAGCATTGGATACTTGTCGCATGTATTTCTCATCTAATTTTATAAAAGTGAAAATATACAATTGGTAAGAATCCAACAAATGAATAAGTACTATAAACTAATAGCATCCAAGACTATCTTTTCAACTTTGACATTTAAGCTTCGTTTATCCAGCAGTATTACTTCAAATTATTTGTTATTAACACGTAATAATTTTAAAAACCCAGCTTAATTAGTCAAATATACCAAGCACTATTAGATTTTATTTCACACAGTCAAGAGTTTCTAGCTAATTAATATTTCAAAATAATTATTGCCACTTTCACAATACCATATGATTCCATCACTCTTTTCTAGCTATTGGCCACGACTAGGTCTCTTGTAACTTTTCGCGGTGTGTTGCTTGGTCCTTAAACCTTGGACCATTGCAAATTGCAAGGATAGAGCTAGATTTCGATGATTTCTTTTAAAATTGATAAAGGAAACTCTACAGCTGCGAACCGGAGCTGCACTAAATTTTACTTCAACAAGTTTCTAATCAGAAAGTTGTTTAGTGGTTAGTAATTAATAAAGTGGAAGAAAATTAACAGAGAATATACCTTTCTAAAAGGAAAAAAAAATTGAATTGAATATTTTCCCATTCACAATATTTGTCATTAGCAATTCAATAATTTATAGTCACATTTATATACCTCATATATATCAATAACTATCATACCGCTATATAGAGATACGGATGTGAAAAATTAATTAGTAATCTAATGCAAACCTTTTGCTTTCACCCTAAAATTTCTAAAAAGATTAGGTAATGCTCCTGGGGCCGAGAATAGGTGGAACTGCCTGATAGGAATGTGAACTTTGGGTTTGATTTGATTTTATCAGAAAACTAAATTAAACAAAACCAAAAAATTCGGTTTGGTTTATTTTGATTCAGTTTGATATATTGGTTTTTTAAGAATTAAGGTATTTTTTATTTTCTCAAATTTTGTTCTTTTTTCAAAAAAATCAAACTGGACTGCACTAAAATATGAACCCATTTGCCAAGTTCAAAAAACAATTCAGGAAGCATAAAGGTCTTTAATGAAATTCGCCCTGTGACTATGACTGTGTGTAAAATTTACCCTATATCTCGACCTACTGAAATTTATATTTTGTGTTATTTATGGTCTCTTTAAATTTGTTATTTCTCTTTAACAGCTCCAACCCCAATCTAGTTTTATCACTAACCAGGGCTGCCAAAAATGAAAATCTTCACTTTCATATATACCTGTAAGTGTGCAAGTGTGTATGTAGTACTTTATTTGCACTATCTCCCAGAGCTTTAATCCCACGCATATTCTCCCATAATTTACATTTTTGGGGAGTGTTGTTTTTATTTTTATTTTTGTTTTAAGTAAATGGTGGATAAAACCCAAATTCAAGTTTAGTCCCTACCATCCAGAGTTCCAATCGCTGATTAAGGTTGAAAACAAAATAAGCATGTAATCTGTCAATCACATGATACTTAATTATACGAGATTGACAAGTCCGTGGAGCATACGTATGAATTAAATGAATACAGGTGTTTGATTTTATGTGATAAATTTATATATAAACAATTTTTATTTTGTGTAGGATAGTGGGTAACTCAATCAAATGGGATCCATTCGTTGTTTGAAGCTGAAGATAAATAATATAATCTGTCAATATATAATCACCTCATGATTAATTAATTATACGGGGAGAGGATCAACATATCCATGCATATGGAGACTATAAATAAATTAAATTAAGACTTTTTATGAAATACATAATACGTCACGTTGGGCTTATCGGCTGGGTTCGTAATGGAAGTGGAATCTCCTCCCAAGTTGCTGTTGGTAGCAAACAATAGAATTATATATATATATATATAAAGTGTTTCTCTCATGGGTGCCCTCATTTTTTTTTTTTAACAAATACACTATTAAATTATAACGTGTCTGCATTATATACATACACACACATACATACATATATATATATACACATATATGTGTGTATATATATATATGTGTGTGTATGTGTATATACATATACATAGATATACATACATATATGTATTGTCTGTGTATATATGTATGTATATATATGTACGTATGTATGTGTGTATATATATGTATGTATATCTATGTACATACATATATATGTGTGTGTGGGTCTGTGTGTGTCTGCATGTATGTATGTATGTATGTATGTGTATATATATATGCGTGTGTGTATATATATATGTATGTATGTATGTGTATGTATGTATATGTCTATGTATATGTCTGTATTTAATTTGAGTTACAAAATCAATAAAATTGAGGGATAAGAGGAAGATGTTGATATATATTCATGTAGAAATTGTTAATGAGAGTTTATGTACTTTATTCAAATATAGTATAATAATGAAATTAGAATTCCACGATTATGGTGTAATAATATTTCTACACTTTAATAAAGTGCAAATTAAAGTGCAACGACCCTCACTAGATGAAGATTCTCTACGCATGATTCTTAATTAAAATAATGAGATGATGACAAGTACTTAGGAGATAGATGATGGAGGTCACCATATTAACTTCTTTATTGAGTGCAGACGGCAACTTAACTCATGAAATGGCTGTAGTGTCTTTGTGTGGTCCTTTGGACTATATATATATATATATATATATATATATATATATATATATATATATAATTGGGTTTAAGAATATTATTGTAAAGTTATTATTATAAAGATATAGTTGTAAGGGCATTATTATAAAAGAAAAAAAAAATAAAGATAAGACTCTAACATAGTTAACAATATAAGTATTTTGAAGTTTTTTTTTATTTTATTTTTTTTAATATAAAAACTAAACGAATGCTTAACTCAAAATGTAAAGATTAAATAAATATTTATCTTATATACATGTGTGTGTTGCATCTTCTTCTTTTTTTCGATCATTAATGCAACGCCTTACAGCGTAGTTTGATTGGTTTGAATGCACTCCGATCAGTGAAATTCGAGTAAGAATGAGTGATAAAACTTAAGTTGATCTATAATGGGATGAGATTTTCTATTTCCATTCAGACATTTAAAACAGAAACGTGTTGTTGCTTTTTAATTAGCTAATCATAACACCCAATTAATATTACAGCCTAGTCTATGCTAAGTCTACTCTCAATTAATGATAAAAAGAATTATTAATTATATAATGAAGACTATGAGAGACCAAAGTGAAAAATGGAGGCTGTCCAAGAACCATATAGCCTATATATGTATGAAATTAAATTAAATCGTGAAAGAGGAGCAATTGATACATAGAATAACTTTTTATTTAATTGATAATCATATAAAGCAGAAGATATTTTAGCCATTTGCATCAACCTCAAACTTCCTTCTTGCATGCGTGCTCCCCAGAAGCACACACTAGAAGAAGAGGTAAAAATTTATTGGCAGCATACTCAATCAAACAGATTATTTTCTCGCCTACTACGGATCCCATATTACTCCCCATAAACTGAAAATCCATAACCCCAATTTTACAGTCCTTGCAACGGAACTAAAATTTTGGTTCAACAGAGATTTGACTGAAAAAATAACAAATTACAAAAGGTTAAAATCAAAATTCTATAAATTAAAGAGTCCTAACCTTTAGACAAGAATTAAATTTTAATTAAAACCCTTATCTTTCTTGAATTTTTATTTATTTATGTTTTTATATTAATATGTAGGTAAAGCTCCCGAGCAGCGACAACATAATTCCACCCAAGACAATTCATATGAATAAATTCATTCAAATGGTAAAGCTCCCTCAAATTAAATCTTATTATACACAATATATATATATTTTTTTTTATGTTGATGAAAGTAGTTTTTACATCCAAGAACTTAGTTCAATTCAAATGATTGTTAAACTTATTATATGAATAAATGAAGAAATGTTTTCAAGGAATGACTAAATATATTCACATGAAAGGATTGAGGCTTTTGTTTTTTCTCATCTCATCATTGCATTTCCATGTGAATATTGAGGGTTATTTGAATGAACAAATTAAAATTTTCCTTAATAATCTGTCATCATGAACGTAGTGGCTCTCGGTCCCTGGTGTGAAATTTAACAAAGATGCGAGAAGAAATATCAAAATATCAATAAAATAATTCTTCATAATTTACACTCGCTAGCTACTTAAGAAAATATAATAAATTTAACTTTTATAAAATCAACAAGGTGAGATAGAAATAAGAAGAGGTGTGTAAAAATTTAAATTTTTAAAGTTTTGATGAAAAAATTTAGATCTAATGTGGAGCTGACTTTTTTATAATTTTCTGTAACACGTACTTATAATATCGGTTATGAATTAATTACTCATTATTTTTTATGCAATAACTACTAATCACAATATTATAAAAGTTCAGCACAAAGCTCAGCACTAAATCTAAATTCTTAATGACTAATCTCTCAAAGATTCAAGACTTAAATTAATGAAATCGAGAAAATAAAACTAAGGTTTATAGTATGAATGTTGTGAGTGGGTGTTAAGATTAGTATATTTTTATTCAATTGAATAAGGGTTCCCTTAATAATAAATTCAATCATGAGTTATAAAATTTTATTAAAACTTAAGTGTGCAGAGTAAATTTTAGAATATAAGTAACTCTATCAAAAAATGAAATAATGAATATTAATCTGTTTCGAGGGTGATTTAGCAATGAAAAAAAAAAAAAAGAATTTGAATTAAATATATTCACCGTCAAACTAATAATAATACAATATTATTTTGTTGTTGTAGACCGTATTTTATTTAACAAGGATGTTCCAAAAAACAATAAATAAAAAAATTATAACGAACATTAAGGATAAGGAATGATCACGACGTATTAATGCTGGTTTTAAAGTAGGTCAATCATGTGCAAATGAGATTTTTTTTTCCTTTTTAATATTTCATAAAAATAATATATTCTTTACACTCCAATGATTGTCTTATTTATTTTAATAATGATTGAGATTCTAATTTGAGTCTCAATAATTCTGTATCGACTATTTATTATATAGTAAATATTTTAATTGATAAAATTAATATTCTATCATTCACTATATAAATACGAGTAATGATAGATATTTTAAATTTTTTAATTCAAATTTTATTCTAAGTGACGTGTTATTAATTGAGCGGTTGATAATTTTTTATAAAATCTAAGTGAATTAATTATATTATTTATCTACCAATTAATGAATGCCACATCATTTATGATAATTTTCTAAAATAAAAAATTTGGATTGTATAGTACTACTCAAATGAATATTACAACAATTATAACTCAAGTTGAGATTCAATTATTAGGATCCTAACATTACTCTATTTATTTATTTATCAATCTTCGATTGCAATCTTTACTTTTACGTTTCATGGACAATCTTAAAAAATGTTAGTTATGAGTGTGTTTTAATAAATCACAGGCTTCGAACATGATGAAATCCGATTAATAAGAACTAGGAAAAGGAAGAGTTAATGAAAATTAGTTATTATTATACTATATAAATAATAAACTGATTTTGGTATTCATATGCATGCTACTTGTCAAGAATTACTAAAATTAAAATACCGAGTTATTTCCTGCTATATTGTTAATTCAATTTAAACTGTAATCGACTATGACGAGATCTGCGTTGATACGAACAAACTAACTCCAACCCCTAACAGCTGTTGCTCATAATCCTTAGTTACTATCAATTTTTCGATTATTACGATTAATTAAATGAAAATTGAAGCCCCAATTAAAATAAATAGCGTTTCTGTTAAGGTGATAACTTATTCAAAATCAAGATTTGAGATTCCAGCGACTAATAATTAGAGACTTGTTTTATTTGGATGGTTGTTAAATTGTTTAATGAGGATGTTCGGTGACAAAAGGGCATGTGAACATCACATCACATGTCGCAAGCGATGCTTGGCAATTTGATTATCTACTCCATGACACTTCTAGAAATATTATTGCTCCAAAGCTCTTGTTAATTGGTGGCAGTTGGCAAGTCAAATTCTATTCCTTGACACACAGGTTTGATTCTCTTTTACTAATCTTCATAATCGGCGGTGCTATCCGACAGCAAGTAAAATGATACAATTATAAGTTTTTTTTATACAACGGTATTATATAGGTTGTTGAATGAAAACACTATACGAATTACATGATTTATTTTAAAATATTTTAAATTTTAATTCAATCAATTATATAATATTACATTAGTTTGTCTAAAAATAACATACATAAGACTATAAGAGTTTATAGGTATAATATTACTCATTTAGTATTAAGGAATTGGTCGGATCTATTTCTAAATATTTAAAATAAACACAATTTTGATAATGCACACGAAAATAGTTGATCCTTCAACCCAAAAAGAAGACAAAAAAGGTATCATTATTCAACCAAAGAATAATTTAGATTTAATTCTCCACTTTAAGCTTGCTAAGCGTTTCAGTTGTGCTAGATCAAAATTATACATAAGAACACGACGAATTTCAGATGCATATTGTGGGTTGGATGTGAAAATGAGTAATCTTTATTTTCCCTGTTAATTGATTGATTGTTGCTGGGCTGTGAAGCGACTTTATGTCTGGGATAGAGAATTTCAAATAAACGTTATCAATTACCATTGAAATTGAATAATATAATTTAATTTGGTTGGATACCTGCTCCTTTGAGGATTGACAATAATTCAATTTTAGTTGCACCTAATTAACCATGTGTTGCCGCAAACATTGACAATAAAACTCAATTTCGTTGCATTCCAGGTCAATAACAGAGCGTAAACAATTCAAAATTAAACTAATTTTAATTCGTACGTGCTTCACTTATATTTCAAAAGACAATGAAGAGCTAATTTTTTTATTAGAACAGTCAGCTGTTGAATTGGCTAGATAAAAGTTATTTTCTATTTCAGTTGTGATTTGGGCTTTCGAACCCATTACAGAATACCACAAAAACCCAATTGAGAAAGTAGCAACTCGCAAGTCGCCTCCGCATTTTGGTCATTTTGGTTAATGGGTTACATTTATTCCTCACTTGCAAAGAATGATCCGTATAAATCTGGAAGTTTCATTATTAGAGAAAGACAAAAGTTCTCCCGTTTATTTATTTATTTTCTAAAACACTTATATGTATCACACAATCATGACGTTATTCATATTTATATGAGACGTGTACCCACAAATTAATTACTTCACCCATAAATTAGTGGGCGAGATACTTACCACTGCCTAATGTTTAATGTACAAAGAATTTTTGAAGGGACTCGAACTTATACCCTCACTAATATAAGGATATGGGTTCACCACTCATACTATGGATTGGTGGCAAGTTTTCCCACTTATTAATCGTTAACATGCCCGTTAAAAGTAAAATAATTTAAATAAAGCTCAAGAGTCGAGTATAATAATAATATTCAAAATTCTAACTTTAGAAAATAGTTTTTAATTCCAACTGTTAACTAGACAATAGACACAGCCACTTTAACCAAATTATTTTATTTTTTAGGAACCAATTTTTTTACTTTTAGGATTAGAATAAGTTAAATTTTAGACACATTGAAACAATGACATTTGATATTATTTATAAGGCTAAACCTATGTTGCAGCTGCTGTAACTTACACAGCAGCTGCAACATAGGGTGATCCTATTTATAAATATTTTTTGTTTTGGTTCAGTTTGATTACCGGGGTTAAGTTTTCCTTATGCAATCCAAACCCATAAATCGTTGGATTGAGGATTCTAAACCCAGCAAACTCATTCTGAGCTCATCTTAACCCAAACAATTTATGTTGGGTTGGGTTTGGGTTATGAGTTATGGGTTTTTTCGGCCGCACGACTACTTGTATTCGTTTTTTTTTTTCAATTATTAATATTAACTCTCGAAACATTGAAATTTAAACCACTACCTGAGTCTTTGAAAGACAGTTCTTTATCATTAAAACTGGACCTTTACTTCGACTCATAGCCATTTGAATATTTTTATTTTCGTAAACAATATAACTTTTGTACTAAATTAATCCAAGTATTCCATGCAACATTTGGTTCTTTTCTTTGTCTTTTAATAGAAAAATAGGTATAATGATGATTTGTTTTTTTCCAGAAAAATGCTGCACGTCCATTTCAAAAGTCTTTTCTTGGCTTTAAAAATCATTTCCTTAACATTCTTGCTAACTTCATAAGAGATCAATTTTATTTTCAAGCTTATGATCATTCTTCAAAATTACCATTTCTCTTCGAAGTGTAGAAGTATTTTTTTTTAATGCAAAAAAGATATAACTGAATTCTTCATATTATTTTCTCATAATTTTATAGGCAAGTAATAAATCATCATAAGAAGGTTCATAATCAAGATCAAGAAAGTTTACCCCATTGTCTTCAATGCCAATGAAGAACATATATCATCATTCATCCAAACCAAATCCAAATTTAATTAGGCAGTTTGGGTTGGTTTGAGTTGACCTTAAACATAACCTAAACCAACCCATACTCACTTCTAGTCATTGTCATAGATTGACAGAGTTGGAGCACCGTAATTTTACTCAATAAGTATATCTTCGACATTACAGGGAATTAAAATAAGGTTTAAGAGAAGGAAAAATCAGTAAATAAATTAACTATATACTAATGTGCATGCATGTAATCCATTAGCTTCTGTAATAGTTGTTTTGGGGGATTTCGACAAATCCAAGTGTCTTATCAATTTGGTTGGAGATAATCCTCCTTAAACTAAGAATAGGTTTTGGGCATGATTTAAAACTTGGGCTGAATATGGTATGTGAGCATGTTTTTCTTTTGATAGTTCAAGGAGTAAAGTCTACAAGATTGTCTAGGCGTTGACTTTGCCCAATAAACTTGTGTTGAAGCTTTGACTAGACTAGTTTGTCAAATGGTGGATTTGGGCCTGAATAGTTGTGGGCACCTACTGCGAAAGTGGTGTGGGAGTATATTACACTAGTGAATAAAAGAAAACCAGGGTTTAGGATCCTGCCTTGATAACTAATATGGCAGTAAATTGAAAAAAAAATTAATGCGACCTAAAATTTAAAGATGGAATTTGGGATAATGCCAACCCATAAAGTGTGAGTAGATGGTGTTTATGATGGTTCTGATGCTAGTTTGCTAGAATAAAAAGATTTGGGTGGTGAATTCAAGAATGCTGCCATAACAAATCCTTGGATTTAAGGTCAGGTTTGTGGGTTTAAAGGCATTTAATTGAGAATGGAGGACTGGTCTAAGTCAAAGAATGTGTTTTAATGGTAATGGGATGGCAAGGATGGCTAGTCTAGGATATTTTGAGACTGAAGAAACATAAACTAAGGTTCTTTGTTCATAAAGAAGAGCTTTTCTTGAACAAGGAGGATGTTTAAGGATATTTGGATTGCTAAACTTAGATTGCTAGGTTGCTGGTGAATGCGTAAAAGTATGTTGCCATGATGATTGAGCTTAGTTGATGGATGATCTTGGAATAGTGTATGGGATGCTCTATTTACAAGTTTTGAGGGTAAACCTCAATGACAAGACTTAGGAATCTCACTCCTAGAATATAGCACGAATCCTTATGCTATAATGTAAGGTTTTGAGGATTCATTCCTCTTTCAAGGATGGGAAGGAGATTTTTCCTAACTTGGTTAGGATTCTAGGATTTGTATTATAAATAGGGATTCTTGGTAGCCAAGCATCTATCTTGTACTGATTGCAAATGACCTAGGCCCAAATTTGGGTTTCACAAGTTTTATAGATGGTTTTATAGGCTTTGGCGAGATTAGAGCTGGCAAAATTTAACACGACCCGATTACCCGACATCAACACGACAAGAATAAATAGATATGGGTCGTCAAATTCAACACTATTATTAAATGACCCGGGTTTGGGTTGACACGATGTTTTTCTGTGTTGGATTAAGGTTAAAGTTCTTGACCTATTTACCCGAATAATGACAGGATTATATTTTCTATTTTAAATTAATTTTTAAGTTCTTGTCATTAAAACTTAAATATTAGACATAATTCTCTCTTTTTAATTTTTTTTCGAAGATGGACATCTACACAGTATTTTATTTATAAAATTTTATATAAATTTAGAATTTTAATAGTGTAAGTGTGCAAAATATTGATACACATGTATATTTTATGATATCAATATATAATATTATTTATAAATATATAATTTAAACTTCAAATAGTATAAACGTGTAGTAGTTTTTTTTGGGGGGGGGGGTGTGTAACAGTTGTTATACATATATATATATATAGGCCAGTGTATATGGTAGATTTAATGCCAGTATTCTTTACTGGCATTGAATTCATCTCTTTTGATGACTCTCTTTTGAGTCATTATTGGTAACTATTCAGCTCTTATATTAAGTGGATTATTGGTAACTCATTTATTTTCAGTGTCAAGTTTGGATTTTAACATTTTGATACGATTATTGAATGGGTCGTGTTTGGGTCGACTTAAATTTGATACAACACGAACACGACCCGATGACTCATTTTGCCAGCTCTATGTAAGATTATGGGCATTGGATAGTATTTAATCTTTTATGGGCTTTCTATGGTTATTGATTCTCTACTAGTCTATTTTACAAGACATTCTCTTATGGGTTAAGGTCTCTTAAGTGGGTTTAACAAAGGATTTAGTATGAATTGGGCCTTATGTTGATGCAATCGTGTCTTCCAAACCACAGCTCATAGTGGTTGCCCTAGCATAGTCACTTGTTTCCACCATGTAATACATACTTGATGGATTGGATTGAGCCTTTAGGTCTAGTGTAGACTCTTAGGTACAATAATGATCAATCAAGAAAATTAATATATCTTTTAAATATGGGCTAATGATTGTGATATTCTCATAGTTTGGTAAAATAGTCATGAAAATTCTATTATTTTAAAAAATAATCACACAAAATCTTTTTAGGATACATGTATCCTTTAACTATAGTAATCAAATTTTATTTCATTTGGACATAATTATCCAAGAAAACTAAAAGGAAGTTTTATAATCATTCCTAAAAACGAGGAGTTCTTTGTGACCACTGATTTTTGCCAAACGAGAAAAATGTATGATGTTCCTTTTCCTCCCCTAAAAACTAAGAGCAATAATTAGAATAATTCCATTAACTCTCTTGGAGTTTTGTTAAATTCGAAAACAAAATGCAATAAGTGGTGGTTGTAATCTTTGACTCCCTAAGCTTTTATGTTTTGTTGTATTGAAGTGCAGTTGTCAAATTATATTAGGAGGTCCTTGATCAATCCCTATGTCATAAAATAAACTACTCTTTTAAAAAATGAATATTGCGTAACTGGATCTTTTTGAACCCATAAACTTTTTCTTTTCACCTATTTTCTCACTATATCAGCTGCTCAAATATTTTAAGTTAAATATGTTTTCTTTATACCCCATTTATAACTGTGAAAAATATTCCTACAACTTTTTTATACAACGACTAATACTCTCATCCTTTCTTTCTTTTTCTTATCATAGAATGTTTAGATTCAAAATTTGTAGAAAATAACAAAACAAAGGCAGATAAATATAAATGTACAAAAACTTCTTTAAATGCAAAATCTCAATTTAATGGAGACTAAATTATGTTTGGTCAAATACATTTGTTCCGTAATACAAATTAAAACACTTTTGAATACACATACATACACACGCATGGGACTGTGAACCATGACGATTTTTACTTTCGTAATGCAAGGATGCAAACTTAGCATCTTACTATTCTTATGATCAATGGTAATATATTAATGTGCGAATTCATCATATCTCAAAAGTAGGGCTATGATTGTAAAAGTATCTTTTAAGGGGAAATGTGATATATTTGCTTTATTTATTTTTCCTCTTTTTGAAACTTTGTTTAGGATATTCATCCTAGGAACTCCCTAAAAGGACATCTTAGTGTCTTATTATAACTTACGTTTAAAAGTAGCCACCTCCTTAGTTGGTTGAGTTTGATGGTTAAGGAATGTAATGGAATATTTTAGCCTCTTCTAAATAACAAAGAGCAATTAATCAAGTCCGACAATACTTTTTTCATAAGTTTTACTAGGAGCACTCGGAACTTTGAAAAGTTTTTTGAACAATAAATTATATTTACGTATCATTAGTGCCAATTTCTATATCATTTTTTGTTTTTCCTGAAATTCACTTACTGATGGAGTAAGAATTTTTAAAAAAAATTTGGCAGGTGGAAGACTACCAATGACTTGGTATCCACAATCATACGTAGAAAAAGTCCCAATGACTAACATGAACATGAGGCCTGATGCTTCAAATGGGTACCTTCAGCAAAAATTTCGTACCTTCAAATGGGTACCTTCAGCAAATGGGTACCTTCAGCAAAAATGTCTCAATGACTACCTTCAGCAAAAATTTCGTTGTCTTGGACTTGAGACCAATTACCAACCAAAACTCAAATTCATTTCATCTCTTTTCGCGATTCCAATCCAATCTCGTCACTTAGCAAAGCGATTACTGTTTCGCTGGATAAACAAAGAATCTCTCTGTTCTGCCAATTGCTGTTTCAAGTGAATTGATGAGTCAAAGGGGTTCTTGATTTCCAATTTTTATTGTATTGATGGCGAATTTGGGATTCTAGCTTGACTCAAATTGAAATGGGAAAATTGAAGGGAGTGGTTTGGGCTTTTTTTGTTTCAATTTTGTTTTGTGATTTGTTCTTGAGAGTTGCTTCGAATGCTGAAGGTATGTATTATCATTTAAATGTTTTATTTTCGCTATTTTTTTTTTTTGGTGATTTAGTTCTGTTGACTTTGGATACTCGTTCTTTGTTTCTCTACTACTGTTGCTAAATCAAACTTACTCGTTCTTTGTTTCTCTATTATTGTTGCTAAATCAAACTTACAAGTCGCCAAGAATAGAAAAAATTGTTTTTCATAGTAGAAAAACCGAAAAAGAGAAATTGAAAAACCCCAAAGTTGATGGATTTTCAATTAACGGGTTGACTTGGATTGTGAGATTAGTTCGTATTGCAAGATGTTCTGTCTTCAAATGCCTTTACGATCACCAATTGAAACTTAAATTGGTTATAAGTTCTGACTATTTCTATATTTTGATGGCTAATTGGTTTAACTGAATAGCATAAACAGTTGGCCTTTTGTAATGAAGCGAGGTATGACCAAAGATCGGATATTTCATGCCTATGACCAAAGATCGGATATTTCATGTCTATGTTTGATATTTCTAATATTTGAAACCAGCACCTGACCATTGTTTTATTTTGGAAAACAGGTGATGCTTTGAATGCATTGAAGACCAATTTAGCTGATCCTAACAATGTTCTACAGAGTTGGGATGCCACACTTGTCAACCCTTGCACATGGTTGCATGTTACATGCAACAGTGAGAATAGCGTTACGAGAGTGTATGCTTCTTTATGGCTTTCTATTTGGAATTTAATAATGTATTCTGTTTCATGCAAGATAGATAACCATGATTTCTGTTTTTCTCTAGTGATCTTGGCAATGCAAATCTATCTGGTCAACTGGTTTCACAGCTTGGTCAACTAACAAATTTGCAGTATTTGTAAGTCAATCCATTTTACTTCATGAAGTTTGTCTGAATGTCTTTGCCTATGCATGTTTTATTGCCTCTCCTGTTCTAATAATTTATTTCCTGTTTGGTTCTTTAGTTGTAGTTTTGGTACTTATATTTAACCAAGCTTATTGTTATTTCCCACGTTGATGTCAAGATTCTTCCCATGACCGAATTGAAACAGTTTTCGAAGTTACACTTTAAAAATATTCAGTAAGATCAGCATTTGTAGGGCAATGAGGTTACTATTTCAAGATGCTTCATAATCATCATGGTTGGACATTAGTCAAGGAAGAATGTTTGAAGGAGAGTCGAAATTGTTGTATTGTCCTAGATCTGGTATTTATGCAGAAGAAATGTGCTATAAGCCCTTAGATGCTCTTTTTTCGTATTTAAACAATTGGTAGTGCTTACTCTATGTTGACCAATTGATGTTTCATAATACAGGTTTTTTTCTTTTATGATGAATGTGCAAATTTCTTTATTTTCTTCTTCATAGTGAAGGTAGAAATTTGTTTATCTATCTAGCCCTTGACGAAGGTTGCCTAGTTTTGCATATGGTAGAAATTTTCATAACTGTAGTTGCATTTGCGCTTTCCACTACTTTTTATTGTTTCAGTTCTCTTCCAAATTGGTCTAGAATGATTGAATCAAGTTTTACTTTTGCAGGGAACTCTATAGTAATAACATTAGTGGAAGGATTCCTGAGGAGCTTGGCAATTTGTCAAACTTGGTTAGCTTGGATTTGTACTTGAACAATTTAAGTGGTCCCATTCCACCGACACTGGGCAAGCTGTCAAAACTACGTTTCCTGTATGAGCACAAATCTTTCACGTTACATTCTTTTGCCTGACCATCTAATTTCTGTTACAATTTTCTGGATTTTAGTGTCCATGGAGATGGTTTGCTCACTTTTCTATCACAACCTTATAGGCTAATATATTGTGAAATGGACCAGAAAGTTATTTATTGCAAAACAATTTCATACAAAGAAAGCAGTTTCTTTATTTAATTACCAAAATTAAAGCACATTGGATGACATGATTGCACTGATATTTTGAAGCTGGAACCAAAGAAATCCTTGCAGTTGATTTCTTAATGATCGAATAATTTGTAGACAACCGATTACTCTTTTAGAGAATATCTTGAGATTTTGAAAGCTTGATGGATTATACTAATTGCAGGATTTAATACCCTCTAAACACAACAAGTTTGTCAAATCTTGTATATGACAATGGGAGGATAAATTTTTTGTTTTGAAATACACTTTCAAAGATCCAATGGGTGGGCTTATAGAGTCAAAGTCATTCATAAGTTTTCTTCCTTATACTAGACTGTCAAGTTGATTAGAAGTCCTTAAGAAAACATTGAGTTTTATTATTGGAGTTTAATATGATTAAGCATGTGAAATGTTATGTGTCTTAGCTGCTTAAACACATGAAGAAGATGCTGATACCATTGAGTACGGTTGATGAAGTCAAACAACAAACTTAAATCCTGTCAGTTCGGCAGGACATCTTTGGGTGCTTGAATTAAATACTGTTTAGTTAGGAAGATCCAACGAAGTTTGGAAGGAAAGATGACAAGCGTAGATGTAGTAGTAGAGTAGATTACGTGTCGATCAAATCATAGCAAATTAAGATTCTATGCATTTAAGAGATTACGAGCTTTAATTTTTGTGCTTTCCCTTGGTCATGGGTGTTCAATATGGAAACTCCCAGTAATCTACATATGGGGCACAAATTTTGTATTTGTGTTTTTGTGATGATTGATATTTGTTTCATTGACAAAACTATCTACTTCCAATGAATGAAGTAGTTTGTGCACGTTTGCATCCACATAGTTATACACACTTTTACTTGTTTCATGGAAAAGAAAAGTTAACAAGTGTGCATGGGAGCTTTTCCCACAAACATACATTTTGTGTTCTACTTGTCTGTTTTTGGGTAGACAAAACATTGAACAAATATTAGATGAATAGGGTGAAATAGGGATATCTCCCTTAAGCAACAAGAAACCTGTTGTAAATTGGTCTCTCAAGAGAGAGAGTAGTTCTCACTGTTTAACTACAACTTGAGCTAGTGTTTCAGATTTAAACAAAAGTAATCAAGTTATATTTGTCAAATTTATATGAATTTTGCCCTTAACCCTACACTAGAGCTTGATCTAGTGCGTGTTGTCACACAAGTCATGGTAGCAACAGCACGCATGGCGAGCTCCCATTAGGGGATGTCTGCTGTGGTTCAGCGCCTCCCAATGAGAGCTCGCCAGGAGCACTACAAGGTGCACGATGGCATGCACTAGATCGTATCCCCCCTATACCTTAGCCAATATAGAAACTGCTGTGGATCCAACTCGTCCATTCTCTTTCTTTTCCTTTTTCCTCTTATTAAGGATGCAGATATATGTACGATATGCAGGTTGAAATTAACAATTAACAGAAGATATGAGTTGTTGTCAGCTAGATAGATATGAGAAGTTTGGGATCAAATCATCTTATATAGCTCTCTCTCTAGTGCTGGAAGCTTTTGTTAAATTCTAGTTTGGCAGGTAGTGATTCCTTAGATCTTGGCTTCATTGTCTGGATAGTGGCCTTTTCTTAAATTTTAACCGTTGAAACTCTGTGAATTAAAAATGTATCTATATGACTAGTGCTATGAGTACAAGAGTAATGGTGAGTTGTTGGATCATCCATTCTGCATTATAGTCCTTGTGAGATTTAAATATCTAGATGGGTTGGAAAAGGATGAAAAGAAGGATGGTATCTTTATTTCTTAGAAATGATCCTATCTTTTTTATTATGAAGTCTGCGGTGGAAGTGCGACACTTTAGCTTTTGATGCAGTTGAACATTTAATGAAGTTGAGCCTGCAGGTTTAGGCGAACTTCTTTTCTGGGTTCTCAATTATGACAAAATTTGTTTGTTCTTTTGTGGAACTTTTAGATATCATAGTGGGCTTTATTTTATTTTATTTTATTTATTTATTTATTGTCTGCTGCTCTCTTGGATATTTGTCTGTGTACCACAGTTGCACGACCCTTTTTGGCATTTTTTGGCAATAAATTTATTACTGAAACATTATTCTAAGTCATGATGTAATTAGTGCAGATACAGGGACTGTTCAGTTTGTTGGAACAGTGCGCAGAACTTTTATGAAATGTAAAACTTGAAATTCAGGGTTTTGAAATGGAAAGGATAAAAAAGATAAAAAGTTACTAGAAGAAGAAGAGAATTGCTGCATGATAAAGAGAATATGAGAGAAAGAAGACTTTAAGCTTCCATCTCTTCAAACTAAACAAAATGAGTCAATATTTTGTTAATCAAGTGTTAGGAATTATCAGATTGCATTAATATGTAGAGTAATAATCCTATCAAGGTCAGGATTTTTAGAACTTAGATAAATAGGAAACTTGGTCAAGTATACTTAACCAAGATCAACTGAAAGCTAAATGAAGAATTGATTGCACGACTTAGAGTCAGCGAAACAATTAAAATAATCATTCAAATGTCATAATCGAATGTCCTACAAGTGCCTCACATAGAGACTACTGAAAGTCACAATGCAACCAGTAACAAAAGTCACATATTCCATTGTGGCATCAAGGGCCTGAGTATATGGAAATTGTCAAACAATGATTGCAACATCACATGTCAATGATGGATTCTAGCGAGGACACTTCTATGGGTCCATGTATTGCCCTCATATACTTTTAGTGCCTATGGATGAGTTTATGCATTGCATTGCAGGTGCTGCAGCCTTGACTTTAGTAACGCTCAACTAAGATTCTTTCATAATTTGTTAGTCCTTATTGATTTTCCTGATACTGCGTTATATTAGGGTTTAATCCAACAAAGTCATACTAAGAATAGAAAAACTGAGGCTCAGAGTTCCCCACCTATAGATGATTCTAGCTAATTGCGACTAGAATTCACATTAAAGTCTTTACAATTATATAAAACAAAGAACTCACAAAAAATGGTATTACCCTCTTCTTCCTTCGTTTAATAGTGATTTAAATGCGATGATTCCACTACTTACCGCTGGCAATGTGTTATTTTTCAGCCACGTAACAGAAATGGCCAGTTGAGTAATTTAGTTCAGCAGCAAAATTCTCATTGAATTCAGAGTTTAACTATGAGGAAACTTTATAAAGTTACTCTTAGCTTGACTTTATTGGATTAAACCCTAATATAAAGCCATACCAATAAAATCAATGAGAACTCACAAAATTGGTGCAACAGCAAAAGTTTTGGGTTGCCAAAATTACAAGTTCAAGCCTAGTTGATCACCCCTTTTGAAAAGGTTGATACACACATATTGATCTTTAAATCCACAAATCCTGCTCTGTCGGACCTCTTGGACCAATTCCGTTCCTTTAATGTTCTCCAGATTGCTATTTGTCCGTTTTCTGGCCAATTATGCTCAATGTGTCATGATATCATTGCAATTGGCTAATCCAAATTTTCTTGTTGATACTATGAAGTTTAGTTGGCTGATATTTGATTGTCATGTAGCTCATGATGTGTTTTAGCTGTAGGTTGAAACTGCTGTGCCTTAAAAATGGTTTTATGATCATTGACGCTCTTTATAACTTTAACTTGAATTTTTGGTGGTCCCTTCCCCTAAATTCTTTAGTTCTGTGATTAGCATTTGTATTCATAATCTCTACTGATTGACTTACTTCCTTCCAACCTAAGTCAAAGTTAGTTTAAAATAAGAATCTTATTACCTATCATTGTTGAGAGCCGGATCTAGTCCACTATTCAGCATTCCATACTCCCAATGATAACAAATTGGACCAATGGAAATTATGGGCACTAGGCAGTGGCCCCTCCATCTCCAGTTGTGTCTGTGATTATTATGTTCATCTGCCTTTTTTTTTTTCGGGTTAGCATGACTAGTCAATTTTATTAATGCATTCTGCTTTTTGGTTATTTGGAAAATGATGGCTTTCTATTTGTGCAATAGGCGTCTCAACAACAACAGCTTGGCGGGAGACATTCCTAGGTCATTAACTAATGTTAATTCACTGCAAGTTCTGTGAGTGTTATGCTGATGCCAAAACTTTTCGCAAATTAAATAGTTTTTGCTCCCTCGATATCACAAAGGATTATATATTGCAAGAATATGAAGTTTGTAATGCCATATGAATTGTAGGGATCTTTCAAATAATAAACTAACAGGAGATATTCCGACCAATGGTTCCTTCTCACGATTCACTCCAATCAGGTTTGTTATAAGTATGGCCTTTCTTTTTTGTTCTTACAGCTGCATTGTCTTGGAAAACCAGTTGAACTCATGGTGATTTAAAAAAGATCTGTGAGGATTTGCTAACTTCTTTTCTTCTTCTTCTTCTTCTTTATTTATTTATTTATTTTTTAAACTCTTTGCAGTTTTGCTAATAATCAGCTCAATAATCCTCCACCTTCTCCTCCTCCCCCACTTCAACCAACACCACCTGCAGCTTCTTCAGGTTTGCTATTTTTACTAAAATCCAAGTAATAACAGTTTCTATCTCTTTCTAGTTATGACTGAAAATGGAGTTTGTCCTTGTTACCTTAGCACTTTAGGTTATTATCCCATGGTATTCGATATTTTTTTTACTTCAATTATTTGACACTTTTGCCATGATAAAGCTAGTATTGATAATTGGTCAGACTTGAACAATTTATTTACCTAGGATGTATTATTACTCTTTAAAATGAGCTTCTATTTATAAATAATAAGTGACTTGGGATTAGAATTTTGCCTTGAACCATATTCTCAAGGACGATGTCACCTTTAATTCTGTACACATGGGCCTAAATGTCATTGTGAGGAATCATACATATTTATTCTACATGTGTTTGTTTCCCTAGTCTTATGATTTTGGGCATAATTTCTTCAGACCATGGATTTCAAAACCAGCATTAGTTGGATTTCTCTTGTTATCATTTTCATTATAAGTTTCTAGGGAATTCTATTTTGGATGCTATTTCTCTCATAATGATTCCTTTTTACCTAGGATGGTGGACATGTGGTGTAATAAAGTGCATTTGAAATATGGCGCCTACAGTTTGAAACCATGTTGAACCTAGGTCCTCCTTTTATTCTTATTTTCCTTTATAATTTACTTTGAAGGTCTATTTCAAATGTCTTCTTATCCAAAATGATCCACTCTTGGATGCTTTTTCGGGAAATAAGGGAAGAAGGAAAAATAATCTAGAAAAAAATAATACATTGAAATTAAGAAGGCAAGTGAAAGGCGAAATTTCATTTTGAATTTCATAAATTTGATTTGCACACTTGGTTGTATGATGAAATTGAGAGGTGTTACAACTCTCCCAACTTATTTCTCCACCCTGAGATGCTTTTTGGGAAATAAGGGAAGAAAGAAAAATAATCACCATCACTAAATTCAAATCCTGACAGTCAATGAATGTTTGAGGTTTCCCACATGAAGCAAATGGTCTCCCAAGGCAAGCTTTCTGTTTCCAAGTTCATCAACTACACTCAAATCCTTGCAGGCATCCACTTTGAAACTTACAAGTGCTTCTTCTTGCCCCTTCAAGAAGACCTTCTCAAAAGCCAATAAGTGCTTCTGTGGTGACTTATGCACAGATGGAGGGGTCGAGAACAAAAATATAGTATGGCCTCCACTTATACTTGCATTGTTTTTAACTCTAAGATGTATGTCCAAATTTAAGTTTTGACAAGTTTGTTCAACAGCATCGACTGACTGGCAATTTGATGAGTAACAAATATGCCCTTCTTCTAAAGGAATGGCTACTATCTTCGGTGCTCGGACTAATTCATGATTCAAATTGGAATAGCTTAGTCCATCTCCAAATGCATAAACAGTTTCCCCAGTGTAAAACCTGTAGGTTCTTCCAGGGTACCCATTTGAAGCATCAGGCCTCATGTTCATGTTAGTCATTGGGACTTTTTCTACGTATGATTGTGGATACCAAGTCATTGGTAGTCTTCCACCTGCCAAATTTTTTTTAAAAATTCTTACTCCATCAGTAAGTGAATTTCAGGAAAAACAAAAAATGATATAGAAATTGGATATTGAACAGGTACTTACTTGGATTGTAGCGTCCAAAACAAACGTCAGCTATGGCAGCTCCACCAGCTTGGCCAGGGTAACCAACCCATAGGATGCTTGTAATTTTAGAATTTTAATAGTGTAAGTGTGCAAAATATTGATACACATGTATATTTTATGATATCAATATATAATATTATTTATAAATATATAATTTAAACTTCAAATAGTATAAACGTATAGTAGTTTTTTGGGGGGGGGTGTGTAACAGTTGTTATATATATATATATATATATATATATATATATATTAAGTGGATTATTGGTAACTCATTTATTTTCAGTGTCAAGTTTGGATTTTAACATTTTGACACGATTATTGAATGGGTCGTATTTGAGTCGACCTAAATTTGACACAACACGAACACAACTCGATGACTCGTTTTGCCAGCTCTAGGTGAGATTATGGGCATTGGATAATATTTTATCTTTTATGGGCTTTCTATGGTTATTGGTTCTCCACTAGTCTATTTCACAAGGCATTCCCTTATGGGTCAAGGTCTCCTAAGTGGGTTTGGCAAAGGGTTTAGTATGAATTGGGCCTTATGTTGATGCAATCGTGTCTTCCAAACCACAGCTCAAACCACAGCTCACAGTGGTTGCCCTAGCATAGTCACTTGTTTCCACCATGTAATACATACTTGATGGCTTGGATTGAGCCTTTAGGTCTAGTGTTGACTCTTAGGTACAATAATGATCAATCAAGAAAATTAATATATCTTTTAAATATGGGTTAAGGATTGCGATATTCTCGTAGTTTGGTAAAATAGTCATGAAAATTTTATTGTTTTAAAAAATAATCACACAAAATCTTTTTAGGATACATGTATCCTTTAACTATAGTAATCAAATTTTATTTCATTTGGACATAATTATCCAAGAAAACTAAAAGGAAGTTTTATAATCATTCCTAAAAACGAGGAGTTCTTTGTGACCACTGATTTTTGCCAAACGAGAAAAATGTATGATATTCCTTTTCCTCCCTTAAAAACTAAGAGCAATAATTAGAATAATTCCATTAACTCTCTTGGAGTTTTGTTATAGAAAATATACATTGATTCAGTTTTATGGACTATTATCATCGTTATATTTTGGAGCTGAATGATAAATAAAAATTATCAGAGAATTTAGCCGAATAGCTTTTCATTGATCTATTTTATATGATTATAATTGGAAAAAAAAGGCACAGATCATCATTCTTTTTCAAAATTTATGAAGAAAGGGATGGCATCGATTGTAATAACAATTATTGTATGTTAACAGTTGAATGCTCTTTGTTTCTTTTTCTTTTCCCGCATTTCTTTTAAGGACGTAAAGGGCCATGATTTAGTTGACTAAGAAAGAGACAAAGAAAATGTAAAAATCAACTGAACAATTTGACAATAAAATTAGAATTTTCAGAGTTTAATTAGCAGAAAAAAGAGAGCTCTATGAGGGGCGTGCATGCGTGTTTGACCCGGTTCTTTGTTATGTACTTGAATTATATTTGCACTTATTCATTTCTGGCATATTTATTGTTAAATTCGAAAACAAAATGCAATAAGTGGTAGTTGTAATCTTTGACTCCCTAAGCTTTTATGTTTTGTTGTATTGAAGTGTAGTTGTCAAATTATATTAGGAGGTCCTTGATCAATCCCTATGTCATAAAATAAACTACTCTTTTAAAAAATGAATATTGCGTAACTGGATCTTTTTGAACCCATAAACTTTTTCTTTTCACCTATTTTCTCACTATATCAGCTGCTCAAATATTTTAAGTTAAATATGTTTTCTTTATACCCCATTTATAACTGTGAAAAATATTCCTACAACTTTTTATACAACGACTAATACTCCCATCCTTTCTTTCTTTTTCTTATCATAGAATCTTTAGATTCAAAATTTTTAGAAAATAGCAAAACAAAGGCAGATAAATATAAATGTACAAAAACTTCTTTAAATGCAAAATCTCAATTTAATGGAGACTAAATTATATTTGGTCAAATACATTTGTTCCGTAATACAAATAAAAACACTTTTGAATACACATACATACGCACGCATGGGACTGTGAACCATGACGATTTTTAATTTCGTAATGCAAAGATGCAAACTTAGCATCTTACTATTCTTATGATCAATGGTAATATATTAATGTGCGAATTCATCATATCTCAAAAGTAGGGCTATGATTGTAAAAGTATCTTTTAAGGGGAAATGTGATATATTTGCTTTATTTATTTTTCCTCTTTTTGAAACTTTGTTTAGGATATTCATCCTAGGAACTCCTAAAAGAACATCTTAGTGTCTTATTATAACTTACTTTTAAAAGTAGCCACCTCCTTAGTTGGTTGAGTTTGATGGTTAAGGAATGTAATGGAATATTTTAGCCTCTTCTAAATAACAAAGAGTAATTAATCAAGTCCGACAATACTTTTTTCATAAGTTTTACTAGGAGCACTCGGAACTCTGAAAAGTTTTTTGAACAATGAGTTATGTTTACGTATCATTAGTGCCAATATTGACATATTTGGGGCGATGAAATGAATAACCGATTAGTCCTTCACTTTAGAAAAGACATTACAATTGACTATCACATCATCTCCATGCAAAATCACATATTAATAAAAATTTAAATTTGCTCATAAAATGTTGACTCCATATATATGAATATAAATTCATAGATATCTAAAAATCACTCGGTAGTCACTGTTTTATCATTAACAGTGAAACAATGACTATGCTATAACGATTCTAGTGATATTAAATTCCAATTTTTTTGATGTATAGAATGGCAACGAGGAAATCAAGAAAACTACATAATAGAAATGCATGCGCATTCCAAAATCTATAGCCAAACATTGTAAACTCTCCATCAAATGATAATAAGTACTTATGGAATATTACCACCTATAGTAATAGTTCTATACCAAAACTGACAAGGTTAGGCTTGGTAATAGGCTTGGTCGAGCTCAAGCCATGCCAATCCCTAGCCTTTAAAAAGCCAGGCCTTTTTTAAATCAAGGGAGACGGTTTGGCCTGGGCTTTATTCGAGCCAGCCATAATTCCTTTTTAATTTTTTAATTTTTTAGTTTTTTTCTATAATGTGACTCTTATTTTTCATTCTTTATTAATAATATTGTATTATTATTATTTTATTTTTATGTTGAATTTGGTTGTAAGATATTTATAAATTATTTTTAATTTAACTTTAACAACAATATAACATGTAACAGTAACTAATTTCACAAATTAATCAAACTAAAAAAGTAAATAAATAAAGTACAAAAGGATAAATTAATAAAAAAATAAAGACAAATATACTTCAAGTATAGTCGTGACTACGTATGTGGTATGTATTTTAATAATTTGTAAGTGCTTTATTTTTCTTTTAAATTAATTTAAGAATTAAGACTTGGGTCAGGACTTTTTAGTAAGATCCTAATCTTGACCCTGAATGTAATCAAATCTTAATTCTTTAAGCCTTAACATAACCCTTGACCCTTTAAATTTAAACAAAGTTTTAAAATTTTAAATTTAAGATATGCCTTTTTACCATTCCCAGATTAAGTCGTGAGTCAGATCAGATCACGAGGGATGAAGGTTTGTTTAAGAATATGGAACAACAAAACTGTATACTTATTTGTAACATAGCAATAAATTAGGGAGTTGTGAGTTATAAACCCGAAGAAATGTCTTATTCTGAATTTCTCACACACGTTGGCTCGTAGACTTTGGGTGCCCACTTTGACTAAGGTGGTAATACAATAGAATACTGAAAAATTTCGTTGTCTTGGACTTGAGACCAATTACCAACCAAAACTCAAATTCATTTCATCTCTTTTCGCGATTCCAATCCAATCTCGTCACTTAGCAAAGCGATTACTGTTTCGCTGGATAAACAAAGAATCTCTCTGTTCTGCCAATTGCTGTTTCAAGTGAATTGATGAGTCAAAGGGGTTCTTGATTTCCAATTTTTATTGTATTGATGGCGAATTTGGGATTCTAGCTTGACTCAAATTGAAATGGGAAAATTGAAGGGAGTGGTTTGGGCTTTTTTTGTTTCAATTTTGTTTTGTGATTTGTTCTTGAGAGTTGCTTCGAATGCTGAAGGTATGTATTATCATTTAAATGTTTTATTTTCGCTATTTTTTTTTTTTGGTGATTTAGTTCTGTTGACTTTGGATACTCGTTCTTTGTTTCTCTACTACTGTTGCTAAATCAAACTTACTCGTTCTTTGTTTCTCTATTATTGTTGCTAAATCAAACTTACAAGTCGCCAAGAATAGAAAAAATTGTTTTTCATAGTAGAAAAACCGAAAAAGAGAAATTGAAAAACCCCAACGTTGATGGATTTTCAATTAATGGGTTGACTTGGATTGTGAGATTAGTTCGTATTGCAAGATGTTCTGTCTTCAAATGCCTTTACGATCACCAATTGAAACTTAAATTGGTTATAAGTTCTGACTATTTCTATATTTTGATGGCTAATTGGTTTAACTGAATAGCATAAACAGTTGGCCTTTTGTAATGAAGCGAGTTATGACCAAAGATCGGATATTTCATGTCTATGTTTGATATTTCTAATATTTGAAACCAGCACCTGACCATTGTTTTATTTTGGAAAACAGGTGATGCTTTGAATGCATTGAAGACCAATTTAGCTGATCCTAACAATGTTCTACAGAGTTGGGATGCCACACTTGTCAACCCTTGCACATGGTTTCATGTTACATGCAACAGTGAGAATAGCGTTACGAGAGTGTATGCTTCTTTATGGCTTTCTATTTGGAATTTAATAATGTATTCTGTTTCATGCAAGATAGATAACCATGATTTCTGTTTTTCTCTAGTGATCTTGGCAATGCAAATCTATCTGGTCAACTGGTTTCACAGCTTGGTCAACTAACAAATTTGCAGTATTTGTAAGTCAATCCATTTTACTTCATGAAGTTTGTCTGAATGTCTTTGCCTATGCATGTTTTATTGCCTCTCCTGTTCTAATAATTTATTTCCTGTTTGGTTCTTTAGTTGTAGTTTTGGTACTTATATTTAACCAAGCTTATTGTTATTTCCCACGTTGATGTCAAGATTCTTCCCATGACCGAATTGAAACAGTTTTCGAAGTTACACTTTAAAAATATTCAGTAAGATCAGCATTTGTAGGGCAATGAGGTTACTATTTCAAGATGCTTCATAATCATCATGGTTGGACATTAGTCAAGGAAGAATGTTTGAAGGAGAGTCGAAATTGTTGTATTGTCCTAGATCTGGTATTTATGCAGAAGAAATGTGCTATAAGCCCTTAGATGCTCTTTTTTCGTATTTAAACAATTGGTAGTGCTTACTCTATGTTGACCAATTGATGTTTCATAATACAGGTTTTTTTCTTTTATGATGAATGTGCAAATTTCTTTATTTTCTTCTTCATAGTGAAGGTAGAAATTTGTTTATCTATCTAGCCCTTGATGAAGGTCGCCTAGTTTTGCATATGGTAGAAATTTTCATAACTGTAGTTGCATTTGCGCTTTCCACTACTTTTTATTGTTTCAGTTCTCTTCCAAATTGGTCTAGAATGATTGAATCAAGTTTTACTTTTGCAGGGAACTCTATAGTAATAACATTAGTGGAAGGATTCCTGAGGAGCTTGGCAATTTGTCAAACTTGGTTAGCTTGGATTTGTACTTGAACAATTTAAGTGGTCCCATTCCACCGACACTGGGCAAGCTGTCAAAACTACGTTTCCTGTATGAGCACAAATCTTTCACGTTACATTCTTTTGCCTGACCATCTAATTTCTGTTACAATTTTCTGGATTTTAGTGTCCATGGAGATGGTTTGCTCACTTTTCTATCACAACCTTATAGGCTAATATATTGTGAAATGGACCAGAAAGTTATTTATTGCAAAACAATTTCATACAAAGAAAGCAGTTTCTTTATTTAATTACCAAAATTAAAGCACATTGGATGACATGATTGCACTGATATTTTGAAGCTGGAACCAAAGAAATCCTTGCAGTTGATTTCTTAATGATCGAATAATTTGTAGACAACCGATTACTCTTTTAGAGAATATCTTGAGATTTTGAAAGCTTGATGGATTATACTAATTGCAGGATTTAATACCCTCTAAACACAACAAGTTTGTCAAATCTTGTATATGACAATGGGAGGATAAATTTTTTGTTTTGAAATACACTTTCAAAGATCCAATGGGTGGGCTTATAGAGTCAAAGTCATTCATAAGTTTTCTTCCTTATACTAGACTGTCAAGTTGATTAGAAGTCCTTAAGAAAACATTGAGTTTTATTATTGGAGTTTAATATGATTAAGCATGTGAAATGTTATGTGTCTTAGCTGCTTAAGCACATGAAGAAGATGCTGATACCATTGAGTACGGTTGATGAAGTCAAACAACAAACTTAAATCCTGTCAGTTCGGCAGGACATCTTTGGGTGCTTGAATTAAATACTGTTTAGTTAGGAAGATCCAACGAAGTTTGGAAGGAAAGATGACAAGCGTAGATGTAGTAGTAGAGTAGATTACGTGTCGATCAAATCATAGCAAATTAAGATTCTATGCATTTAAGAGATTACGAGCTTTAATTTTTGTGCTTTCCCTTGGTCATGGGTGTTCAATATGGAAACTCCCAGTAATCTACATATGGGGCACAAATTTTGTATTTGTGTTTTTGTGATGATTGATATTTGTTTCATTGACAAAACTATCTACTTCTAATGAATGAAGTAGTTTGTGCACGTTTGCATCCACATAGTTATACACACTTTTACTTGTTTCATGGAAAAGAAAAGTTAACAAGTGTGCATGGGAGCTTTTCCCACAAACATACATTTTGTGTTCTACTTGTCTGTTTTTGGGTAGACAAAACATTGAACAAATATTAGATGAATAGGGTGAAATAGGGATATCTCCCTTAAGCAACAAGAAACCTGTTGTAAATTGGTCTCTCAAGAGAGAGAGTAGTTCTCACTGTTTAACTACAACTTGAGCTAGTGTTTCAGATTTAAACAAAAGTAATCAAGTTATATTTGTCAAATTTATATGAATTTTGCCCTTAACCCTACACTAGAGCTTGATCTAGTGCGTGTTGTCACACAAGTCATGGTAGCAACAGCACGCATGGCGAGCTCCCATTAGGGGATGTCTGCTGTGGTTCAGCGCCTCCCAATGAGAGCTCGCCAGGAGCACTACAAGGTGCACGATGGCATGCACTAGATCGTATCCCCCCTATACCTTAGCCAATATAGAAACTGCTGTGGATCCAACTCGTCCATTCTCTTTCTTTTCCTTTTTCCTCTTATTAAGGATGCAGATATATGTACGATATGCAGGTTGAAATTAACAATTAACAGAAGATATGAGTTGTTGTCAGCTAGATAGATATGAGAAGTTTGGGATCAAATCATCCTATATAGCTCTCTCTCTCTAGTGCTGGAAGCTTTTGTTAAATTCTAGTTTGGCAGGTAGTGATTCCTTAGATCTTGGCTTCATTGTCTGGATAGTGGCCTTTTCTTAAATTTTAACCGTTGAAACTCTGTGAATTAACAATGTATCTATATGACTAGTGCTATGAGTACAAGAGTAATGGTGAGTTGTTGGATCATCCATCCTGCATTATAGTCCTTGTGAGATTTAAATATCTAGATGGGTTGGAAAAGGATGAAAAGAAGGATGGTATCTTTATTTCTTAGAAATGATCCTATCTTTTTTATTATGAAGTCTGCGGTGGAAGTGCGACACTTTAGCTTTTGATGCAGTTGAACATTTAATGAAGTTGAGCCTGCAGGTTTAGGCGAACTTCTTTTCTGGGTTCTCAATTATGACAAAATTTGTTTGTTCTTTTGTGGAACTTTTAGATATCATAGTGGGCTTTATTTTATTTTATTTTATTTATTTATTTATTGTCTGCTGCTCTCTTGGATATTTGTCTGTGTACCACAGTTGCACGACCCTTTTTGGCATTTTTTGGCAATAAATTTATTACTGAAACATTATTCTAAGTCATGATGTAATTAGTGCAGATACAGGGACTGTTCAGTTTGTTGGAACAGTGCGCAGAACTTTTATGAAATGTAAAACTTGAAATTCAGGGTTTTGAAATGGAAAGGATAAAAAAGATAAAAAGTTACTAGAAGAAGAAGAGAATTGCTGCATGATAAAGAGAATATGAGAGAAAGAAGACTTTAAGCTTCCATCTCTTCAAACTAAACAAAATGAGTCAATATTTTGTTAATCAAGTGTTAGGAATTATCAGATTGCATTAATATGTAGAGTAATAATCCTATCAAGGTCAGGATTTTTAGAACTTAGATAAATAGGAAACTTGGTCAAGTATACTTAACCAAGATCAACTGAAAGCTAAATGAAGAATTGATTGCACGACTTAGAGTCAGCGAAACAATTAAAATAATCATTCAAATGTCATAATCGAATGTCCTACAAGTGCCTCACATAGAGACTACTGAAAGTCACAATGCAACCAGTAACAAAAGTCACATATTCCATTGTGGCATCAAGGGCCTGAGTATATGGAAATTGTCAAACAATGATTGCAACATCACATGTCAATGATGGATTCTAGCGAGGACACTTCTATGGGTCCATGTATTGCCCTCATATACTTTTAGTGCCTATGGATGAGTTTATGCATTGCATTGCAGGTGCTGCAGCCTTGACTTTAGTAACGCTCAACTAAGATTCTTTCATAATTTGTTAGTCCTTATTGATTTTCCCGATACTGCGTTATATTAGGGTTTAATCCAACAAAGTCATACTAAGAATAGAAAAACTGAGGCTCAGAGTTCCCCACCTATAGATGATTCTAGCTAATTGCGACTAGAATTCACATTAAAGTCTTTACAATTATATAAAACAAAGAACTCACAAAAAATGGTATTACCCTCTTCTTCCTTCGTTTAATAGTGATTTAAATGCGATGATTCCACTACTTACCGCTGGCAATGTGTTATTTTTCAGCCACGTAACAGAAATGGCCGGTTGAGTAATTTAGTTCAGCAGCAAAATTCTCATTGAATTCAGAGTTTAACTATGAGGAAACTTTATAAAGTTACTCTTAGCTTGACTTTATTGGATTAAACCCTAATATAAAGCCATACCAATAAAATCAATGAGAACTCACAAAATTGGTGCAACAGCAAAAGTTTTGGGTTGCCAAAATTACAAGTTCAAGCCTAGTTGATCACCCCTTTTGAAAAGGTTGATACACACATATTGATCTTTAAATCCACAAATCCTGCTCTGTCGGACCTCTTGGACCAATTCCGTTCCTTTAATGTTCTCCAGATTGCTATTTGTCCGTTTTCTGGCCAATTATGCTCAATGTGTCATGATATCATTGCAATTGGCTAATCCAAATTTTCTTGTTGATACTATGAAGTTTAGTTGGCTGATATTTGATTGTCATGTAGCTCATGATGTGTTTTAGCTGTAGGTTGAAACTGCTGTACCTTAAAAATGGTTTTATGATCATTGACGCTCTTTATAACTTTAACTTGAATTTTTGGTGGTCCCTTCCCCTAAATTCTTTAGTTCTGTGATTAGCATTTGTATTCATAATCTCTACTGATTGACTTACTTCCTTCCAACCTAAGTCAAAGTTAGTTTAAAATAAGAATCTTATTACCTATCATTGTTGAGAGCCGGATCTAGTCCACTATTCAGCATTCCATACTCCCAATGATAACAAATTGGACCAATGGAAATTATGGGCACTAGGCAGTGGCCCCTCCATCTCCAGTTGTGTCTGTGATTATTATGTTCATCTGCCTTTTTTTTTTTCGGGTTAGCATGACTAGTCAATTTTATTAATGCATTCTGCTTTTTGGTTATTTGGAAAATGATGGCTTTCTATTTTGTGCAATAGGCGTCTCAACAACAACAGCTTGGCGGGAGACATTCCTAGGTCATTAACTAATGTTAATTCACTGCAAGTTCTGTGAGTGTTATGCTGATGCCAAAACTTTTCGCAAATTAAATAGTTTTTGCTCCCTCGATATCACAAAGGATTATATATTGCAAGAATATGAAGTTTGTAATGCCATCTGAATTGTAGGGATCTTTCAAATAATAAACTAACAGGAGATATTCCGACCAATGGTTCCTTCTCACTATTCACTCCAATCAGGTTTGTTATAAGTATGGCCTTTCTTTTTTGTTCTTACAGCTGCATTGTCTTGGAAAACCAGTTGAACTCATGGTGATTTAAAAAAGATCTGTGAGGATTTGCTAACTTCTTTTCTTCTTCTTCTTCTTTATTTATTTATTTATTTTTTAAACTCTTTGCAGTTTTGCTAATAATCAGCTCAATAATCCTCCACCTTCTCCTCCTCCCCCACTTCAACCAACACCACCTGCAGCTTCTTCAGGTTTGCTATTTTTACTAAAATCCAAGTAATAACAGTTTCTATCTCTTTCTGGTTATGACTGAAAATGGAGTTTGTCCTTGTTACCTTAGCACTTTAGGTTATTATCCCATGGTATTCGATATTTTTTTTACTTCAATTATTTGACACTTTTGCCATGATAAAGCTAGTATTGATAATTGGTCAGACTTGAACAATTTATTTACCTTCTCAACATGAACATCTTCCTGAATTATAATATCCTACACGTATAAAAGAGTGTCATGAGCAATAATTTTTATTTGAAAATCTGCTTGAAGTAGATTAGCTTGGAAATATGCTTTCATCTCCTGCCATGGATGGTTTTTCAGTTTCTTCACCTGCCTATCATGTAAAGACAACTAGACTTCATAAGTAATGCTGTGTTAGTGTATTTGCTTCTTGTATTTAAATTGCATAATCAATTTAATCCATTTTTGAAATGAAAGTAGAAAGATGCCACAAGCTTCAGAAGCTTCTCCACTTGATTTTTCTTAAAAAGGAGATGGCATAGTTCAGTTCCAGAGATTTGCTTACTCCACCCTGGCTGCATTCGGTGGAAATCTCTATTTGTGCAAGAAATGATTAACTTACTCTATCTAAATGTTTCAACTCTTCCACTGCTAGGTAACAGCGCCACTGGAGCTATTGCTGGGGGAGTCGCTGCTGGCGCTGCTCTGCTGTTTGCTGCCCCTGCAATCGCACTTGCTTATTGGAGAAAAAGGAAACCAGAGGATCATTTCTTTGATGTACCTGGTTAGTGAATTATCAAAAAGCTGTATCAATTTTTCATTAAGTTGTTCTGTATGATGGAATTTTAATCTATCTTCTATCTTACAGCTGAAGAAGACCCAGAAGTTCATTTGGGACAGCTCAAAAGGTTTTCTCTACGTGAACTACAAGTTGCAACTGATAATTTTAGCAACAGACACATTCTGGGTAGAGGTGGATTTGGTAAGGTTTATAAAGGACGCTTAGCTGATGGCTCTCTAGTGGCAGTGAAAAGATTAAAAGAGGAGCGTACCCAGGGTGGGGAGCTTCAGTTTCAAACTGAGGTAGAAATGATTAGCATGGCTGTTCATCGAAACTTGCTTCGTCTACGTGGCTTTTGCATGACACCAACAGAACGATTGCTTGTCTATCCCTTTATGGTTAATGGAAGTGTGGCATCATGTCTAAGAGGTATGTTTGTAGTCTCTGGTTTTCCTTTGTTTTTTCAGTTATTTATTTTTAATTGCTTTTGTGCAGTCCCTTATACGATCCTTTGACTTTGCCAAATACTTGTGCATACCAATTTTATTGTTTTGTTAGAGGTTTTTGCTTTAGTTTGGAACACCTGCTTTATTCTGATACAATCTGAGAAGAAATCCAGAAGTACCAATTATTTATCTAGACGTTTTTATTAGAACTGATCAGATCTTAAAGTGAAATTGCAAATTATCTGTCTACCAAAATGTTGAGATATTTTAGGAATTCTGAGATTCAAATTCTGCTGTGCTTGTGCTAATGATGTGATATTCTTTTCTGATTGAATTAATGCATTATCCAGAGCGTGGACAATCACAGCCACCACTTAATTGGTCTGTACGGAAGCGGATTGCACTAGGAGCTGCAAGGGGACTTGCTTATTTGCATGATCACTGTGACCCTAAGATTATTCACCGTGATGTGAAAGCTGCTAATATATTGTTGGATGAGGAATTTGAAGCTGTTGTTGGAGATTTTGGGTTGGCTAAACTCATGGATTACAAAGATACACATGTTACCACCGCTGTACGTGGAACGATCGGACATATAGCTCCAGAGTACCTCTCTACTGGAAAGTCGTCGGAGAAGACTGATGTTTTTGGGTATGGAGTCATGCTTCTTGAACTCATCACAGGGCAGAGAGCTTTTGATCTTGCTCGGCTGGCTAATGATGACGACGTCATGCTGCTTGATTGGGTATGAACTATCCATCCCATGCTGCCTCATCCCCCGCCTCTGTGTTCCCCCTTTATATCTTTACATAAAATATTATGAATAGTGGCAATGCATTTGTGGGCAAATATTGCTTCATGATTTTATTTCCTGGTTTATAGTCACAGTGGCTTGTTTGGAGATCAAGGTAGCTTGTGGAAGTGAAGCTGCTTCATTGTTTTTCAATTTTATTTATCAGAAAAGCTTTTTATCCGTTTAATTTACTCTGAAGAAGGTGGGAAGAGAAAACAAAGCAAGAAGTTTATAATATTTGATACTGTTTTATGGTTTTATTTAACTCAGATATAGAATGTTTACCATTTATGGTTTATTTAACTTGGTAGTGAAATGTGGGAGCTTACGCATATTTATGGTTGTCATTCGTTATTTAGGATGTTAGGAGCTTAGGTAGCAAATCTCTGTCACTGGAAAAGGAGGATTTCCTAATGGTGACTTAGAATAATTCTTTCCTCCTATATTTTCCCTAAGATAAAAGGTTATGACTACCTTGAACCTGTAGTTATATTTTCTTCCAAGTTCCAACTAATAGTAAGATTTTGAAAAAGATACGGAAAATGGGATGTTTAGTTTTTGAGTGCACTTAATGCTTTTTGGCCTCTTTCTGGACTTTGTCTTAATTTGTCTGAAACTGTGCTGAAAATGTACATTCTCTCTGCCGGCAGGAAAGAGGCGGGGCTGTTTATATAATTCCATCATGGTGTGTGCTTGAGGAGTCACTTCTAGCATAACTAGCTGGCCTGGTGGAATTCTATGTTAGAACAAAACTGATTGATCTAATTTCTGAAACTCTTGCTATAATAGTTGGACCTAGATAATTAAATTTTGTTGTATCTGCACTTATGTTGGACATTGATGAGCACTGAAGGGATTTTATTTTGCATTTGGGGCTAGTTGCACATTCTTTAGGTCATCATAAAAAGAATGATCTCTTTCTCATCTGTTTTCTGATATTGTTCTGAAATTTCAGGTAAAAGGACTTCTGAAAGAGAAGAAGTTGGAACAGTTGGTTGATAGCGACATGGAGGGCAACTACATTGAGGAAGAAGTGGAGCAGCTGATCCAGGTTGCTCTTCTGTGCACCCAAGGGTCCCCAATGGAGCGACCAAAGATGTCGGAGGTGGTAAGAATGCTGGAAGGCGATGGATTGGCTGAAAGATGGGAGGAATGGCAGAAAGAGGAGATGTTCCGCCAAGATTTTAACCATACACAACACCCCAATAATACTTGGATTGTCGACTCCACTTCTCACATCCAGCCAGATGAATTGTCTGGTCCTAGATGATACGGGAGTCTTCTTAATGTGCTTTTTGTATGTGAAGGTGATATTTATAATATTTGTGCATATAGGTTCCTTTTTCTTTTTCTTTTTCTTTTTCTTTTTCCCATTTTAATGTCCAGTTTATATTACAAATTGTACTTGTTTAGGCAATGTTGTAATTTTCTATAGGGTTGCCAAAGTCTATTGAGGAACTTTAGGTGCTATCAAACAAGCAGGCATCCATGTCATGGCATCTGTGTATCCAAATTTTAGTTAAGATTGTTATGCAAATAAAGAATATATGTTTTCTTAACAAAACCTTTGACCTTTTTTTTCCCCCTAATTTCCTTGTTAGATGGTTTTATCCCAGATGATAATATTTGGTATCAAAAGATTTGGAATTAAAACCCTTTAGATATGAAATAATTAACAATAATGATAGAGGTACAAATTTTATACAAAAACTTGTACAAATTGACATCTAATTGTGGTATTGGTTAGATAAAAATTCGCCATTATCAACTTGATTTATTTTAAGCAAAGTAGTGGTGTGACATTTGTTTGTACAAAAATGAATTTATACAAAATTTATGGCTCTATACCCTAAAAAGGTTTAAGTGCTTATTTTTTGTGAACATGAATTCTATTAAAACACTTTATTTTCACCATATTTTACATAGGTTTTCAATTTCTGGAATTATAATCATAATGCTTTTAATAAATTGAATCTGAAGAGCTTAATCTAGGTTATTTGACAAAGAGATAAAGTTAAGAGCTTATTTTACTTAACAGCTAACTAAGAAAATATCAAGATAATTGAGCTTGTAATTTTTCTTAAGATTGCTGTTTTCAAAAGAAAGTGAATGATAATTGATTTAAATTAATGTTTAGTGGTGGAGACTGATTCCTTAACTATAATTCACATCATATTTTAATCTTTTAAGAACTGTTTTCTCTAATTTTAAATTTTCTACTTTAAATTCTTTATTTTAGTTTAAATAGCAAATCAACTCCAAACCCCTCCAAAATTTATTTGCATGTTTGTTCTTATTTCCTTTGTAAATTTGGAAATTTTTAGTTAAGTTTATTAAGCCTAGATAAGGTGTTTTACCTAGTTTTTGTTGCTAGTCAGTTTTATGAGTTTTGTGTTAATAATTTGTTAGTTATGAACAATTTTCTATGGGAAAGACCCTTACTTGCTTTTATACTCAATAATGATAATAATTTAGGGCAAGGTTTTCAGTGATATGCCTTTTAGTGACATCAATTTTGGCGCCATGTTGTGTCATGTCGTCAAGGATTGTTTTGTAATAATTAATTTGTTATTTGTTTTTGTTTTTGTTTTTAGTTCTAGCATACGCTTTAATTAATTTTTTGTTTTTAATTATTTATGGTTTTTAATTAGTGATTTTCTAATCTTACTCAAGAAGATATTGCAGCAAACAATCGAACACTCAAGGAGTTGGTAGCATCAACTTTAGAGCAACAACTCCTTTGCATTAAATACCCTACAATTGAGGTTGCTTTTGTGCTCAAATCTGGAATGATACTTGTTCTACCAACCTCCCATCGTATTGCTGGAGAAGATCCGGACAAGCGCGTTAAGGAATTTTTATGTAGTATGTTTAAGTATGAAACCAATTGGAGTCTTTGAAGAGCAAGTTAAATTGAGAGCTTTTCCATTCTCTTTAGCAGACACTACAAAAGAGTGGCTTTTTAAACTACCATTTAGTAGTATCACTGCATAGGATGAGATGAAGGAACTTTTTATTGAAAAGTACTTCGCAACATCTAAAGGCTACAAACATTAGAAAAGAAATATATGGCATAAGATAGCAAAGTGGATAGAGTTAGTAAGAGTATAAGAAAGATTTAAGAAGTTATGTGTATCTTGCTCTCATCAAATCAGTGAATAGCTTCTAATTCAATACTTCTATGAATGACTCTTGTTGATGGAGAGAAGCATGAATAATACTACAAGTAGAGCAACTTTAATAGACAAAACACCTTTGACAACAAAGACTTTGATAGCTAACATAGTTGCCAGTTCACAACAATTTAGCAACATATTAGATTTGCCTTAATAGAGCGTGAATGAGGTTGGTATATCATCTAATATTGAATAGCAACTTGCTAACCTCACTTAGTTCACCAAATAGTTAGGGTACCTGATGAGATTGAGGACAAAACTATCACAAGAATGTGGGATGAGACACATTCAGATCCTATTTAAGTTTCTGTAGGACCGGTCACAAGAGCTTGTGTGTAACCTTGACTCTGCCATGAAGAGTCAGGATAAGTCTTACACCCCCAAGATGGAGATGTGTGTAACCTTCTCTTTTCCACTGTGTAATCAACTCTGGAGGAATCTTCAAAGTCACATATTGTTCAGCAAGAGTGGCTTGTAAAGCACACTGGTCAAGTCTGGAGGACTGGACATATTCTTTAGGAACAGGTCTTCTGGTGAAAATTAGAGTTCGGATACTGCGGGTGAAGGAAGAAGGTCTCTTATATAGCTGATAAGGACTGCTTAAGGGTATGGAGGATTCAGAAATTTGAGCAGAGTCTGGAATATAGGAGTATTCAAGTAGGTTTTCTATTTTTGAGGCTGAGTGTTTGGTACAAGAACGAGGAAGGGATAAAGTAGAAGAAAGAGTAACAGGAGTAGCTGAAGCAGAGTTTGTTGAACTAGAACTGGATGCCATAGTAATTGAATATCTTTCTTTATCTTTTTATCGGAAAACAATTAACCATATCATACCATTTAAAAAAGGAATGGCTCTGATACCAGGAGGTGCGGAGTACGTGGCATTGTTATACCAGCGCAATGATACATGAAGTATCCTTAGGACCAATAGCCCACATGCTCGGGTTTCCAGCCGATATACCCATATAGCTTGATACCATTATCAAGAAAATGACTTCAACACTTACCACCCAAAACAAAAGCCTTCCATCGCTACAACAATAGGGTGAACTGTGTTTGATAATCTTCCTATCTAATGAAAACAAGCTAAAACTGGATCTGGGAAACTTTCTGATGCACAGGCTCCTCTAAAGAGGCAAGTGCAGAGCATACTCGTTAGGGATGGAAGTGAACAGATATGATCATTTGTTTCCTTCAAATTAGATAAAGAAAGAACAGGAGATTTAGCAAACCATTTTGATTACTTAGAGAATATCTTACAATGGATTTCGTTCTCTGCCTCTAAGGGATGAAAGAGTTCCCTTATATAGGCGAGATAAGCATCGGATTCTTTTTGAGACAGGACCCTCAAAAGAATCTTTTACAAAAGTAAAGGAGGCAAGCCGACAAACCTTTTTACAAAGCAAAAGTGAAAAAGGAAAACAAACAAAGAGGAAATAAACACGAAGCTTCCTCTTTTACAAAAGTAACACACTGTTGCCATGCGATGGCATTATTGCTTACAAACAGACAAACAGAAAAAGATGGGACAGGGCCCCCATCTTGTAATGGAGGATAGCTGGCTTAGTTTGAGTCGTTATCCGTGGCATGTCGAAGGTCACGATCATGCGATGTGTCTGGAAAGAGATAACGATGGCGCTTTTTGACTTCATCTAATCTTGGAGGACGGTACCTTTCTAGAATGACTTTTGAGCTGGAAGGCATGTGCTGCATAGTGCATGATTGTTGATCTGGGGACCGGGTAGAATTGGATGAAGATGGGATGAGTGAGAGAAAATCATGCTAAGGATCCTAAGCATCTTGGAACAGGATGTCTGTGGAGTCCGATTTTTCTTCTTTGATGATGATACCTATGTTGGTCTGGACTTGTGGAGGTACGACAGAGTCGGAGTAGACTGCAGGGAAAATGTGGATTAATTCGTGCTGTAGTCCAAGAGAAGTGTGCTGGATATCATAGGACGGTGGCTCGACGTGGTTGAGATCCATAAGGAACTGTTTGAGTGTTCCTGTGATCTGTGGGTCAAAGTTCAGAGGATGTGGATGAGGAAATGTCTGCCATTCATAAGCCTGGTCTTGAGTCCAAAACATCTGGGTGATTGGATGCTGGAAATATGGCCTGTGGACTATGAAAACAGAGGTGTGTAGAGCCGCTTCTTGAGGAGGGATGTGGTCAAGGTTTTGTCTCTGGCTGATCTCAGTGAGTGTTTTTCTCCACCATGGAATTGGAGAAAACCATTCCAGTAACATCCATAACAAAGTATGGGCTTCTTCAGGACCAATGAGCCTTTTGAGAATAGGACCTGCGGGGAAAACCAATTTAGTAGCATAAAGTGCCGAAAGGCACCACATGTACCATAATTCGTTTTCTGAGACATCATTGACTGGATCAAGGGCAAGGCCAGTGAGGAGCATTTGGTCAGGATGGAAACTAGGAAGTCCACCAATATGATCACGATGCATATTGATGAAATACCTGAATAGGAATTTTCTGGCATAATCTTGGATTTGATGAGGAGAGGTAAAAGCAACTCGATGAGGGAAAGATCTTTTGCTAAGAGCCTAGGAAGGTAAGGGATTCACCATAGCTATGATGGGGAAGGAATAAGAAGAAGTAATGAGGATATGAGGAGGCTTTTGTTTGGAGATTGGTCTGGAGAGGAGATCTGGAATGAGATTTTTGTTGCCTTTGATGTGTTGAACGATGAAATCATACCGCGAAAACCATTCTTTTAAACGAAGAACGTGTTTGTCCGGTAGTGCTTTATTTTTAAAATTCAACATCTTTGGGAAAACAGAGTTATCCAATCTGACGGTGAAAGTGTGGCCGATGAGGTGGAATTCAAATTTCTGGATTCCGTATTTGACTGCTAAAGCTTCTTTGTAAACTGTGTGATAATGCTTTTCAGAGTCTTTGAATTGTCCGCTAGCATGTGCACAGTATTCTTCTTTTTCACCGATTTTTTCTAAGAGCACGGCTCCCCAAAAATCATCACTGGCATCTGTTTGCAAAATTCTGTGGCCAACAGAGGGTATCTTCGAAAGTAGTGGCTGCTGACACATCTGCTTTAATTGCTGTATGACCGTAGTTTGGAGAGGCTCCCATGGTGGGGCAGTCTTTTTGAGCATGGCTGACAAGTGGCTGGTGTAATGAACAACTTTAGGAAAAAAATCTCGGAGATAATTCACGATCCCAAGAAATTATTGAATCTGTTTCTTTGTGAGCTGTTCATTAGGGAAATGGAGTAATTCCTGGGCAATGTGAGAACCTGGTCGATAATGACCATTTTCTATGACCATACCAAGGAATTCAATGGATGATTCACCAAGGATACTTTTCTTGGGAGAAAGCATAATACCATGGTTATTGATGATCTGGATAAATTGCTGTAGTAGCTTCTGATGAGACTCATGATTGTCTGAGAAAAGTAGGATGTCATTAATGTAGATCCGAGCACTAGACAGGATTGGTTCAAAAATTCGGGTCATGGCCTTCTGGAATATGGATAGGGCTGTTTTGAACCCAAAGGGCATGACGGTCCATTGGTAATGTGCATTTGGAATGCAGAATGCAGTCTTGAGCCTTTCAGATGGCTGAATACCGAGTTGCCAAAATCCCGATTTGAGATCAACTTTGGAAAAGACTGTGGCATTACTGATGTGGACAAAAAGAGAACCAATTTTGGGCAGAGGAAATTTATCGTCTTTGAGAAAGCAGTTTAGAGGCTGGTAATCAATGACAAGATGCTTTTTCCCTCGTTTTATCTCAGAACGTTTTTCAACATAGAATGCTTGGCAAGCCCAATCAGACTGGGTTGGTTCAATAAGGCCTTGGGCCAAAAGTTGGGCACACTCATTATGGGCTAATTTGAGATCAGAGGGTGTCATTCCCAGATGTGTGGCTTTTGTAGGATTTATGTCTTCATTTAGCTTGAAAGGTAGCTTAATGAAGAAATCTGGGTTTTTCCATAAAGGTAAAGGATGGTTAAACAGGTTATGACTTTCTGGACAAAAGGGTAGGAGTTTGTCTCGGATTGGATGGTATAGAGGAGTGGCATCTGATAGAGCAAACATCTTTAAAACATTAGTATGCGGCTGAAACATTTGTTTATACCGAATACCAGTGATAGTGATATGAAGACGTTTGACAAGCTAAAGGATATCAAACCCTAACAACAGATCTTTGTCAGGAAGATTAGAACCAATGACTTTAGTCCAAACTGTGCAATTTGGAAAGAATTAAATGCCAACAGGTTTCTTAGAAATGAGATGGGACTGGAATAATTCACTGTTTGCAGCACGGTAATATTCCGTATGTTTTTCCCATTGAGATGGTGGAAGGATGGATGGATTCATCATGCTTTTTTGAGACCCAGTGTCAATAAAACCAATGATGGGAATAGGTGTGGAGTATTTGGCTGTGAGGACATGGATTTTTACTGATGGAGTTGGCTGGGACTGAGGATGATGGTTTATGTGGTAAATAGGAACATGGTGAGATTCCGTATCATCAGCCGAACTGTAGTAGTCATCTTGGATAGCAAAAGCAGTTTGCTCATCATAAATTTCTTGCTCAGTATAGCAAGATTCCACATCATCTCATCGGAGAGCATATCAGAGGTTGTAAGATGCCGAATGAGTCTGACAGCTTGAGTGGCCTTGTTAGGGCAATTTTTTTGCATAATGCCCCTTTTTCTTGCAAATGAAACAGCGACTACCTTTGTTCTTTCTGTATTGGCTGGGATTTTTTTTCTTGAAGAATCTATATGGTTTGGATTTTTTGGATATGTATTTGGATTTGTGAGAGTGTTTGAAGAAATGCTTCTTTTTCTTGGGTTTACACTCACAGTGTTTGTCAGAGGAACATTTGATGGCAAGGTGTGGCTTTTTACAAGCTCCTTTTAAAGGTTGTTTTTGTTTGATCATGTTGGTGAAGAATTCTTTCTGTTCACAAAGCTTTTAAAGACAAGCAATTGCAAACTGATAGATTTTTCCGAGTGGAAGTTGGTTCACATTCAGATGATGGAGATTGAATTGCCTCTGGATTTCTGGCTGTAATTCTTTGGGAAGAGAGGCGATGAATACATGTCGTAGAGACGGATCATTGTATCCATTTAGCTTGTAGTATAGCAGGGACATCCGCTTGTAGTGGAATTCCAAATCTCGGAATTGAAGGGAACAACATTTCATCTGGTGGTATTCTCTTATGGCCAATTCTTGAGCTGTACCGGGTTCTCTAAGGAATTGTTCATAAATGTGTCAAATTGCTGCAGATATTTCAAACTGGACAAATTGGAGTTTCCTGTATGCACAAAGACTATCAAACCAGTCTCTTAAGGACCCCGTAAAACGGGATGTGAATTCCTTGAGAGTATTCATAGAAGTAGCACCAGGACGTAACATCTGAACATTGATCCAAGTAGAGAATTCTTGTAAACGGTTGTCCCACTGGCTTTTGGGAATGTCATCAAAAGTGAACCAAGGACCATTAGAGGATTTTGGAACATGCTCTGGAGAATGTTTGATAAAAGATTGCTGTGATAAAAGATTGCTGTGGCTCAGTAGTTTCACCTATATCTTGTTGGGAAGAAGGACTTGATGGTTCTTGGGCAGTAGGAGGTTCATTTGAGCCTGTTGATGGTTGAACCATGAGGAGCCTAGAGACGTCAGCATAAGTGGATTCAGAATCTGAGGAAGTCAAAGGTTCTTCATAAGATTGAGAGTCTGAAGATTCTGATTCTATCTCAGGAGTAGTATCAGAACTACTATCTTCTGGACCAAGGAGTTGAGAAGCATATTGGTGGAGTGGTGCTTTATCTTGTGCTGGAATGCTTGGTGTGTACTGTGGTGAAGGAGGGGGACTTGGTTATGTAGGAGGAATAGGAGGACTAGGTTCTGTAATGGTAATGGGAGGAGTAGCTGGAAGTTTTGTGGGTTTTGGTTGAGAAGCAGATGTAGAGGTTGTAGATCTTCTTTTTTGTGTAGTAGCAGCTGCTGCTTTCTGTGCTTTTTCAGCGGCTTTGAAAACAGCAGTATGAGAAAGTCCAAAGAACCGAGCATAATCAAATGGTTGTTGAGGCTAAGAAGGTGGAGTATAAAAGGGTTTGTAAGAGTTGAATGAAGGAGTAGGCGTGGGCAGAGTTGGAGATTTGCTGAAGAAAGGCATCTGTTGTTGTTGTTTTTCCGCCTCAATACGAGCTAATTAATCCTTCAACTGTCTGATTTCAGCTTCATTTTTGTCAAATTTAGGACCCCAATAGTGGTTGCGAATCATTGCATGTAGGTCTGAATCAAGCTGAGATCCACGTGCCTTTAGGTCAAGATAGAGAGGCTCCATTTGGGCTTTAATGGTATCTATTCTTTTGGATGTCTGCTGGACCTGGGAAGAGACACGTTCAACCTTGGAATCAATATTTTGTAAAACTTTGTTTTGTGCCCTGGCATTCTGAGTTTGCCAGTTAAGAACTCATTCGAAAGGTCGAGGATCTTCAGTCTGTCCTGTGGTAGTAACATGAGAAGATACATAGGGTTGAGCAACAACGTTAGTCTGTGTATCTGTTGTTTTTTCCAGTGCTGGAAAATTGTCTTGATAGGAACTAGACAGGGAGGAAAACATCATACAATCTTGGATCTCAAGTTGAGCAGTGATTGGTTGTTTGACAGGTTTGTAGTTCTGGAAAGACTTATGCTTTTTAAGATAAGCCAAGCCTTTTCTGTAAATGGGAAGAGGAGCACTAGAACCAGAGTTGTCTAGTGGTTGGTGAGGCAGTGAGGTAGAGATCTACAAGGAGAATCAGGAGGAGATCTCTTTTTCTTTTGTCGCCTGCGTGGGCGTCTGTTAAAATCTTCATCATCATCATCAGTGGCTTCTTCTCAGAAAGGACAATCAAGGTCACACATACCGGCTTCAGGAACATCCCAGATAAAATGGCCATCTATTTTGTCAATATAGACAAGATAACCATCGAAAGAAAAGTGATGAATTGGAATATCTTCTTGAAGGGTCTGAACTGCTGAGATCATAGCAGTATAGGAGAAGGATGATGATTTGGCAAGGGTCTCTATGGGTGGCTGAAAAGTCATCTTTACAGTGCCATCAGATCTTTTCTCAAAAGATGTTTCAGAAGTTTGAAGAGGTTGAGAATTCTGATGAAACTTTTCATAGTTTGATAACCACTCAAGAGGCATGAGCTGCAGACGCTCTGACTTGGGTATTTGTCTCGGGATTTGTACTGTGGTCGGGATAGTATCAGTATCGGCGAGGATCATTAAAGTGTCTGTGGTTGTGTGAGGTGTAGGTAGATCAAGTGCATGGTTTTGTAACCGATACACAAGCTGATGGTGTAAAGTGGCAATTTTTGAGGTGACAGATTGTTTTGCTCCTTGGAGCTGGATCTGTACTTTAAAAGTTGTGGGAAGGTTTGGGTCTTGTAGAGACAAGTTGAAATTGGGATAAAAGGGAAGGAGGACACTGCCTGCCTGGAGTGTGGTCAGGATAGTGCCGAAGACTGCATGCTGATATTCTTTGAATCTTGTGTCAAGGAGAGCCAAGCGGGCTGTGACAGGTAAGCCCTTTCTGCCATGAAGAGTCAAGATAAGTCTTACACCCCTAAGATGGAGATGTGTGTAACCTTCTCTTTTCCACTGTGTAATCAACTCCGGAGGAATCTTCAAAGTCAAATATTGTTCAGTAAGAGTGGCTTGTAGAGCACACTGGTCAAGTTTGGAGGACTGTACATATTCTTTAGGAACAGGTCTTCTGGTGGAAATTGGAGTTCGATATTGCGGGTGAAGGAATAAGGTCTCTTATATAGCTGATAAGGACTGATTAAGGGCATGGAGGATTTAGAAATTTGAGCAGAGTCTGGAATATAGGAGTATTCAACTAGTTTTTCTATTTTTGAGGCTGAGTGTTTGGTACAAGAACGAGGAAGGGATAAAGTAGAAGAAAGAGTAATAGGAGTAGCTGAAGCAGAGTTTGTTGAACTAGAACTGGATGCCATAGTAATTGAATATCTTTCTTTATCTTTTTATCGGAAAACAATTAACCATATCATACCACTTCAAAAAAGGAATGGCTCTGATACCAGGAGGTGCGGAGTACGTGGCATTGTTATACCAGAGCAATGATACATGAAGTATCCTTAGGACCAATAGCCCGCATGCTCGGGTTTCTAACTGATATACCCATATAGCTTGATACCATTATCAAGAAGATGACTTCAACACTTAGTTGATAATTCAGCCTTCAATTTTCGAATTTCAGCTTCTTTCTGGTTGAACTCAGGATCCCAATATCTGTCTTGAATTATTTTTCTTAATTAACCCTGTTTTTGAGGTTATCATACATCTGTTCCAGTTGGGACGAGATGTGATCAACTTTTTGATGTAGACTGGACTTGGTCTGTAATAGTGTTGATTTTTGAATCAAGGTTTTGTAAGACAGTGTTTTGAGCAAGGGCATCCTGGGTTTGCCAATTGAGAACTGCTTCAAAAGGTTTGGGTTCTTCAAACTGACCATTTGAAGTTATTAGAGAAGGGATAAAAGGTTGGGTTGTTGTTTTTGTAACGCTCCATGTCCAATTAAGGTAATTAGTTTAAGATATATGAAACTTCAATTCCAAAATAACCTTTTTATAAAAGTAGGAAATAAAACCTTATTTAAAAAAAAACTTCATTACACATATACAAAAGTTTTTTTTTTTAAAAAAAAATTCCATGGGTAAAATCTGGATACTTAGTTGAGCCCATCCTAAAACCCAAGGTCTGTTCTGCCCATATATGCACTTTGCCTTAGATAGGAACTGGCATCTCGTGATACTACTCGATATTGCCTGCAATGCAAGGAATATATGAGCCAATGCCCAGTAAGATAATACTTTAATGCATGCAAGGATCATGATGCATGTAGATTACAACATTACTCTATTAGGGCCCTAGGTATGTCATACTACAAGGCTAGCACTTTGTAATCCTGCTCTTGGGCCCATTAGTTGGTCTTTTGGGCGTTACGTATCGCCGTCCCAAAAAATTATCCTTTGCTTAGCTTGGAGGGCTTGCCCTCCCTAGAAAACTTTGCCACCTTGTAGTACAACATCCCATGACATAAACATTAAGGTTATCACACAATGATACCAGGATAGAAATCTTTAGTATAGGCGGCGGTGCCGACCATGAAAGAGATAACTAAGAACATATCACAATACAGGCGGCAGAGCCGACCATGGTATGATTAAATAAAGACTTCATGGATTAGGCGGCAAAGCCGACCATATAAAAAGTTATAGAGGAATATTGTTGTGTAGGCGGCATGGCCGACCATGAAATGAATAAACAATAACTAAGTCATATAAGGATAATTAATAAGTGAAAAAATACAAGGATAAATAGTAACCAATCACATCCTACTGGTTATCATAAGAGAAAGGATTGAATAAAACAAAATTTCAAATATAAAAGGAATTTGTCCTTACATTGTAGTTGGAGTGTTACTTATCTTGATATCTTGAATTCTCTAAACCTCTTAATTTGATGAGTTCTTCTTCTTGGGTATCTTAGCTTGGAATGGAGGAAGATTGGATTTCTAGGATTAATTTGGAAAATGGAAGGGCTAGGGGGTATTTATAGGCTTTCCTAAGGCTAATGGATGGCTAGGGGGGATTTATAGGCTTTCCTAAGGCTAATAGATGGCTAGGATTTTGCCACCACAAATTGAGATCAATGGTTAGCATTTATTTTCTCATAAATATCTTTAGTAACTTCTAGATTCTTTAGTCTCTACAACATGCTTCTAGATTCTTTTATCTCTACAACATGCCTTACATCATTACTTATGTCATTGCTTATGTCATCATTGAATATTATTATCTTTATTAACTTAACACTTAAGGGGATTTTCTTGAGATTAATTCTTTTAGACTTAAGTGAGAAAGCTGTACCTCACAATTTCTTTCCCCTTTTGAAAAAATTTCGTCCTCAAAATTTACTTATCGAATAGCTCAGGGTATTTATTCTTCATTTCATCCTCACGTTCCCATGTTGCCTCCGCCACTGAGCTATTTCGCCATAAAATCTTAACTAAATAGATCTTTTTGTTGCGTAATTCCTTAATCCTCGTATCAAGAATCTGAATTGGACGTTCTTCGTAGGTCAAATCTTCTTCTAGTTGGAGAGGCGTATAATCTAGCACGTTAGAGGAGTCCGCAACATATTTCCTTAGCATGGAGACATGAAAGCCGTTGTGTATCCTCGACAACGATGGTGGGAGGGCCAGTCGGTAGGAAACATTCCCAACACGCTCCAGTATTTCGAAGGGTCCAATAAACCTTGGGTTTAACTTCCCTTTGGTCCCAAACCTCATTAATCCTTTTACTGGAGCAACCTTTAAGACTACCTTATCACCAACTTGAAACTCCAAAGGCCTTTGCTTTTTATCTGCATAACTCTTCTGTCGACTTTGCACGGCATGCATTCTTTGGCGTATCTTCTCGATCGTTCAGATGTGGTAGTAATTAAATCGGGTCCAAGGTACTTTCGTTCGTCCAACTCATCCTACTGAATGGGTGATCTACACTTCCTTCCATATAGAGCTTCATACGGTGCCATGCTAATTGTTGCTTGGTAACTATTATTGTAGGCAAATTCGGCCAATGGTAAATACTTGCTCTAAAATCCTTGAAAATCGATAGCGCATCCACGTAACATATCTTCGAGCGTCTGAATTGTCCTCTCTGATTGGCCATCTGTCTGAGGGTGAAATGCCGTACTAAATTTTAACTTTGTTCCCATAGCGTTGTGTGACTTTTCCCAGAATGTTGAGGTGAACCTTGGATCCCTGTCAAAGATAATAGACACAGGTATGCCATAGAGCCTTACTACCTCTTTTACGTATATTTCTGCAAGCTGGTCTATGGTGTAGGTCATTCGGATTGGTAAGAAGTGAGCGGACTTTGTGAGTCGATCGACAATTACCCAAATGGTGTCATGCATTTTTACAGTCCTCGGAAGGCCAACGATGAAGTCCATGGTGATTTCCTCCCACTTCCATTGAGGGATTTGGTTGGATTCCAAAAGTGCTGCTGGCCTCTGGTGCTCTGCCTTGATTTGTTGGCATGTGAGACATTGCGCCACGAACTTGACTATATCCTTCTTCATTCCAGGCCACCAATAATGCTGCTTTAAATCCCTGTACATTTTTGTTGTGCCAGGATGAAGGGAATACGGGGTCGTATGAGCTTTAATTAGAATTTCCCTTTTTAGATCTCCATTATCTGGTACACAAACCCTATCCTTGAACAAAATGACTCCTTTCTAGGACTTTCTGAATGGTGTCTCATTCCTTGGGTTGGCATCGATCTTCAAGTTCTTTAAGTAGGAGTCTGTTTCCTGCCCTTCTTTAATTTTCTCTAATAAGGGTTAGCGAAAAGTCATATAGGCTAATTTTCCTGCTACCAGCTCGACCCCTGCCTTGCATATTTCATCTTGTAATGGCTTAGGTAGAATCCTCAGGGTTGATAGACTCGATTTCTGACTTAATGCGTCTGCTACCACATTGGCCTTTCCAGGATGATAGTTTATTTCGCAGTCGTAGTCCTTGACAAGCTCTAGCCAACGTCGTTGTCGCATATTTAACTCATTTTGAGTGAAGAAATATTTAAGGCTCTTATGGTTAGTGTAAATCTTGCAATACATTCCCATTAGATAATGACGCCATATCTTTAATGTGTGCACCACCGCTGCCAATTCCAAGTCGTGCGTTGGATAATTCTTCTCATATTCCTTCAATTGTCTGGAAGCATATGCAATGACCTTTCCGTTTTGCATGAGGACGTATCCTATGCCATTTTTAGAGGCGTCGCTATAGACGACAAACTCCTCAGAGCTATTAGGAATGGCAAGGATTGGAGTAGTGATCAATCGCTGCTTTAGTTCCTCAAAGCTTTTCTCGCACTCTATTGTCCAGAAGAACTTGGCATTTCTCCTCGTCACTTGGATTAACGGCATTGCAATCTTAGAGAAACCTTTTACAAATCTTCGGTAGTATCCTGCCAATCCTAAGAAGCTTCTGACCTCCTTTGCATTAGTCGGCCTCGACCATTGGCTTACAGCTTCTACCTTCAAAGGGTCTACTGAAATCCCATCTTTGGATACGACATGCTCGAGGAACATAACTCTTTCAAGCCAAAATTCACATTTCTTGAATTTGGCATATAGCTGCTTCTCCTTTAATGTCTGAAGAGTGATCCTTAAATGCTCAATATGTTCTTCCTTAGTTCGTGAGTAGATTAAAATATCGTCAATGAATACCACAATGAACTTGTCTAAGTGGTCTTTGAACACTCTATTCATAAGATCCATGAAGGCTGCTGGGGCATTTGTTAGACCAAATGGCATGACAATGAATTCGTAGTGCCCATAACGTGTCCTGAAACCTGTTTTAGGAATATCCTCCTTTCTGATTCGTAACTGATGATATCCTGACCTTAGATCGATCTTGAAGAATACTGATGCTCTTTGTAATTGATCTAATAGGTCATCGATACAGGGGAGTGGATACTTGTTCTTGATAGTCACTTTATTTAGCTCTCGATAGTCAATGCACATTCGCATTGACCCATCCTTCTTTTTAACGAAGAGTACAGGTGCTCCCCATGGTGAATGGCTTGGGCGTATGTAGCCCTTGTCTAATAATTCCTGTAGTTGACTCTTTAACTCTTTTAATTCTGCTGGAGCCATCCTATAAGGCGTTTTCGAGATTGGGGTGGTTCCTGGTAATAAATCGATTGCAAATTCAATTTCTCGATCTGGTGGCAATCCTGGGAGTTCTTCTGGGAACACTTCAGGAAATTCATTCACCACTGGAATGTCTTCTAGCTTCGTCGCTTGTTCTTTTGTTTCAACGATAATGCTTGCCAGGTACCCTTCACATCCTCGTTTTAATAATCTGGCTGCCTTTAAGGCAGAGATGACCGGCATCCTTTTCTCTGAACGCCCTCCTTTGAAAGTAAATGGTTCCCTTTGTGGTGGTCGAAAAGTTACTTCTTTTTTCTCGCAATCTATTTGGGCATGGTGCCTCGATAACCAATCCATGCCTAGAATTACATCGTAGTCATGCATTTCAGGAATGATTAGGTCAACACATAGTTTATAGTTACCAATGCTGACCTCGCATGCCTTCACTAATTGCCCCGAGTTTAATACTTCGCCTGAGGGTACCATTACGCTAAATGGCCTATTTATGATATGAGGGCCCTTTTTACCTTCCTAACGAATGTTGGTGATGCAAATGAATGTGTAGCTCCTGAATCTATTAGCACATGTGCAGAAGTTTTAGAGATAGATAGTTCACCTAATATTATTGATGGATTTGCCTCTGCATCTACTTTAGTGAGTGTGAATACTCGAGCATTAGCTTTTTCTGGTGGTGTGCCATTCTCTGGGCAGTCCTTGATGAAGTGTCCTTCCCTTCCGCATTTGAAGCATGTTCTGATATTAGCTCAGCATTCCCCAGGATGAGTTCTGCCACATTGATTGCACCTTGGCTTTCGTATGACTTCCTTCTGATGATTTCTTGGGCGTTTATCTCCGTTCTGGTCCTTGGCCACTGGCACTCCTTTTCTTTTACTGTTATTTGAGCGTGCTTTCCCGTGGTTAGCTAGAAAGTTCCCCTGGACTACATTTCCTTTGTTTCTTCGTTTTTCTTCTTTCTTTTCCTCATCCGCTTGCTCAATTACTAGGGCTCGATCAATGAGTTCACTAAAAGAAGCATCCCTCACACTAGCTACCTTCAAATTTTTTTGCAAGGTCTTTATGTAGTCCTTGCATAAAATGATCCTTTTTTAGATCTTCCGTTGCAACCATATGAGGGGCATATCGAGAGAGTTCATCGAATTTCTGAATATATTCTAGCACCGACATCCTCCCCTGTTGTAGATAAACAAACTCCCTTCTTTTGGCTGAACGAACAGTTTCTGAAAAATACTTGTTTTAGAAGTGTTCCTTGAATTCCTTCCACTGCATTGTTGTTTCATTGTGGTATCGTCTGATAGAATCCCACCAGTATTCTGCCGCTCCTCGTAGCATAAAGGAGACACAAGTGACCTTTTCTTGTTCTGGTACTTTGGCTACTTCTATCATTCTTTCCATAGTTCGCAGCCATTGGTCTGCAGCAATAGGATCAACTCCCCCTTCGAATATTGGTGGATTTAATCTTCTAAATTCGCTTCCTGTATTGTGTATAGCTTGGGTATGATCAATATCTGTAAGTTGATTCATTGCGGATTGCTCCCTTGAAGTTCCTCCTGCCCTTCTACCTCTATTACCCCTAGCACTTGGCATCTCAACGAGTTTGTGACCTACCTTCTACGTATCAGTCAAATCAAGAGTAAGATTTTCAACTATCTTTATTTCGAAATTATTTATTAAAGCTAAGCTTTGTCCTACCTTTGGCTAGTGCATATGGACGGTCTATAGAATCGCTTCAAACCTTAGGCTCTGATACCAATTTGTAACGCTCCATGTCCAATTAAAGTAATTAGTTTAAGATATATGAAACTTCAATTTCAAAATAACCATTTTATAAAAGTAGGAAATAAAACCTTATTTCAAAAAAAAAAAAAATTCATTACACATAAATTGTGAAGTACGGCTTTCTCACTTAAGTCTAAAAGAATTAATCTCAAGAAAATCCCCTTAAGTGTTAAGTTAATAAAGATAATAATATTCAATGATGACATAAGCAATGACATAAGTAATGATGTAAGGCATGTTGTAGAGATAAAAGAATCTAGAAGCATGTTGTAGAGATTAAACTAGAAGTTACTAAAGATATTTATGAGAAAATAAATGCTAACCATTGATCTAAATTTGTGGTGACAAAATCCTAGCCATCCATTAGCCTTAGGAAAGCCTATAAATACCCCCTAGCCCGTCCATTTTCCAAATTAATCCTAGAAATCCAATCTTCCTCCATTCTAAGCTAAAGAAGAACTCATCAAATTAAGAGGTTTAGAGAATTCAAGATATCAAGGTAAGTAACACTCTAACTGCAATGTAAGGACAAATTCCTTTTATATTTGAAATTTTGTTTTATTCAATCATTTCTCTTATGATAACCAGTAGGATGTGATTGGTTACTATGTATCCTTGTATTGTTCACTTATTAATTATCCTTATATGACTTAGTTATTGTTTATTCATTTCATGGTCGGCCATGCCGCCTACACAACAATATTCCTCTATAACTTTTTATATGGTCGGCTTTGTTGCCTAATCCATGATGTCTTTATCATGCCATGGTCGGCTTTGCCGCCTAATCCATGATGTCTTTATTTAATCATGCCATGGTCGGCTTTGCCGCCAAATCCATGACGTCTTTATTTAATCATACCATGGTCGGCTCTGCCGCCTGTATTGTGATATGTTCTTAGTTATCTCTTTCATGGTCGGCACTGCCGCCTATACTAAAGATTTCTATCCTGGTATCATTGTGTGATAACCTTAATATTTATGTCATGGGATGTTGTACTACAAGGTGGAAAAGTTTTCTAGGGAGGGCAAGCCCTCCAAGCTAAGCAAAGGATAGTTTTTGGGGACGGCGATACGTAACGCCCAAAAGACCAACTAATGGGCCCAAGGGCAGGATTACAAAGTGCTAGCCTTGTAGTATGACATACCTAGGGCCCTAATAGAGTAGTGTTGTAATCTACATGCATTGCATGCATTAAAGTGTTATCTTACTGGGCATTGGCTCATATATTCCTTGCATTGCAGGCAATATCGAGTAGTATCATGAGATACCAGTTCCTATCTGAGGCAAAATGCATATATGGGCAGAACAGACCTTGGGTTTTAGGATGGGCTCAACTAAGTATCCAGATTTTACCCATGGAATTTTTTTTTTAAACTTTTGTGTATGTGTAATGAAGTTTTTTTTTTTTTTGAAATAAGGTTTTATTTCCTACTTTTATAAAAAGGTTATTTTGAAATTGAAGTTTCATATATCTTAAATTAATTACTTTAATTGGACATGGAGCGTTACAGTTTTGGTTTGAGGATTAGTGGTTTTGTCTAAGGATGGGAACTGTGTTTGGTAAGTGGCTGAGGAGGATGAGAACATGTAATAAGATGAAATTTGTGGAGGAGTTGGTAAGAGAGGAGGGGTTGCGAGGAACAAGTTTGTTCGGCTTTGATGATTTTTAAGGCTTTGTGATAGAGATGTAAAGGAGGAGCAGGCTTTGGAGGATCTGGAGGATGAGGAGGAAGAGAAGGAGATCTGCAAGGAGATCTTGGATGAATGATCTTCTTTTTCCAACGACGACGTCTGCGTTGGTCATCGTGATCATCCTTTCAGTCTGTGTCATAAATACATGGGCAACCTGAATCACACATACCAGAATGAGGAACATCCCATATGAAATGACCATGTACTTTGGCAGGGTAAATAGGATACCCATCAGAACCAAAGGCTGAGATTGGAAAAGACTCTTGTTGTGTGAAAATATCTTGGATCATTGCAGAGTAAGAAAGTTTGGGAGAGGACTGAGTTTCTGGAATGGGCTGAGGAGACTGAAATGTCATCCTAATAGAACCATCTGTTCTTTTCTCAAACATAGCATTGGAAGTTTGAAGTGGCTGAGAATTTTGGTGGAACTGTTCATAGTTGGTTAGCCATTGAATCATGAGAGTTTCTGTGGAAGTGTAGGGAGTAGGTAAATCAAGAGCATGATTCTGGAGACGATACACCAACTGATGGTGAAAGGTAGCCATTTTTGAGGTAACAGTCTGTTCAGCTTTAAGGCAGTAGACAGGTTTGGATCTTGTAAGGAAAAATTAAAGTTTAGGTAAAAGGTAAGTAACGCACTACCAGCATGGAGAGTAGTGAGTACTGTGCCTATAACAGCATGTTGATACTCCTTGAATCTTGTGTCTAAGAGAGCAAGACGTGCTGTGATAGGTAAACCTTTTCTGCCATGTAAAGTAAGGATTCCTCCAAGGTGAAGATGAGTTTAACCCTCACGTGTCCATGAGGTTATAAGATCTGGGGGTATTTCCAGTGTAACATGCACTGGGGGGATTTCTGGTGTAACATACTGTTCTACCGTGGAAGACTGAAGAGCACACTGATCAAGTTTGGAAGATTGAATATATTCTTTTGGAGAAGGGCATTTAGTGGGAATAAGAATACGAATACTTCGGACTAGAGACGTATTTCGTTTATACAGAGAATAGGGACTAAACATAGGCATAAAGGATTCACTGATCTGGGCTATCTCAGGGATATACGAATATTCTACTAGATTTTCTATTTTAGACGCTATTTGCTTTGAACATGAAGGAGGAAGGGACAAAGTAGATGATAAAGTAACAGGAGTGATTGGATTGGATGATGAAGATGCAGCCATGATTTGAAAGACTCTCTCTCTCGAGGATTGAGTAACAACGTTGCTAAGGAAAATAAACCATATACTACCCGCATGAATTTTACTATCCAGAATGGATTGCAAATGTTGTTCTTGTCAAAAAGGCAAATGGCAAATGTCTGTTGATTTCACCGATGTAAACCATACCTGTGCTAAAGATAGTTTTCCTCTCCCTGAAGTTGATCAACTAGTCAATATAACAGTTGGTCACGTGTTATTGAGCTTTATGGATGGTTTTTCTGGATATAGTCAGACACAGATGGAAGAGAGTAATCAAGGATGTACTTCTTTTTATAACTAATCAAGGTTTGCACTGTTACAACAAAGTCATGCCCTTTGACTTAAAAAATGCTGGCCCAACATGCCTAGGTTGGTTAACTAAATGTTTAAACCCTTAATAGGTAAGATAATAGAGGCCTATGTGGATAACATGATCATTAAATCTATTATGTCCGAGGATCACATCAGTAATCTACGTGCTACTTTTGACATGCTTCACAAATTCAGAATGCATTTCAATCCAAATAAATGGACATTTGAAGTTTCCTTAGGGATGTTCTTTAGCTTTATGGTAAGTAAAGAGGCATTGATAATAACCTTATAAAATTCCAAGCTGTCTTTGAGCTCAATTCTCTCCGGACTGTTAAAGAGGCATAAAGCCTTGCTGGGAGGATTGCAGCATTAAACAGGTTCAGCCCTTACTCAACCGACAAATATTGACTATTTTTCACTACAATATAATAGGCTTTTCATGGCATAGAAAATATGCTGCCAATGGGATATGACGGCAGAAAAGTGCATGCTGTTGATTCATGAGCTGTAGAAAGCTATAGGTTTTTATGGCCAAATGCTACAGAAGGTATTAAACAGTGAAGAGTATCCACCGTTGATAATCTCATCAATGGCCATCATTACTCCCCATTATATCTCTGGGGCCAAACTTGGTTTAAACCATACACGGCAATAATAACTCGTCGTGGATTGTCTCATCAACGGCCATTACTATTCCCTATCCCTTTTTTTTTTTTTGGCGCTAAACTTAGTTCAACCTTTAACAGGAAAAAGAAATTGTTGTGATAAAATGTGATGGCATGGGTAGTACATGCTGTTGTAACAAGTTTTAACAGGAATAATAAAATTTCACTATGGATTATTTATAAAGCCTATAGCCATTTCTATTGAAAAAATTAATTTTACCACATAATTAACTCGTTGCACTTTAAATTAAGTTAAGTTGCTATTTAATTCCTCAATTGATTCCTCATTTCATTTATATAAATAATGTTGCATTAACATTTTCTAGATATATAAAGTAAACATACACATGGATTAAAAATATTTGTGAATAAAAAATCTGACAATTGAGAACGCATTGTGAAGAAAAGAAGGAAAATATAGCCATTGTTGGGAAAAAAGCCTACTGAGTTCCTAAAATAATATCCATCCTTACCCAAGAACTTCAAGTTCCTGCAACAATAAAAATTAAAAAATATTATGTTCTACTTTATAAGCTCCCAACCAATCCTTTTTGAAATATATATACATATGTATAATGTAATTTAAATATAGCATTACCTTAACAGCCATGCGATTGTGCTCCCTTTTACATCACCTAAGTTAAAGAACTGTTGGGTTTGTTGAACCAGAGATAATGATGATTTAATAACTTCATCAACCCATACTTTGTAGTAATCTAGTCCAAGCTGAACATGGTGCACCAATGCCTGAGGATTTGTTGTAGTTATCATTCCTTTTGCAATCACCTCCCCGGTACTCCACCAATTTAAAAGCTTACAAGCATCAATACTATCAGAAAAAAAAGTTATATATCAAAAGAAAGTTACAATTTCTTCTTGAAAAATCATAAATTAATATATGAAACCAATAAAACCTAGGGAGTTGTACAAGATTATGCGAGTGGTATGATATAATTATTGTTTCCCTGATAAGAAAAGGTAAAGAAAGAGCTTTCCAACCATGGCATCTAGTTCACATTCCAGCGAGATTTCTCCTGTTACTCTATCTTCTACCTTATCTCTACCAAAATCTTGCACTAAACACTCTGCCTCCAAAATAGAGAATCTTATCGAATATTCCTATATTCCCGACTCTGCACAAATCTCTGAATCCTCTATGCCTCTCATTTCTCCCTACCAGCTGTATAAACGAAATACTTCTTTTACCCGCAGTATTCGTACACTCATCTCTACCCGTAGACCACATCCTAAAGAGTATGTCCAGTCCTCAAAACTTGACCAGTGTGCCATTCAAGCCACACAGGCTGAACAATATGTCACCCTAGAAATTCCACCAGAGCTAATCACTCAGTGGAAACGAGAAGGTTACACTCATCTCCATCTTGGCGGTGTTCGTTTAATTCTCACTCTTCATGGACGCAAAGGTCTTCCTGTCACAGCCAGAATTGCCCTGCTTGACACCAGATTCAAGGAGTACCAACATGCTGTTATAGGTACTATCTTGACTACTCTCCATGCTGGCAGTGTCTTGCTCACTTTCTATCCAAACTTCAACCTTTCTCTACAAGACCCAAATCTCTCCACTACCTTTAAAGTTCAGATCCAGCTCCAAGGAGCAGAACAAACCGTGACTTCCAAAATAGCCACACTCCATCATCAACTCGTGTATCGGTTACAGAACCATGCACTTGATCTTCCTACACCTCACACCACCACAGATACTCTCATGATCTTAGCCGACACAGAGACTATTCCTACTATAGTCCAGATCCCTAAACAGATCCCAAAATCTGAACTCCTCAAACTCATGCCTCTTGAGTGGTTATCCAACTACGAGAAATTCCACCAGAATTCTCAACCACTCCAGACCTCTTAAACCTCCTTCGAAAAAAGAACCGATGGTACTGTTAAAATGACTTTCCAGTCTCCTACTGAACCTCTCAGTAAGACACCATCTTTCTCCTATACTGCTATGATCACTCCTGTCAAACATCCTCAAGAAAAAGTTCCCATCCACCATTTCTGTAAAGATGGCTATCCAGTCTATGTTGACAAAATAGACGGCCATTTCATATGGGATGTTCCAGGCTCAGGTATGTGTGATCCGGGTTGCACTTGTCTCCAAGATTACTACACCTCTGATGAGGAAGAAGATGAACCAAGAAGGCGCAGAAGGCGCAAAAAGAAGGTGATCCATCCTACTCCTTGCAGATCTCCTTCTCCTCCTCCTCCAGAGCCTCCAAAACCTGCACCTCCTTTACCCATATACAACAAAGCCCTCAAGATCATCAGATCTGATCCTTCTTACAAACCCTGCAGATCAGAACTTCCTCCTCTGTTACCTACACCACCTATAGCAAACTGCTATATGTTCTCATCTTTCTCCAGCCATTACACTGATACCTTCCCTTCTCTTGAAAAGAGTGCTGATTCTAGAACCAAAATGGTAGCTCAGCCATTTGTCTCTTCGCCTGTCACTCCTTCTGGACAGCATGAAGAACCAAAGCCTTTTGAATATGTTCTCAATTGGCAATCTCAGAATGCCTCAGCTCAGAATACTGTCCTCAAACGCCTTGATACCAAACTTGATCATGTTTCCACCCAGATGCATCACACCACCAAAAGAATGGATTCTCTTGAATCACAAATGGAACGCATCTACCATGATCTCAAGGTACGGATTTCCCAACTTGATACTGATTTGCATGCAATGATCCGAGATCGGTATTGGGGTCCAGAGTTTGATCGGAAAGAAGCTGAGATCAGAAAGCTAAAAGCTGAGCTAGCCCGCATTGATGCTGATAAACGGCAGCAGCAAGCACTGTTTCCCAGATCTCCGTCTCTGCCTGTACCAACAGCCTCTTTTAGTACTTATCAGCCATTCTACTCACCACCAGCTCCTCAAGCTTTTAATTATGACAGTTTCTTTGGCTTCTCTCACCATACTGAAGCACATAAGGAAGCTGAAGCTAAGCAGCATGAGCTCCAACAGCCTACTCCGTCCAGACAAAGAAGGTCATCCCCACCTTCTTCATCTAAATCTGTTCCTGCTCGACGGTCTAGTCCTCCTAAACCAGCTCCCCCAGCACCTACAGCTGCACCACCTCAGACTGAACCACCAGTCCAGAGTCCTCCTGCATCTCCTCAATATACGCCAGTTCAGACAAAAGATAAAAGTCCTCTGCACCAGTATTCGCAGATAATTGTTTCTTCTCCAGAGCAATCTGAACCAGAGTCAGAACCACAAAGTTCAACACCCTCTGAACCAGCATCTTATGAATCAGCCTCTTCAGACTCTCAATCTGCCCAATCTGTTTCATCAGATTCTGAAGCCAACTTTGCTGATGTTACAAGATTACTTATGGTTCAACCTTCCACTGGTTCTAATATAAATTAAAAAGGTAAAGTAAATAACTTACCTTACTAAATCTTATCCCAAACACAAAAAAGCTTTGGAATTCAATAAATCGATCATTTAGTTCTTTCATATTATTCTCAAGCTTCTTTACTTTGCAGTTGCCTTGCACCTGTGCAGCTGTTTTTGAAGATGTTACACCAAATCCCATACCTTTGACACAACCAAGATGCTCACCACCTTTTTGTTTTGCAGTTCCATCACTGTTTAAGGAGGTATCATCCTCAGTTGATGTTACGGAAATTTCTTCATGCTTTTTCTAAATGAACATATATTACAAAATGCTAAGACTATAGTTCATATCAAATTATTGTTATATAAAACTAAGCAACTGTATTAATTAGTACCATTGATTAAGCAACAGCCGCATTAATTGGTTGTCCATTCTTTTGTGAGGGTGGTATATGGTAATTCTTAAATAAGTCATCAGAGAAACGTTGAGAGAGAACTTCATCAATATGGCTTCAACTTCACAAACAACTTCAAGCTCTAATCCTATTACTCATGTTACGTTGTCTTCAACTTTGTCTTTACCTCCGTCATGTTCTAAGCAAGTAACATCTAAGATAGAAAATCCTGTAGAATATTCGTATATACCCGAGTCTGTCCAGATCAATGAGTCTTCTATGCCTTTGTTAAGTCTGTATTCTCTGTATAAACGTAATACATCTATCGTCTGTGGTATTCGTACTCTTATCTCCACTAGGCGTCTTACTCCTAAAGAATACATCTAGTCTTCTAAACTAGATCAGTGTGCTCTCCAGTCTACCCTAGTAGAGTAATATGAACCTTAGAAATTCCTCCTGAACTCATAACCTCATGGAAACGTGAAGGTTATCTCATCTCCATCTTGGTGGAATCCGTTTAATTCTTACCCTTCATGGCCGAAAAGGTTTACCTGTCACAGCACATCTTGCTCTCTTAGACACAAGGTTTAAAGAATATCAACACACTGTCATATGTACAGTACTTACTACTCTCCATGCTGGTAGTGCGCTACTTACCTTTTATCCCAACTTCAACTTATCCCTTCAAGATCCAAATTTGTCCGCAACTTTGAAAGTTCAAATCCAGCTTCAAGGAGCTGAACAAACTGTCACTGCAAAAATGGCTACCCTGCACCATCAATTAGTTTATCGTCTCCAAAATCATGCCTTAGATCTCCCTACTCCTTATACCTCTACAGATACAGTTATGATTCTTGCAGACACTAAAATAATTTCAACCATAGTTCAGATCCCCAGACAAATCCCTAAATCTGAACTCTTAAAATTGATGCCTTTGGAATGGCTAATCAATTATGAGCAGTTTCATTAGAACTCTTAGCCACTCCAAACCTCCCAAGCCATGTTTGAAAAAAAGAACAGATGGTTCGGTCAGGATGACTTTTCAGTCTCCTCAGACAAACTTGGATACTCAGTCTCTATCTCGACTTTCCTTCTCAGCAATGATCTGAGCTGTCTCTACCAAACAAGAGTCTATTCCAATCTCTGCTTTTGATTCTGATGGGTACCCTATTTACCCAGCCAAAATCAACGGTCACTTTATATGTGATGTTGCTGGTTCAGGAATGTGTGATCTAGGATGTCCCTGTATCTGTGATTGGGATATTGATGATGATGACTAACCTAGACGTCGTCGAAGAAAAAAAAAAGATCATCCATCCAAGATCTCCTTGTAGATCTCCATCTCCTCCTCCTCCAGATCCTCCTAAACCTGCTCCTCTTTTACCCATCTACCATAAAGCCTTACGAATCCTCAAAGCTGAACAAAAATCCTCTTCTCAACCATGTAGATCTCATTTACCTCCACTTTTGCCTACTCCTCCACAGATCTCCTCTTGTTATATGTTTTCCTCTGCCTCAGCCTCTTATCAGATACAATTTCCTTCCCTGGAAAAAAGTACTGATCCTCAAATCAAAACTACAGCCAGACCCTTTGTTCCTTCTCCAGTAACTCCAACTGGTGAATTGGAAGAACCTTGTCCCTTTGAAACAGTCCTCAACTGGCAAACCCAAAATGCAATCGCCCTGAACTCTGTCTTACAAAAAATTGACTCAAAGATTGATACTATCACCAGACAAGTTCAGACAACTGCCAAAAAGGTTAATAATCTCTCCTATCAACTTGAGCAGATACATGTCAACCTTAAGCACAGAGTCCAGCAGTTAGACTATGAGTTAAGACGGATGATCTAGGATAAGTACTGGGGTCCTAAATTCAATCAGAAAGAAGCTGAAATTCGGAAACTAAAAGCCGAATTATCCAGAATTGAAGCTGACAAAAGCCCTCCTCCACTTTTCTCACCTTCAGCTCAGATTCCCTCCTATATTCCTTCTTTTAACCAATACCAACCTTTCTATACACCATCCAGACATACTCAGCCTACAGATTATTCCAAAGTCTTTGGTATGACTTACAAGCTTTACCAGAAGCCTTCTCCTCCAGCAAAATTGACACCATCCACTGCTCCAACAACATCAACAACCTCTGTTGCTTCCTCATCCTATGTTCCCCAACCAACTCCTCAATCACCACAATATACTCAATTTCCTCAATCTGTTCCTCCCTCACAACCGACCTCTTTGCCTACTGAACCAACTTCTCAACAAAAGGATAAACAACCTGATCAATACACAACTTATATGCTTTCTTTGAATCTTCCTCTTGAAGAAGAAAAACCCATTACAGAGTCATCACAATCTTCCAGCAGTGTCATCCCTTCATCTGAATCAGAGATATCCTCAGACTTAGTCCATGCCGATGATCTTCCAAGGTCTCAAGCTCCTGAGCCGCGCACCTCTTCCAAACCTTCTAATGGTCATTGGTTTACATTTGATGATATTCCAAGATCCAAATGGCCTGCTCATCTCCAGGAATTCTCAACCTGGCTAGATGTCCAACTCATCAGACCTGAATCCTCTCTTCAAACTGTCCTAAGAGAATTCACCTCTCGTTTCATTGGCTCCTTATGAGATTGGTTTGACAGCCTTGGTGAATACAGACAATTACAAGTTGTCCAATTTCCTGATGCATCTCATGTCCTCGGATTACTCTATGAAACTTTCATCGGAGAATCAACTGCAGCACTTGAAATTGCAAAGAAAGAATTCATGCAAGTGAAATGTTTCTCCTTTCAGCTGAAAGATCTTGATTACCATTTTAATATAAGCTCGGCGGTTTCAATGATTCTACCCTAAAACATGTTTTTATTGCTTCACTTCCCAAAGAGCTTCAAACAAAACTTCAATGCCAATTCCATCTTCACCACCTGAATGTTGATAATCTTTCTCTTGCCAAGATCTATCAACTCACTCTTGTTTGTCTTGATCGCCTTAAAGAAATCTTCAAAAACCTCATTCAGCAGAAGCAGCCTCTTGCAAGAAACCTTACCTTTAGATCAAGTGTAAGGATGAAAGGAAGTGTCACTATCCTCTTAAAAAATCCAAACACTTTTCTAAACACCACCATCAATCCAAACCCAAACACAAATCCAAAAAACCCTTCCGATATTTTGAATGCAAAGATTCCTCTCAGTCTAAATCAGCCAAACACAGCAGATGTTTCCTGTGTAAGAAGAAATGACATGTTGCCAAAGATTGTCCTAATAAGCCTGCAAAATCTGCTCGCCTTGTTCAACATCTTCAGTCAGAACTTTCCCCGACTGATGACATCGAATCCCTCTTCTCTGAACAAGAATATACTGATCACAATACAGCTTTTGCCCTTGCCTCCTCTGATAGTGAAAACAGTGTTATAGAATCTTATGACATTGTCCACACTATTCAAACACCTTCTCAACGTCAACCTACACCAATCTTACACACTCAACTTGTTATCCCATCCATACAGATCCATATCCTTCCTTCCAAGTATGAGAAACCTGTTCCTGCCATTGGTTTCATTGATAGTAACTCTCAACGCAGTATGCTTCATACTTCGATTCTTCCCTCTCACCATTGGGAACCACACCGTGAGTATTTTCGAGCTGCTGATGGTCAATTATTCCAGACCCATCTAATCACCAAAAGACCTGTCGCCAACTGTATTCTCTAGTGCAGACTTATTGGATATGATCTTTCTGATAAAGACCTTCTCATTGGCTTTCAAATACTACACCATCATATCAGCCCATCTCCCAAAAACTTCTTCTCTTTTGTGCTGATTCCTATACATAGTTTAACCATCATTTCCCTCTCTGGAAAAATCCTGAATTCTTTATTAAGTTGCCTTTCAAACTTAATGAAGATATTAATCCAACCAGAGCAACCCATCCAGGAATGACTCCCACAGACCTTCATCTTGCTCAGCAAGAATGTGCACAATTACTAAATCAAGGTCTCATTGAACCGACAAATTCTGCTTGGGCCTGTCAGGTCTTCTATGTTGAAAAACAAACTGAGAAACTTCATGGCAAGAAAAGATTAGTCATTGACTATCAACCCCTTAACTGTTTTCTCAGAGATGACAAATTCCCTTTGCTAAAAATTCAATCCTTGTTCATACATCTTCAAGATGCAAAGGTATTTTCTAAATTCGACTTGAAAGCAGGATTCTGGCAACTCGGCATTCATCCTGATGACTGAGACAAAACTGCTTTTTGCATACCTAATGCCCATTATTAGTGGAAGGTTATGCCTTTCGGGCTTAAGGTAGCTCCATCACTATTCCAAAAAGCCATGATCAAAATCTTTGAGCCCATTCTGTCTAGCTCCCTGATTTACATCGATGACATCCTTTTCTTTTCCAAAGACCATAAAGCCTATGAAACCCTTTTGGGCCAGTTTCTAGAAATTCTCCAAGCCCATGGTCTCATGCTTTCAGATAAAAAGAGTATCCTAGGCCAATCCTCAATAGATTTTCTTGGCATGGTTATCTCTAATGGTCACTATCACCCAGGTCTTGAACTACACTTCCCAGACAGTAATCTGACAAAAAAGGAGATCCAGAAGTTCCTTGGAATTATCAACTATCTCAGAGACTTTATCCCTAAATTTTCTGTTCATACCAGCCAGCTGTCTCTCATGCTAAAGAAAAATGCTCCTCCGTGGGGTCCAACTCAAGACACTGCCATTCAACAATTCAAGAAGATAGCGCAGCATCCTCCACCATTAAAAATCCCCTCTACAGGAAAAAAAATTTTACAGACAAATGCCAGTGATCTCTATGGAGTGCTATTCTGTTAGAAGAAATTGACGGCAAAAAATACTTTTGTGCTCATGCAAGTGGCTAGTTCAGTGATGCAGAAAAGAACTACCACGTGATCTATAAAGAAATCTTAGCCGTGAAATATGGCATAAAAAAGTTTAAATTCCATCTCATCAGCCATAATTTTCTAGTTAGATTAGATAACTCGTCATTCCCAAAAATCCTTTATTTTAAAGATAAAACACTTCCTGACAAAAGACTCAGTCTCAAAACCTGGTTTTCAAAATATGACTTTTCTTTGAAGCATATAAAAGGAGACCAAAACCTCATTCCCGATCTCCTCACCAGACCTCACACACAACCCATTGTTCATATAACTTCTCAGTTATCCTTCCTAGTAATCGCAATGGTTTCCCCAACTCCAAACACCTCTCATCCATATATGAATCATACTCTCACCATGCGAGCTTTTCCTCCTCAAACTACTTTCTCCAGTTTCCACCAGATACAAGACTATGCTCAAAAATTCATCTTCAGATACCTGTTTAACATTCAACACCTTCGTCCTGAGAGTTTCCTCTCCTTTCATCCAGATTGTGTTTTCCCTACAGGTTTGTTTCTTCAACCTAAGAAAGGTCTTGTGACCATTGCTCTATTAGTTAGCCAATGTGGTGATGTTAGTAAGGCATTTACCAACCCTGAGACACGATATCCATCTGCTGAAAACTCCTACTTGCATTGGTTGTTGCCACAAGAAAGCTCCGACCATGTTTTCAAAGTCATACAATAATAGTTTTAACTAATATAATCTTCAGTAACTCATCTATAAACATGATTTAGCTAGACATTAAGTGGTCAGTTGAGCTTAGTGTGTTGGAATTTTAATCCAGCATTGTTGGATTTTTAATCCAACGTTGGGCTTATATGTGAATAATTATGTATTACGTACTGTCAAATAAGGTTAAGCCCAATTAAAAATGATCTAAGTAGGTTTTTGGTATTATAGGCTTTAATATATCTAATACGGTGTGGGCCTTTAATGTGTAGAGACCTAATTGATGAACATATAATATATACATATTTTACTCTTAATTATATAATATTAGTTATGATTATTTTTTATTTTTTATTTAATTAACTTGTCTTATTAAATGGGAAATTAATTGGAGAATATGGACAAAAAGGGCATGAAGAGTTTAATTTGGAAAGCAATAAAGATTAAATTGGAAGATAAAGGTACAACCAAGAATTAATGGAAGTCAATCTCTTCAAATAATGATCGGTGGGCATGGATTTAGAAAAAAAAGATTTAGTGATGGCAATTACATGTGCATGGCATATATATTATGGAAAGTAATTTAAAGGAACCCGTGACTTTGGCTTTCAAAAGTGGAAAGAAATTGATGGATTATGGAGTTGACAAAATTGATGAAAGATTCATTTTCCTAGTTGGTGATCATGGGCATTATAAAGAGAAGCCGAAGGGTGAAGACAGAGGCATTCGGCAGAGAGAAGAGAAGAGCGGCAGCAGTTCAATTTTTTCATGGCTGGTTTTATTTATTTTGTTGCTCCCAATTCAAGTAAGTCTAGCTAATAATTTTCTTATACTAAGGTTAAGGATGATTCTTTTTTTTTAATTAAAATTCCATACGTGTGCTTTAATGTTTATGGTTCTTATTTCATATGATTAGTTGAATCTTATTAAATCTTTTCACCAATTCTGTCATGCATTATTGATTGCTAGGATTAATATTCAATTAAATCTATGCATGGATCTATAAAGTCTATAGATGATTTTCTTTGATTCTATGTCTTTCGTTAAATTGTTTACACAGAGTTCTTAGAAAAACTTTGACTCTTTGTGATTCAATATGTTTACATAGGATGCTTAGATATCATACTATTAAGCAGAAAAAGAACATACATAAGATTAATTTTAATTGGGCTTAATTGTTATATATTTCAAGTTGTCACTCTAAAATTATGGATTAATTGATAATTAAATAATTACTAGTTGAATAGTGGTGGATTCTAAAACCTTAGTAGCATTTGTCCTATTGAATTCTCCTTTGCTTTAATTGTTTTCCTAGTTTAATTAGTTTAATTTCTTTTAAAACTTAATTTGCTCAAACTAGGTTAGGATTAATATTAATTTTAGATTTAGATTAGACTTTTCAATTTAAGGCAATTCCTGTGGGTTCGACTTCATTACCATTATTCTATTTCTACATTCGTGCACTTGCGAGAGTATATTAAAATTTTTCACAAAACTAATGGTATTCTAATTCTATGATGGTTGCGAGTATATTAAAATTTTTTACAATATTAATGGTATTTTAATTCTATGATAGGCAGAATTAGGAATACCTAATGACAACAGGAAAATATTGTATATAAAAGTGGTCATGGTCCCCAGGTCATAGGTAATCTTTCTATTCTTTACTGACATCCCATCATCAGAGAGAGAGCAGTGAAAAACTTAAAGAATTTTCTAGGAAAACAAGTTGATCTGGAAGAACAACCACACAATCCCAGAGAGGAATTTAGCATTATGGATTCAGGTACGCTTCCGTATAATTTATTATTAGTTTTTAGTGATACAACACGAATGTTCCTAGGTTATAGGTGATAGTTTTCACCAAAGGTTTTGTCTTAACATAGTGAATTCAACATTATATATCCACTATTCATTAAGAGTCAAGCTTTAGTAGATTTCATGGCCAAATTTGCACCTTATGATGTAATGATAATCAATACAGTAGTCATGAATTCACCGATTGAATCAAAAAAGCAAAATTCACCTCCAATCGTATATCGGAATCTCCGTGTTGATGGAGTGGCTAACAGTAAAGGATATGGAGCTGGAATTATTTTATATTCCCCTAAGAACGACGAGATTGCATCATTAATATTATTTGGTTGTGATGCAACAAATAATATAGCTGAGTACGAAGTCGTCCGTACAGGCCTTCGTCTTTGCCTAAGTATAAAGATTCAGTATTTGGAAGTCCAGAGTGATTCTCAGCTAGTTGTTTACCATATTTCCATTGAGTGTTAAGCTAATAAGAAGCATATGGAAGCTTATCTACATAGAGTTCAAGACATGTAAAGAAATTTAAGTCCGTAGAGTTCATATTGATTCCTCAATCTGAAAATTATAAGGTAGACGCCTTAGCGCGACTTGTAACGACCCAAACTGCATGGATGCTAAGACAATTCACACTGAACTTCTCAAAAAAAAAAAAAAAAAAGATTATCAATAGGAAAGAGCAAGTTGTGCTAGAGATAGGACACGACCTGAGCTAGATGACTCTGATCCGAGGATTTATGGAGATAGGAATTTTACAGACGACATGGTCGCGGCTTGTAAACTTTGATATCCATCTACTTAGTATTGTCTTATTGATGACATGTTACGCTAAAAGATGGCAATTATGTTCTTAAAGATATTCGTGAAGGCATTTGTGGCAATCATGCTAGTATGCAAGCGTTGGCCTATTATGTATTGTGACGCCATTTAACTTGTTTGTTCTTGTTATATTTGTCATGTACATGCAAAAATTCTTAAAAAATAAAAAAAAAATCCCCAAAACCTTTGACTATTCTGGTCAACCAATGGCCCTTTGATCAGTTGGGACTTGACCTCTTTGGACCTATGCCAATATGTCGTGGTCAAGCAAAGTATGCAATTGTGGCCATTGATTATTTCAATATAAGGGTAAAGATAGAACCTTTAACCACAATCATGGAGAAGCGCACAATATATTTTGTCAAATACAATCTTTTTAATTTATACGGTATACCTCGGGTCATTATTACTGATAACAGTAAACAGTTTGATAATGATAATTTTAAGATTCTTTGTAATGAACTGCATATTGATTTATGATTTGCATCACATGCACATCTGAAAGCAAATGGTAGCTAGGAGTAGCAATAATGCAATAGAAAAGACATTTAAAGTTCTTCCTGGCGCTGAAAAAGGAGCTTGGGTTGATGAGCTTCACAAAGCGCGCTATGGGCATATCATACGATTAAAATAATGGTTACAGGACAAACTACATTTTTCTTTAGTTTTTGGTCATGAAGCGGTAATTCCTGTAAAGATTAGACTTCTTAATAAAAATCATAAGGTTTTGTATGCCGACCTTGGCCTCTTAGAAGAAAAATGAGAAATTCTTAAATTCAAGTAGTAACTTATCAAAAGTGTGCTACTCAGTATTATAATAGAACTATTCATGCACTGCAAAATCAGTCTTGACACTAGAGAATCTGAAGATGGCAGTCTTGGGGCTAAATGGGAAAGACCTTATAACGTGCTTAGAATGGTTCGCCCTGGAACCTACCAACTTGGAGGTCTTGATGGATATAAGATTAGGAAGAATTGGAAGGCTGAGATGCTTCGCAAATACTGTGGTTGCCCAATCTCTTTCTCGGTCATTATTGATATGCTTATTAAACTTCTTGGTAATCTACACACTTTTCCCTTTGTGGCATAGTTTGGTAACCTTATTGCAGTATTATCTTAATTTTGTACCCTTTTCCTGGCATTCTTATAATTTTGTAGCCCTTTTTGCGTCTTTTCACGGTTATATATATAAACACAATATATATACATGATACGAAACTCTATTTATATTCACATAGAAATACGAAGTCTTATACTAAAAAAATAAACGAATGATAATAAATAAAGTTTATACAAGTTTTTTTTTTTCAGTTTGGTTCCCCTCGACTTGCTTGTCAGGTAGTGGTTGAGTTTTTGGAACTTGATTTGGCTCTTTCTCTCAATAATCGAACTTTTGCCCTAATTGCTTTTGCACTTCAGCTTTGGACACCTCAATGTCCACCTTGATACTCTCTAAGTCAAAGTCAGGATACTTTTCCAACACCAATTCTAGTGCAAGTTCTAGCCCAAGTACCTTCACTGTTCATAACTTGGTTTTTATTCTTTAGTTGATCAACCTCCTTCTCTTGATCTACAATTATCTTCTCTTTTTCCTAGATCATCACTTCATAATGAGCAAACTCATCCTGCAGCTCTTTTAGCTTCTGTTCCAAGCTCTCTTTCTCAGGCTCATCAGCTTTTACTTTCTTTTCAATCTTGGCCTTCATGACCTCCACGTCCTTTTTGCAGTCTATTGAGGACATCAGGTGCCTCTGCTCATTAATAGTCATGGTGTTTTCTAAACCGACACCTCAGTTAATTGGCATTATAGATAAGTTTATATGAGTATTACTTCCTAGTCTCATTCCATTGGTGTTCCCAGGCTTCCATTGCAGTCAACTTATTAAACTCTTCAGTCTTCTCTTTATTCACATATGCCTCAGCAAAGTAGACCACATGTTGAGTATGCTCAAGCCGATCTTTTTTTTTTTCTCTTTTTTCCTCTCAGCTTTGGTAAGAACATGTACTGGTCTTATTGTCATCTCACCAGGATAAGTGCTGGGCATGGAAATGGATACCATTACTGTTGAACAGGCTACTAAAGGAGATTTTTGCATTGGAGCTCAGCAATACTTGAAGCTTGTCCCCCATCTCCATCTCTTGGATCTTCTTTTGTTAACTCCTCGCACGGTCTCTTCTTTATTTTTTCTAGGATACCCAACATCATCACTTCTATTCATAAGCTGGCTTTCGTAATTATATATTCACATTTGAATGGTATTTGAAAAATATTGACTACAAGCAAGGTTACATATTTTTTCTATTCGTTTGGATAGCTTGTAATTGCCTAGCCTTGAGTAATGCAATAAGTCCACTGACTTGAAAAATCTTTAACTTCAAGAGATTGGTGTATGACCTATGATGGAGTAGTGCTCCTCTGATATTAGATCGAACACATACTGATACCTTTGATTGGTCACCCAATAAAACTTTGCAAGAACATAAATTATAATTATTAGAAACAAAATATTCCAAAAACTATTTATTGGGATCAAACCTGGTTGTCTAAACATATTTGGTACTCCATACATTTGGTCTTCTGCAATTAACAGAAGACCTAGAACCATTGATCTTAAAAAGTGCTCGGTAGATTCTGGTCTAACGTCTTCGTTTTTGGCCATGTTGATAAATAATACCAATCATCATGTTCTTTTGAGTTACTCTTGAGCTTCAAACACCGCTTTAATTTGTAAAATATGGGCTCAGGTAGACCAGCACTCACCTAGATTACATACAAACCTCCGATTATTCTCCACCCATTTAATGATAATCGATAGGGAATTAAGCCTAGGGAGGCCAACATTTTTTCAAAAATAAGGTTGCATGGGTAACCTCATAGGGATTTCTTGGCTTTTTTAACTTGTTTAGGTATCCTCAACACCATAAGCCTTGGAATATTGTATTTCTCCTTAATTACCTCAAGGTCATGCTCTTGGAATATTAACTCAACTACGTCCATATTGTATTCTATGGGTTGTGCTCTAGTTACAAGGCTTGGGTCGAGTTTCAGTTGTCTTCTATTTTTATTTTTATTTTTGTTACCCCACTCTTCATCATCTGAGATTGTATCCCTAATCCCATCTCTGTTAAATCGACCTCTATTCTCTTACAATCCTCATAAGCAAAAGCCTCGGTTTCGCTTCCTACAGAGTCTATTCTAGCCTCCTTTTTGTGACTAAAAACTCATACTCTACAGATGTATCTTGCCAGCCACTACTCATATAATCTCTTTCATTTACCATATTTATAAGTAAGAATTGGCCACGTTTTCCCCAGAAACACCAAACCAACGCAATCTTATTATCTATGTCTACTCTAGACTTGAAATTTCATCAATATTACCCATAGAAAATTGGAAAAATAGAGAGCAAAACGGGGGAGTAGAGTTTAGAAAAACATACTAGTTTCTTATTTCAATATTTCACTTTCTTCTCGTGACAGTATTCTTATTGATTCACCTTTTTTTCTTTGTTTCTCGTGACAGTAGTCTTATTGATTCACCCTTTTCTCTCTGCCTTTCGTCTTCTTCTCTTTTCTTTTTAGTAAATCAAAATGCTTTGACTTTCTAAATGAAAGAAAAGAACATGATCTCTATCCATTTTTAATCCATCCCGCCTATAGTAGATTGAATTTCCTTTCCCTGTTGGCGCTTTCTGGTTACTTCCCCCCATTTTTCCCTAGTACCACATAACCGACAGCGATTAGACATGCTTTGTCTGTGGGACATGTGCATGTTTTGTCCTATAAATGCGCATATATAAGAACCTTTTTTTACGCTACCTGGTCCACATGGTTCACATTTTTTTTCTACATCTTTTCTTTTCGAAGACGCTCTTGTACCTAACCTATCCAAAAAAGGCATACATATAAAACTCAGCCTTCTCCTCTTTGTTTCATTTCCTCTTACTCTATATTTAGACCGGGGACTACCTTTTTTACACGACTATAACATTGGTTTTTAATAAATATTTCCTTTGGTTCCCTTATCTTATTTCTTCATACATAACACAAGTGAACTAGGGGATCCTGTTGTACCCTATTTTTCCTAACCTAACACATTAGTATAAAGTAAAAATTGTTGATATTCTAGAGGTTTGATAAAACATAGTAGTCACTTCTTAAGGGTTTCTGCTTTAATAGGGAAAGCGATCCACAATGGAATGATTTTGAAGATCGATTCATTAATAAAAAGCCTTCTCCTACTTTTGAATTGACAAAACAAGAACTTTATGTGAAAAAAAGTAATAATAATGCAAATGGATTATCATACAATTTAATTTAAAGTAACCCTGTCAATATGTCATATTGTCAAATATTCCACATATGACATGAACTCTATAAATCACCTCAAAAGGGCTCACAACCTCAATGTAAGGTATTTTGTTTCTCAAGCAAAAAGAAAACTAAAGCTCTCTCTCTTCCTTAACTCTTTTTCCTATATTTGTTATCAATAAGTCTCTTGATTTCTACCTTAAGTATTAGAGGGTCTTTGTCGGTATCAATCCTGGCACCTTTACGATTTTCTTATTTTGGAGATCAAAGCACCCGAAATCTAAAGTCATACAGCACTGTCTTGAGAGGTTTCACAGCATGATCCCCTTAAAACCTCATCATATCATTGAGTATTAAGAGTAATATTTATGTTTGCTTTAGTCATTTCAACTTTATTTGTATAGATATGCGTTAGGAACCTAGTGAATGGTGTGGATGTTGGAAGCTACCAAAGCTGAAGAAGTTGGTGTGAAAGGGGAGCTAAGCAATGTCATTTCTTATTTCATGTTTATTTTTTATTATTTTATTTTATTTTGTCATGTATTATTTCCTTATGGATGTTGCCTGTTGGATGTTGCTGGGGTAATTGGTTGTTTGCTATTTTGCTTTAGGTTTCATTATTGAAACTTTTTCATTTTTTATGTTATTATAGACTTATGTTATGGATGATATTAAGTTGGTTTGGTGGTTCGGTAGTAGTACTAGTAGTTGATGGTATATTTTGATGAATGGAGAAGTAATTGATAAAATTATAGATTGTATAGTTGTTGTAAAAGAAATTATAGATTGTACAAGTCTTGAAATTGATGAATTATGGATTAAAATTGAGAATAACCGAAATGTCGAACCATTGCCGAACCGATATGCTGAGCCAATCGATTTTGGTTTGGTTTTTGTTTCATTTTGGTTCTAATCAGTTATTAAAATACTTGGACTAAATCGAACTGAAAATTTTGGTTTATCACAAGACCGAGCTAATGCCTACCCCTGGCCGTTTCTCTGCCTCCGTCTAACTGTTGCTATTGCTACCTCTATTCATACTCGTTAGGTGCGCATGGTAAGATTATTGTATGTATTAAATTTTTTATTCATAATAATTTCAATAAAAAGAAATTATTGTATGTATTAAAAGAAACCACTTCAATTATTGTATGTATTGAATTTTTTTCAAATTCAGGCATTCAATATATTGTATGTGCTAAAACTTTAAATACATGATTTGCCAATAAATTATAAAAGAAAGAATTGTACGTAAAATTTAAATGATAATGGTATAATTGGGTGATATATTTGCAGATTGTTTACAAGGCTTTTGATTTCTCTTGTCCCGTTATGTTTATGAGATTTTACGATTCCGATGGTTCGAGAGTTCATGACAATATCCAATCCACAGAATTTGATGAATTTTTATCTATATCTTGAAATCAAAGAGGAATAGGTCATCCAAATTTCCAACCCAATCCTAATAAGTAAGCCAAACCGAAATGTTAACCTGAATTTTCAATCCAAACTAAACTAAGTGATAAACTTGAGCCAAACTATATTCGGTTTGGGTTTTCTATTCAAACCTGAATGCATTGAATTCTCTAAATCAAATGGGTTGCAAAACAAAACCTAATTTACCCGCACCTATTCCTTAGAATCTAGAAGATCTTGCTCAACACAAGAGGCCTATGAGATCCTTTTAGGGATCTTCCTCACGGGTTGCACACATAATTGGAGGTGTAAAAAATATTTAGTCACCCACAGAGGACAAGACCATGTAAAGCATGGGGCTCCATCATTGAACTATGGTTTAAAAGAATCATGACGACTGTGGGATAAACTGCTATAGGTCCTCATTTATAAATACAATCAATGGACCATAACCTAGAGAAGGCAAAATCGTATTTATATCACACAAATAGCTACAGTATAATCTGACTAAGATTTAGTTTATCTATAGTGATAAATATGTAGGCTCCTCTTGGAGGTCCTTATCATGTTATAGATATAATCAAAAGAGACTAAATGAAGAAAGCAAGATCATGCTTTTATCAAACAAGTATCCAGCATCATCAACTTGAAAGGGGTGAGATTGTAAGTCTCTTAATTCATAAATCAAAACTTTAAAGTAATTGTAAATGATGGCTAGATGAGAAAGTTCCTTGAGGCCTTTTCAAAAGAGGGTCAGTCAAACTAGGAACCATGGAGGTCCTTTCAAGAATTAAAGATAGATAAATGCATAAAATATATTATTAGAAAAAGTCAAGTTGGAAAGGAATAACTAAGAATGTTGGGATGATCTTCTAAGTGTCTTAGAGATTTGAGGCATTTGAGGCGAACTTATCAGCAAGGGTGAACTTCTCATCATGTAAGTTCGCAAGGGTGAACTTCTCATCATTTTGGAGACTTGAAAGGTCTGGGGTGAGCGCTTGTATAGGGTAAGCTTCAAGATATCTTGAAGGCGTAGGGAGTCTAGCATGCTCCCTTAGCAATAACAACCTTCCCATCGTCTTGAAATCTTAAGAAGCCTAAGATGTTCCCTTCTTATTTAGGGATTATCCCTACACAAAAGATTCTTCTCACTCTGTGGTTCCCTCTATTAAAGATTTCTTCTCATTGAGGGTGATTTCTTTGTTAGAGAATTTTCTCTGTAAAGGTCGGTGAGTTATTTTACAGGAATTTAAGATAGTCCCTGTAAGGTTCATATTATGCTAACATGTTCACTATAAGAATACTGGCAACAAAGATGATAGGATAAATTCTTAAAAAAAGGGCATAAAAATCATAAAAGCATGATTTACCCATAATAGATTTTGTGTCTATCAAATATTCACGACGAACTCGTACTAGAAAAATTTATGTCAAGGATGTAGATGACTTTGTGATAGAATATATTGCATTAAGAATCATGATAGAATTTTAACATTGACTTAATTTTGACCCTTTTTTACCAAAATTTTCAGTATTATTTAAAAAAATATCATATGAATCAAGAAACATCATCGTCTCACATAAGTTGAAACAACGACGTTTTGGTCAAAAATTCAAAATATTAATTTTTTAATTTTTTATTATAAAATAAATTTTGAAAATAAGAACTGCACAGTTTTGTGCTTTGTAATCCCTAATTTTTTCTAAGTATCAAACGCAACACACACAAAGAGAAGGCCGAAGCTTAAAATTCTTGATATTGATTTCTCTCGATCTTTCAATACTGACTTCCATTTCACTATCATCTTGCTAGAATCTCAAATGTTGCTGTTGAAAAAGATCAAAGGATCGCCTTGCCATTATCTTCCTCAAGCATTGTATACCGATTGCACTATAAAATTGACTAGTGAAGATACATTTCATGGTCTTTCCATCATTTTCCTCGCTGTCGTCTTCCTCGCCATTGTGTTCTATCATCATCTTGCCATCATCTTCTCAAACCCTTGGTATGATTTCTATTATGTCCTCATTTTGCATGCTGTTTATTTTGCAAAAATAGAGTTAAATTAATTAATTCTATAACATCTGATGAAAAAGATCTAATTAAAAAAATTTAATTAGTTGTAGTGTGAGGATATCCTCACTAGAGGACATAAACGCAATAGGTAATATAAGCCTGAGAGATATTCAAATCCTTCTAATGAGATCTATCACAATTATAGGTTTGTGGATGAATCTTTTACTAGTAATTTACAATGTTTTGTTAAGATGTCCCATTGTATAATTGTATAGGTTATGTTGACATATAGATCTGTCACTACTAAGAAGTTCCTGACAGCAGTTATAAACTACATGGAAGAACATTCTCAGGACAATGTTAAGTGACATGATCACTTTCAAAAGAAACACATAATAAAGGAATTGATCCACTTACTTGATTCTAAAAAAGTTCATCGAATTTATGTGATGGGTTATGATGGGAATTTGGAAGGTGTGATCACATTGAGAGACATCATCTCAAGATTGGTACATGAGCCTCGAGGTTACTTTGGTGATTTCTTCGATAGAATATTGCCATTGCCTGAGAATAATAGGGCTTAAATTTAACAAGCCAAATTTAACAAGCCCTTTTTATTCTCAGCAATTGATCATTTGCTTTTGTTTGTTATTGGTGTGTTGGAGACTAGTTGGATGTAGTGACTGTTTTGGCTTGAGAGTTTTTTTCATAATTGGGTATATTTTAAAATATTATATGTTTCTAGTCTAATGCATTGTTGTGGTAAATATCATATCAAAATCCTGTGTTGTTAAAGATTCTAAAAGAAGAAGTATGAGATTTGCTAGATTCTACTTGTTGGAACAAACCAGATACTGCAAATGGACAAGTAGGAAAAGTAACTGTACTTAGGAAACCTCCAATGCAAATCTGAGAAACGTCAAATGCCATTATTACATTCGTTGGATCCACTGAAGAATAGTAAAAGAAATGACGACTTGTCTGGTGTAAGGATCATTAAGTAGGGCAACTAGGAGTACAAACATGATCAATCAATCAGGGTAAATCTTTACCACTCTATTTTGATCAGTTACATTTAAGTTTAGGTTATTTCATCTATAACTGTTAATTGACATTATACTTCCATCATATGGAAAAAGATCTTTATCTTTCCGAAATACATATTATTCTAGATGCTCTTTTTTAAAAATATCAGTTTAGTATTTTTGGACATAGTGGGAGAATACAAAGATTTCTCTCCAAAAAAATGGTTCCCAAATAAATCTTTTGAATATTATATTTGTGTAAATGTTGGTTTGGAAAACATTGCATCTATAATGACTATAAAATCTATAGTAGTTATCAGATTTTTTTTATTTTTTGTCAGATTTATTAACATGTGTATATTTCTTATATATGTTCATACAGTCGTTCATATGCCATCGTCACCATCACCCTAGAGCAAATGTGTAAGCTTAGCCTAGTTTCTTTGGGAGACAGCAGTCCTAATGAGAGTACAAATGAATAATAAGTATGTGCCAAGTTACATTTGGTAGATCTTGCCGGATTAGAGAGGGGCAAAAAAACTGGTTCTGATGGTTTGCGTTTCAAGGAAGGTTGGTGAAGATTACTCATGTGTAGAATCATACCATGCTTTTGGTCAAAACATAATAACAGAACATTTAAATAGGAGTTTATATTAACGGCCTTCTTGCAGTTGGTAATGTTATCAGTGCTCTTGGTGATGATAAAAAGCGCAAAGAAGGCATACATGTGCCTTATTGCGACAGTAAACTTACGTGGCTTTTGCAGGTGACTTGATGAGTTTGATGGAAGGGGTAAATTATCTAGTCTAGTTTTATATTATAGAAAAGTATGTACCAGAAAGATGAACTGTTTATTGGAATTTTTCTTCCTAAACATTTCATTCATAATCTGGTATTAGTTGACCAATTGATTATGGAAATAATGGGTTGAAATAAGATGTGTTTTCAGAAACTCTTTACAAGAGACTACAATAGTATTTTTTTAATTGTTATAGTAATTTTTATTATAAATAATTTCATCCTTTTAGCAGGATTCACTTGGTGGTAACAGTAGAACTGTTATGGTGGGTAACAGCTTGAAGTGATAATCATAAACTTTTTCCTTATTAATATCGTCGAAGACTTTTATTTGATGCATTTTTATTCTATCGGATCAAGGAATGTTTCATTTTTTTCTTTTTTAGCAATTTTTTAAAATCAAAATTATAAAAATCACATTTTATGAATAAAAAAAAGTGATTTTTATCTGAAAATCAATTTTCATTGGTGCATTTTATGCTTCTTAAAGTTTGTGTCACTGTTATGTCATGTCTACACATCCATAATTGTGTCATGAAGTGAATGGTTGTGTGTTGCTTTATATATTTGTCAAGAGAATATTATGATTATTTTATTATTAGATTAATGATTTGCACTTGTCTTATTATTTGTATCTACATTGTTGTGATAAAAAATAGAGTGATTTCGTATTTGGCTGAGGCTTGTCCTACTATTGCTAATGCTGAGTTGTTGGAATGGCCAAAGAAAGATAAGTGACACTTCCTTCATGATGTGTATCGTGTTGGTGACACGATCAAGTATGTCTTTAACACATTAACTTCTACTGATGCAGTTGATAATTTTGGGTGCTTGGATATACTCATGTTCTTCTATACAGTTCTCTTCAGGTTTTACACTTAATGCTTTGGGATAAAGCTGTTGAGAAAAAGAGATGTCCAAGACAAATACTCAAATGCCTTTCTTGGATTTGGCCATGAACAGTCTCACTTTGTTCTGGTGTTAACATACAGTATGGTGTTGGTACTTTTTCTTTGTCTAACATAAGAGCTACCACTCTACAAAATTGCATTAGAGTTTTACTTCTTGGGAAATGATTATAAATGGCATTTTATTTTTATTTATCTATTTATGAGAGTTTACTTTGTTATTAATTCGACGACTATGGTGTAACTTCATATGATATTGGAACTAGTTTTGGCCATTTTGCAATTGCAACTGAAGATGTAAGTATGTACAATATTCACTAATTTTGAGCATTAGATTTTGCCTAAAGCACTGAATCTGAACTAGTAGACCATGGAATTTTTAAGTTAACAAAATGGTTGAAAACATTCATGCCAAGGGTGGCAATGTCTTTGGATAACTTGGGCAGTTAAGGGTGGAACAACTCACATGGCCTTTGTGAAGGATCCTGATGGTTATATTTTTTATCTCATCTAGAGAGGTCCAACTCCTGAATCACTCTGTCAAGTAATCCTTCACATTTATCTGGATCACTCCATCAAGTTCTATCTGGATCACTCCATCAAGTTCTATGAAAAGGTAGTGTGACAAAATGGAATTATAATATCAAGATAAGATTTGTGAATGTAAAAAAAAAAAAGTTACCGTACATAAATTTTATGTATGCCCACTGATTACCTTAACTACATCAAATGGATTTTGTAAGCAATTTTTTTTTTTTGTTTTACATGAATAGACTTCGGAAAAAAGATATTGTGAAATTGGAGTGTGGCTATTATATCTTAAGGTACATGAAGGAAATAATAGTAAGCGTTAGTTTGTTAATGAAAAACATAAGTTGATGATGTGATATCTTAATTTTATTTTATTCCATATATATGACATTATTTTTTACTTTTGACAATATTAATCTTGTGATTAATAATTTAACAGAAAGGAAGCATATACTTAAGATGAACTAGATGAGGTTTGTTTGGAGTGGGCTAACCATTTTTCCAACATACTTATTGCATTAGCAAAATGGTTAGTAGTAGATATTAGTTGCTATAATCCGTTGAAATTAAAGTTGTAGTATCAAAATCTAATGGCTGCTGTTAAAGATTGTAGTGTAGATGTTATGCATTTGATAACATTGGGTATTTTAATTGATTCTGCATAGACTGGTTTGCTGGGTTTGGGTTGGAGTGTTGTTGGGTACATGGCCGGAATTAGAGTGTTGTTGGAAGATGGTGGGTTGCTAGGTATGGGTTAGAGTGTTGCTGGCTATATGGCTAGAATTAAAGTGCTGTTGGATGATGGTATTGCTGCTGGAAATCTTGCTATTGGAATATTTGCATTAATCTTTGAAAGTTTTGCTAAATAGCTTAGCATGGTGGCTGGAATTTTAATTGCTTTTCATGGAGTTTGATTGGAATTTAATTGTTGCTTTATATTTTGGGATGGTTTTGTTTTTGGATGGTTTATTATGTATTAATGGTGATCACATTGGATACTAGATGTATTTTGTAATTAATTTGTTGGGTTGAGTGGATGTCAATTAATGTTAATTGTTTTTGGTTTTTTTGATGATATTCATTTTATAAATGAATTGAATTTGTAAACAGGAACTCATCAATAAATTATAATTATATATATTTTTAAAAAAAAATCAAGGCTTTATGAGGGGAAATATTCATCATGAATTCTATCATAAACCTAATTAATATACCAATTTTTCCGCCAAAATTAAATAATAAATTTACAAATGATAATTCAATTTCCAGCCAAAAAAAAGATGCAAAAATTTAAATAAAATTAATTTTAATTCAATTATTTTTCACATTAAAATAGTGTGATAAAATATGAATGTGAAAAAACCATCGTAAATTCATCGCGGAAAATATTCTGTCATTAATCTGTGAAATGACATAGATAATGAATAAATTATCTGTTTTGTACCCTTTTTTATAATAATTATTTTTCGTCATCTATTGCCTGTCATTGTTATAATGGTCTTGCATCATTATATGGCAACCTCAAGAACTTTTGGGAGACATGCTCCACCTTTCTTAGATTAATAAGCTGACTCACGCTCTTTTTTAGAGATCTTCCCCTCTTATCCCTACCCTTTGATTTTTCTTTTTGACATTGTTTGAGGGTATATCAGTCATGGTGGTTGTTTTACCCATGCCACGCCCTAAATGTATGACCAAATTTTACCACCAACACACCTAAAGAAAACAAACAACAAAAAGATAATTACATGAAAGAGGCAAATGTAAATGCAGATCATAAGCAAAAGGAAGAAGAAAGTATCTGCTGTAGAATGCAAATCTCTAAACCGTTAAGTCAGCAGAAAATGTAATCGAATTATCGAAATTAATTTGGTTCCAATTATTAAAAATAATTTCCAAATATGAATAGGATTTGTTTTCCCTAAGATCCTTGTTGTTTGTTAAAATCAGATGAAGTTAAAGTTTTAAAAATACCTTATAACCATATATAAATTGTACCAAAAAAAAAATTTGTACTTAAGAAGGGATGTGGGAATAATCATATCAAATAAGTTGTCTTAAATCTGCTAAGTGTAAATAATAACCTGAGGATGAAATGGAGAAAAAATTAATAGCTTGTGGAACATACTGATAATTAACAATAAAATTATATTTACGTAGCTGAGATGCCTAATTTATATTCTAAGTGATGAGTCATAAATCATTACTTGTCATTTGTTAGGTGTTTTGACATTATTTTTTTTTATTATATGACACTTTCATTTTGTCATTATTTAGTAATTAAAGCTCATCCGCACAGATGTCAAGTTAAGTAAAGATTCGAACTTTTGTTTTTTTATTTCAACTCAGGAGATTTTACTATAAAAATTAGCCGACACAGATGTATTATGGTATGTTGAACTTATTCATAAGATTTTAGGATTTGATGTTTTCTTCCAAATTGAAAAAAATGTCAATTACAAATAGTAAAGAAATCAAAGTTTCATATTGTAGGCGTCATATTTCCTAGCTATCTACATATAGTAACACGTGTTAGTCAAAAGAGTAAGATACGTGCTCCAACATACATGTCAGCCCAATGAATCTAAAGGTATTCTGAAAGTAACCAAATAAATAAGTTTTTAATTAATTTTTTAACCCCTTATGGAGCACGAATAACATATAAATCACATGAACAAACCCTTGAGTCGACTGCAAAAGTATATATCTAAGAGAGTATATATATATATATATATACACGTGTATTGCAACACATGAAATTAGGTAAATAATAATTTCCACTTACCACTTTAAAGTTTAAGATAAATAAATAATCAACCGAAAGAATCACGAAGCACATTAGTGGGGAAATGCCGCCCGAGCAAATTATTTCACTCATGGAAAGTGCGTAATCAGCTGAGAATTAATTTTGACTAAATTAGTGGACAAAAGAAGCCACCAACAAATACAAACTCAAATAGGAATTTAATTGCCTTCCAAAATTAAATCTACTTCTCCATTTCAACGTGGGCAACGTAAATCCTGACAAGTGCCACCGTGTATTATCCTACGTGTCACAGCCACGAAGCCACTTCGCACGTGTGCATATTTCTCCAAGCGGGTCATCAGATATTACACAGCCTTTCAATTGATTTTTGCGAGTCAGAGCCACAAAGTACGTTAAAGAGGCGCCAGCCCCATTAATGTTTAATTAACAGAATTATTCATGCGTGAGCAACAAACGTAGACGCTACGTACGTGCTTACGTGGTTAAAAAAAAAAATCGCCTATAAAGAGGACATGAAGAGCAGAGCAAAGAAAGCCAGCCATCTCTTACAAATTAATTTTAATTTGTTGGTTTCATTTGTTTCCTTTCTTGTTTCAATTTCAAACAAGACAGAAGAACAAAAAAGATTTTCTTGTTTGCCCTTAAATTGTCATACATGTTTTGAGATGATGATGAAGTGGGGCCAAATATGTAATTTAATCCATGGGTTAAAGCCAGCGTTGATGATGGTGGCGGTTCAAGTGGCATTTGCCGTGGTGAATGTCTTTTACAAACTAGCGGCTAATAGTGGAATGAGCTTGCGAGTTATTGTTGCCTATAGATTCATTTTTGCCACTGCTTTTATGGTTCCTGTCGCACTCATTCTAGAAAGGTAATTTCATCCCATTAATTAATTTTTCGGTTTGTCACTGTATATATAAGTTCTTTGGTCTAATTAATTTTTAGATTTCAAATAATTTTATTTAATTAATCACTTGAGTTTGATTATTGAGAATGTAAGAATTTTCAAACAATTTAATTAATATGGTCATTTGAGTTTCAGTTCAAATTATAGGAAAAATAGTGGTTAAGGCCCACTCCACTTTTATAAAAGAATATTTCTTTAATATAAGTTTTGCTTAAAAATCATTATAAATATATTTTTTATTTCATTTGTTATTGGAATTTTCTACTGCTTTCAGAAGGTTCTTCAGTTTCACACTTCCACATACCATTTTTATACACTTGTATTTCTGTTTAGAACCTTCGAAAATCAGAAAAGCTCAAACGAAAGCCATAATTGACAATGAAATAGCCAGAAGGAACACATTAGCTACACTGTAGAACATATTACACATTAAAAGAGACTGGAAAAATGTAAAGATTTTATTTGACTATTTGGATATTCTAAAAGTATTAATTATGTATTATGAAAATATTTTTCCAGGAAGAGCAGACCAAAATTGAATTTGAAGATACTCTTTCAAGCTTTTCTTTGTGGATTATTTGGGTAAGTTGATGCAAATATATAATACTGTATTATAAGAACTTACAAAGTCCCTAGTGATCCAAACTTCTGGCGAGCAAAAAATTCATTTAGGTGGATTGTAGAAGAGAGCTGAAATCAGGAAATAATTCTAATTTTAAGATTATTTTTGGTAATTGAATACAGACATTAAAAGTAATGTGACGCGTACAGTTGGTGGTAGACAAACACAGTAGCCAGCTGTATCACGCAAAATCTCTCCTATGCATGGCCATGTAGATGCTGACCTGCTGTTTAAGTTACACTTGTCGCTTTTGTTTCTTTTGGAATCGACGAAGCATGCAGGCTCTTTCTTTACCAACTCAAGTATCTTGAATGAGACAACGAATACTAAACAGTCTTTGAGCACAGTACATTAATTTCGTTAATTAATGTTATCAAATATAACAGTTATTTTTGCAGCTAATTTATTATTCTTCAGATTTTATTTATTTCTTTTAAAAATAATTTAATCTACTTTTACATATTGGATTATGTCAATCTGCATGTAGGGGATCACTATCTCAAAATTTGTACGCGGAGAGCTTGGTCCTGACATCTGCAACATTTGCTTCAGCCATGGCTAATCTCGTTCCAGCTATTACCTTTGTTTTGTCAATATCTATGGGGTAGAGTTAATTTTAGCACACTTTAATCAATAGCCATATCATTTTGATCATGGTAAATACTTTGGTCATCCTAAATGCATAGGAAATGATATTAAGACAACACTGTCAGAAACAAAATAATTATAATCGGTGTTGGCTAGTTTATTCGCTTAAATTAAAAATAGGATACTAAGTTAACACCGATTTTATTTTGTGATCTTTAATTATAATTGATTGCAGATTAGAGGAGCTTGGAATAAGAACACAGGCAGGGAAGGCAAAAGTGTTGGGGTCATTAATTGGAATAGGTGGGGCAATGCTACTCACTTTCTACAGAGGAGTAGAGATTAATATTTGGTCAACAAATATTAACCTTATTCACTCTAATGGGCACGTGGCATCATTGCATGCTGACCCTGGTAAACGTTTCGTGGGTGCTTTATTTGCTCTGGGTAGTTGCTTCGGCTACGCTATTTGGCTGGTCATTCAGGTGATTAATAAATTAAAATTTGCATGCCTTGTACTTTATTTAATGGGTAGTTAAATTTAATTATTTTGTTATACATTGCCGTAATATGCGTGTAGGCTAAGATGAGTGAGGAATATCCATATCAATACTCGAGCACAGCTTTGATGTGTGTGATGGGAGCAATTCAAGCTGTTGTTTTTGCTCTTTGCATTGAGAAAGATTGGAGTCAATGGAAACTGGGCTGGAATATTAGGCTTCTTACAGTAGCCTATTCGGTATGTATATGATGGTGAATTAATTGATGATCATTAATTTTATTAAATTCACATAAACTTTGACTGTTAATCAATTTTTTAATTTTGTTACTACTATACATACATATCGCAGGGGATTGTGGCTTCTGGTTTGATGGTGACACTAATATCATGGTGCGTGCGCATGAGAGGCCCTCTATTTGCATCTATCTTTAACCCGTTAATGCTTGTGGTTGTAGCTTTTCTTGGGTCTTTAATTTTGGATGAGACGCTTCACTTGGGAAGGTTATTACTTTTTATCATTATTATTAATTAATTAAATATTTATTTTTTATAAGAACTAATTGAATAATCTGCTCAAATGTATATAATGGATATAGTAGATATTAAAACAGCATTTGCCATTAACTTTCATATATAAAAGTAATGGCGGCGAACTTCTAAAAACATTTTAGGAAACCAAAAATTAAATAAATAATTGACTCAAATTGTGGAAACTAAAAGAACATTGACCTTTATTTAAATTTCGTATGTGTCTTGTACTGACAATATTTCGAAAATTGTTTCAGCATACTAGGAGCAACATTGATAGTGTGTGGGCTCTATGCAGTTTTGTGGGGTAAGGGAAAGGAGATGAAGAAGATAACTCACCTAGTACCAGCTAAAATCAATGGAGAATCATCTGAATCAATTGAAATTGCTGTTAGTTCTCCAGTAGATGGAGATCTAAAAACAACAATAAAAGAAGAAAAAATAGAAGAAACAATAAAGGTAATTACTAAAGGAGATAATATATTAGCCAAAGAAGAAATCAATACAGTGGGGGTAAAAGGATTTGATGGAGATTCAAGCACACCAACCAAGGAAAATGGAAGTGCTACAGGAAAGACACAGATCTAGCAATTTCTAGCTTACAATTATTAATATATTTAATTAGTTTTCATCGCAAGTTTCCGGACTCATTCAGCAGTCCTTTTGTTTCCTATGTAATTAGTTTTTTTTTCTTTGTTTAGACAGAATAGTTTTTCACTTTGCAATGTTAATTTAATTATTTTTTTATTATTGTAAATTACAGTGTTAAATATTTTTTTAATCTCTATATTTTTATTTAAGTGTCTATTTAGTCTTTATAATTTTTAAAAAATACCTCAAGATAGCCTTGTTAGTAGTTATATTACAATTCTACTCTTATTTATTTATTTATTTTTACAATAATCCCTTGTAACAATGTTCTTTGATATATTAATGAAAAGAAATTAATGTAAGTTTATCAAATTAGCCCTAAAATTAAGATAAAAGTTAGTTATTATTATCTTACTTTTAAGATTAATTTGGTAAATTAATTTTTTTCAAAAAAATTATTTGTAAGATTATTGCAAGGATATTAAACATTGCTTTAAATTGATCGGTATTAATTTATTTATAAATAATAATTAGCAAGATTTTTTCAAGAGTATAAAAAATACCAGTTATTTCTTACATATTGATGTTTATTTCTTGATTTGCCAATAAGTAATTATTAGTTAATTTATTAATAGTTTTTTTAGGATTAAATAATTAATGTAAAAAATATTGGTACTAATGTTGTAAAAGTTAAAAAAAAAAGTTAGGATAAGAGTGTAATATATTTAATAGTAAAGGACTTGAGGCATTGTTTAAGTTATAGAGACTAAACAAGTAGATAGGTTAAAATATAAAGACTAAATGAGCATTTATCTTACATCATTTGAGGGCTACCGGAGATGATTAGTTTTTCCCATTGAAATTAATATTTATTACTTGCTTCCCTAATATTTTTATAATATCAATAAACTATCTTGATATCTAATTTTATAGTATTACTCTTATTTTCTAAATAAATTTTTATTCATATTTCTGATAAATTATAAAAATAAAATAATTTGAAATTAAAACCGAAATGTAAAATAAGAGAAATTCTTATTCTTTTTTTATTTTAATTATTTCGTTTTCTTTTTCTTTTTTTTTTTCATTCTAAGCTTTTATTATTCATAAACTAAAATAATATTAAATAAAAATAATAAATAAAAAATTGTTGAAAATATTTCAACCTTAAATGCATATTAGCTTTTCACATAGATCGCTACAATTACATTTTTTTTCAAATTACTTCTTATAATAAATGTATATTTTACATTCTTAAGAACAAATATTAAACAAATGATTTATTTATCCCTATTTTCTTTTAAGTTTTTGGTGTCGACTTTAAAGTTACTGGGTATAGCAAAAATAGTAATGGTGACTTTACCTCTCCAAAAATCAAAATGGGAATGAATTGGAATGGATTGGAATCGAAATGAGAAATGAAAATTAAAATAAATTGTTTGCTTGAGTTACAAAAATTAGAATTGAAATAAGTTGTATTTCTATTTTTATGTGTATTTTGTCCTGTAATTAGTTAGAAAAAGAATCTTTTAATTTTATTTAGGGAGAAAAATTTCATTTCATTCCTTATTTTTATTCTCACCTTCCAATCATGGGAATGAGATTCTTATTCCTTATCCCTAAATTTATAGGCCTCACCCAAAATCTATTTTCATTCTTTTATATTTTTAACAAGTAAATACTATTAATGAAGAATTCCTAATACAAAAAATAAACACTCCATAAGAGCAAGTGGTAGATATTATTTGGAGAGAAAAATACCGATCACCCTGATGCGCATGTAACTGACTCCAATCATAAGAGAGGAGTAAATCAATTTCAAACGACAATAAAAGACAACTGAGGAATGCTTTTTATCTTCTTCCTACATTCTATGAAGTGGAAGAGAATTTTGTTTCGCTTTGTTACTACGTCTCAGGTGACTTCCCTTCAATTCAATTTTGACAGGAAATGTTAAAAAGATATTTTGTTTTAGAGACACTTTGATAGAGATACTTTAAAGTTTGAGAATATTGAAATATGCCCTCTTGTCATCTATTGGCCTGTAGATCACCAGATATTGTAATATATTTGAAGATCGTGTATATATATGTATTCTTGATTATAGTTTTATGCCTGCTTGTTGTTCAATGTCTTGTAGCGAAATAATCTTATCTCGGGAGTATTTAGTCTATTAGTTCTTTTTAAATGACAAAGAATTATATTTATACAATTTCTCTAACACAATATTTTATAACCAGAAATACACATAATAGACACGCTCCTTAAATAGTTCTACATTGACAAACTATATATAAACAAATTAAAAGATAATGAGATTTACGATCAGATCACTTCAATTCTCAATCCATCATCGAGCTAATTCTAGCCCTTCTTGTTATCCATTTAGCTAGATTCAAGCATCCCCAACCTATCTACTCCTATTTTTACCAATATACTATTTTAAGATGTCCAATAATCAATAACGTGAAGCGTATTTGGTCACTTGGCAGTATACCTATCTTACAGAACTGGAAATAAATAATTATTCCACAAAATTTACAAAAAGATTAAACCACATCCAAATATTCCAATAGATGATATCTTGAGAATAGTATAAAATATATATAAGCAGCCACCTAAACTTTGTACTTAAAGAAGTCAGCAGGTCATCAAATTAAATTTATTGATATGGAAGATAAAATTAAAAGTAGGAGCCACTTATGTAAATAAAGCACCAAGTTAAACATTTAACTGTTGTAATACACTTATAGACTCTGAATTTAAATTTTCAAACTAATCTCAAGACAAAAGCAAAGCCATGTGCTCCAATTCATCCAATATGGCTATTCTTAATAGCGTATTACACCACTTCAGTTGTAATGTGCAGCGTAAATTCTAAAAGTTTCAACATAATAATATAGTAAATTATCAGTAAGACCCCAACGAAGGTCTATTTAAGGAGAGCTTGGATTGTGAAATAAGGAGGGCAGCAGAAGCAAAAAAAAAAAAAAAAAACAAAGTAAAGGAAAGTCATTGAATAAGAAGGAAGCTGCTTGATTTTGCTGCTTGATTTTGCGCAATAACACATAGAAAAAGTAAATTAACAATATAGCTGACCAAAGAACATTTCCTAGGTTGATTGATAAGCATAGGTAGTTGACATCAAGTTACTAAAAAATCCAGAATGAACAGAACGAAACATACCCACGTACTTATTGCAATAAAAAACACAAGCAGAAATCTTCACTACCAACCACATTCATTAAAATTGAAAAGAAAATAAAAAATCACATGCAAGAGAGATAGAGGCAATCATCAGGAAAAGGAAAAATAACAGAGGGAACAAAGACTCACTTGGAAGCAGTGACAGGAGGCGTAGCTTGTGATGGATTGTCAATTGTGTAAAACAACTCAAATTAAACATGAATCTCATGGTCAGTTGGTAATGGTTCATGGAGGCGTAGCTTGCGATGGATATTTGAGAACCATATCTTTTTTCTTGTAATTAGTGAGTACCGTAGGGAGATTTTGATAATTTCAATTTCATTTATTTTATTCTTTGAAGTCCTAATTTTATATTTGCTATTGAAAAACAAAATGATAAGAGAAACAATGTCTCCCTCTCACTAATGTGAGACAGTAAATCACGTCTCTTTTGTGAGAAAAATTTGTTTAGATATTCCATCATTTTAGTTAAGATAGTAGATAGTCTCACAACACTTACAGTAGTAAGTTTTAAAGTGAGATTATTAATATTAAAATATCAATGGGTTGAGATTCGTTATTCTGCTACATAGGAGAATATTAATGGACTGCTCCACATAAGTTTTTCTTTCATTATTAGGTGTTTCTTGCACTTTTTATTGATATTTTTTCTTTTTATAATTATTATCGTCATTCTTCTCCAATGCTTTGATACAAACATTTTTCCCAAAATAATAGCTTTCTTATGATTATTGAAGTGCTTCACCAAACATAGCAAACTAAAAAATTATATGGGATTAAGCAAAAATTAAATTTATCATTTCATTACTAATTTGATAATTATCTTTACTTATGTGCTATATTATTTATAATACAAATAGCATTAGTTTTTTTTAAATGATAAATTGATGATTCGTTTATTGAATATGTTTGGATTATTCAAAATGAATGAGTTTTGAGTTTGAAAAAAATGAATATGATTAATAAATGGGTGGAAATCATTCAACCAATTTAATGTATGGATCAGATACATGTTTGACTTCATTCTAGCATACATTCTTGAAAACTCAAGAAGGGGGTTCTCACAAAGGAGAAAATATCTCAATTGAAAAAACGCTGAATATTATGGATGAGAAGCTTGTGTAAAGAAACAAGCATAACAAGCCTATCTATACTAAGAAAAGGAATATGACTTAAATAAGAAAATATAAAATAAATTCTAATTAATTTAGAAAAATGAATTTAAACTTATAATCTTACTATGACTCGGTTTATCCTACATCAGTTGTCTTCCCTTAGAAGAACTCGTCCTCGAGTTGATTCAATCATATGGCAATGGTAAAAGACCATGATACTCGAACAAGTCTTGAATATTGAAAATTTTAGAAATATTGTAGTTGGCTAGTAGGTCCACGACATAAGCTTTGTCATTGATTTTCTATAAGATGTGAAATGGTCCAATCTTCTTTTCCTTGAGATTGTTGCATTCCCCAATAGGAAATCTATTCTTTCGTAGATAAACCATTACTTGATCCTACAGCAAAGGATTTGAAGCGCCTATGCTTATTTGCAAAGGATTTGAAACGCCTATGCTTATCTGTGTTAGTCTTGTACTTAGTAGCAAAATCTTCTAATTTCTTCTTGACTTCTTGATTACTTTGTCTATCATATGATTAGCAATGATGCTCATTCCAAGTAGTTTAGGTAAAGGAACCAAATCTTAGGTATGTAAGGGAGATCTAATGTAGACAATCTCAAAAGGTGACTTTCACTTTAATTGATTGGGCACATTGTTATAAACGAACTCTGCTTGAGGTAAAACATAATTTGATTAGCAGGGATTTTCTTCAACCAAGCTCTACGAGATATTGCGTAATGAGCGATTAACAACTTTAGCTTGTCCATCTGTCTGTGGATGACAAGTATTAATATACTATAAGGATGTATCTAGTTTCCTCCACAAGGTCTTCCAAAAGGAGCTTAGGCATTTATTATCTCGATAAGAGACAATAGTCTTAGGTAATCCATGTAAGCGAACAACTTCTCGAAAGAACAATTGGGCAATTTTCTTTGCGTCCGAAGTCTTCTTTGATGGAATGAACTGCACCAATTAGAAAATCGATCAACAACTAAGAAGATAATCTATTCCAAGTTAAGTTCGGGGAAGTCCCAATATGAAATACATCGACAAATCTTCCCAAGGAGCCTCAAGAATAGGGAGCGGAGTGTATAAACTCGTATTCTGTGCATGGCCTTTAGTTGTCTAGCACATGCAACAATGTTCAATGAACTTCTCAACATCTCTTTTAAGATGAGACCAGTAGTATCTTGCCTCTACTAGTGCAATGCTTTTATCTCAACCCATATGTCCTTTTAATGCTTCGCTATGTAGCTCTCAAATTATATGGTCCCTTAAAGATCCTTGGGGAATGCATAGACAATCTCCTAAGAATAGGAATATATCTGATACTTACTTGAAGCTCCTGAGGTATAGTTCTTCCATTCCTCTTTGAAATCTTCATCATCTGCATAGAGATCCTTTAGTTATTCAAAGCCAATAATTTCACTCTTCAAGTGCCTCGATAAACCTTTGAATGTAGGCAATCTATCAAGCATGCATACGATTGAGATTCTAAAATAAAAACTTTATTGTATATCAGATATTTTTTATTTTAAATCATATTAGTGTTAAAATACGATTTATCGTTCTAAATCTAGATTATCGTAATAGCTTTTTAATTTTAAATTTTCACAAGAAACATACATTTTTACCCACATGAATCTAGAATTAATAGTAACTGAGTTGACACCAAGGGTGTTTTAAAGTATTTTTAAAAATACAGCAATTAAACGGGCATTAACCTCAAAATATGGGGAGCTAAACGAGCTTTTATCCTAAATAAAACCATATTTGTATGCTATGTTTTTGCAATTTTATTTTCTAGGCTATGAATGGAATAATTTTCTAGTAACAAGAGCATGATCTAGTGTTATAACAGTTAAGTGACCATGTCAAATAAAAAACATCATTGTACCAGCTCACTGCATTTTTAATTTAATTTATAATAAATATTGATAATTTAACGCAAAGAGTAAATTTGTCAAGGTAAAAAAAAAAAAAATTCAATTTCTTATGTTTAACAATTCAATGCCGAATCGAGCGTGTTAAATTTTCCACTCTTCTCTTCACCTTTCCCTTCCCCTCCACTCTTTTGTGTAATAACTCACTTGGAGGCTCAAACCTCCACAAGGCATTATGGGGACTTAATTCGTTCCTGAATTATAGAAAATAATTTATTAAAGGCAGTCTTCTCCCTATATGTCTCTTAAATATTAGAGAGAGTTAAAATCTAGACAATGTTATATGAGATTTAATGCAAAATTAGTTATAGTAATTATCTAATTATAAATATATCAGTATTAGTCTCATATATGTTATACTCTAAATAATAGTATCATGTAAATTAAAAAAAAAAATCACTTAGAGATTGCAAGAAAAAAGGAACAAATTTTTTTGTAAATCCTCTGGCACATGATAGCATAATTATGATGACGTTGCTTCATATGAAAATGAAAACCAACAAGATATGACCTAATCTATCGCAATTTGTAGGTATCGAACTATTAATCGCTGAAAATCAAACACTAATATCAACATCATAGACACTTTCTCCATAAAGGGCTAAAAATAAGTCAAGGATAAGGATTAGACAGCATCGGCACAGACCCCTGGGAAAAAAAAAAAAAGAAAAAAGGGGCCGTGAATTGAGCATATCAGCAATACATAGAAATTGCTTCACGTCTCTTTTATCCATCCTCTATGATTTTCATCTTTCCTAATTTTTGCATGCATTGTGCAATTTTCTTCATTTTCTTTCATTGGATAAAACTTGATCTCCTTTCCGGCCATCATTTAGTTCCTTTATTTCTTCATTTGGAGAAGTAATAGCAATTTCAATAGATTCAGATTCTTTAGAGGTGTTAGCAGCTGGCCCTAGCTGACTCATCTTCTTCATCTCCTTTCCTTTACCCCTTAAAACCGCATAAAGTCCGCACATGATCAATGTTGCTCCTAGTACGCTGAAATAATAAACCTTGTATTAAATTAATTAAAAATACTTAAGTGCCGATATTCACACTTTGTAAAAAATATTACAAATATTACATTATTATACCGCATAGTTTAAAAATTTTTTCAAACTTTAACAAAATTCAGAATTCTGGACAAGAACATTTTTATAAAGATACACACACCAAATTTGTGCAAAACTTATGAACTAATAAATACCTGCCCAAGTGTAGCTTCTCACCGAGAATTAAAGATGCGGCCACGGCTACAGCGACAAGGGACAAAGGTGTAAAAACAGATACAAATAGAGGGCCTCTCATGTGCACACACCATGATGTCATTGTCACCATCAAACCTGAACCCACGATTCCCTGTAACAATATGTCATTTTGGCACGTATAATTTCATTATAAAAACTTATTTATAATGGCATTAAAGAGTCAATTTCGATGAAATTGAATTAAAATAGATCATTCAGAAATAATAGTTTTAACATGTACCGCGTATGCTACAGTAAGAAGTCTAATGTTCAAGCCCAATTTCCATTGATCCGAATCTTTTTCCATGCAAAGGGCAAAAACAACGGCTTGAATAGCTCCCATCACACACATCAAAGCTGCATTCAAGTGTTGACATGGATATTCTTTACAAATTTTATCCTATACGAAAATTTTAAAAAAAAATTAACCACATTACTTAATTATACATATACGTAGAAATTCATTACCTATTTTTACCTGAACGATCAACCATAAAGCATAAGACAAGCAACTACCCAGAGCCAATAACGAGTCAATGAGGCGTTGTTTACCAGAAATAGAAGATGCCATGGGGCGGATGCCAGCATGGTGAAGAAGATCAACGTGTGTTGACCAGATCTTTATCTCAACACCTTTGTAAAGAGTGAGCAGCATTGCCCCGATTATTCCAATTAATGTACCCAACACTTTTGCCTTACCAGCCCTTGTCTAATCTGTGATAAACCCACGGTTTTTATAATGTTAATTGATCATCAAAATCATCAAGTGGTTACTAATTAATTATTTCGTAATTTTATAATACGTACCCAATAGAAGTAGCCAAAACAAAGGTGACAGCTGGAACAAGATTAAACATGGCAGTAGTAAATGTTGCCGAGGTTAAGACCAAGCTCTCTACGAACAAATTTTGACACAACGATCCCCTGCAGCAGGACTAACTACGTAAATGGTTTAAATCGTAACGACTAAAAATTAACTTATGTATATAATATTTAGGAAAAAGAACACTAAATCCCCTTAATTTGAAGAACTGATTACCAAAACTCCTTTGCTTTAAAATATAGTTAGAGAGACCATTTTTTTAAGAAACAAAGATCTATGGTCGCACCTAACTAAGGTCTTGAAGAGGGTTTAAGCCATTATTATTATTATTATTATTAAATGTGCCCTAACTCCCTTTTAAAAAAGTTAAATAAAAATAATTTAAGCGCATTTTATATATGATAAAATACTAATAGTTTAGTAGTAAGAGTCTTATTTAGTGGTTTTAATTAAGATTTGTTCAAAATCTTATTTAAAAGAAAAAAAAGACTTGGTTCAAATCTCAATAGAAAAATAAATGTGGCGACATTCAGTTCTAGCATTTAAAATAAATAATTTATTACTATCATTTTTTAAATTTTGAAAGAAACTAAGAGAATGTGAGTTTTTTTAGACTTTAAATGTATTCAAGTAAACAGTAAAAAATTAAGCACTTTAAATTAAATTAAAATTCTTTAATCTAAGCCCTCCTAATTTATAAGTGTCTAGATCTGCAACTACATAGATCTCTATTTGTGTTTACAAATAGTCATGCAAATCATTTTTTGGACACGTAAATTCCCTTTTTGTGTTCAAAAGTAATCACAGACTCAAATAGAACCTCCAAGATTTATCCAAAAGATTAGTCTATTTATCCTAAAAAAGATTTGTGGGACTATTTCTAAAAGCATGAGAGTCTCCTTGATTATTTCACTAAACCTTGGGGTGTTAGTGTCTTTTTTCCTATAATTTATAAGGACTTCGACCTCTCAAATTGTGTAAAGCATTTACTTCAAAAATAATTATAAAATATTTACTTTTTTAACAATTTGAAATAAAGGAAAATTAAATAATTTATTAATTAAATCCTCATTAACTCATTAACTATTTAAACATATGGTACAAAAGCACATGTTTTGGACAATTTGGTAATTTCATGTTACAGCATTACTGATTAATAATGGATCTAAATAATTAATTATTAAAACTTTTTTCGTTTTGAGTTTTAAAATGGGGTTGATTTACACAAATTATAGGTAGAAAATATTCGCACTTAATTTTAAATCAACTTACCCAAGCAACCCAGAGAGAGAAGCTAGAAAGAGCATCTTAAAATTCAGTTTTGGTATGCAATTCCTGCAAAATAGTTTAATAATTAACAATCACTATAGTCTATCTCATCACATATGTCAATTTCTACTATAAATTAATAATTGAATGCACCAGATTGACCTTTCAAGGAGGAGTGCTGCAGGAACCTTAAAAGCAGAGGCAAATATTAATCTATAGGCAATGATGACTCTTAAGCTCATTCCATCGTTAGCTGCTAATTTATAGAAGATATTAACACCTGCAAATGCTACAGAAACCACCACCATCATCAACACTGGCTTCAACCCATGTATCAAATTACATATCTGCCCCCACTTCACCATCATCTCTATAGAATAATAACTCAATAAAAAAACGTTAATAACATTAATTTTGAGGGGAGCATGAGAATGAGAATAAGAGAGAGATGGTTAATTTGTTTTGCCGTGACTGTTTAATTTGATACATTTATAATTATGGACATTTTTTTCTTCAAACGTAAAATTACTGGTTTTGACACACGTGCTTCGTGCATGGCTGCATGTTGAATTGATAATGGCAACTGGCAAGTGAACCTACAATAATTTTAAGGTACAGGCTTAAAAAGGAAAAAAAAATTAAATAATAAATTTTTTGCTTGTTTTAGTAAATTTTTAATGTAAATGATCTTGAAAAATCTGATTATGAATGTATTGGTTTTAATGGCTATCTAAAATTAAATACTCTCTTATTAGTAAGGTGGAGTCATTCGTACTACAAAATATTCTTTGAATACTTTATTATCTAGGACACTCTATGAAAATTTTTTAAAATTAAAAAATTACTCGAAACACTTGTAAATTTCAAAATAGCCCTAAATTATATCCTCATCATTACATATTTTTACTCTTTTACTGAAAATAATACTACATTTTTCTTCTTCATTTTTTTTTGGTTCATGTTCTTTCCTAGAATGATTCTCCCTAGACTCTGCATCACAATCCACTCCTCTATGTCTCCATCTTTTGATTATAATTTTCTTATAATTTTCACTTTATCAGTAAAACATTCATCAAAACTCTATTCTATTTCTCCTATTACTATTTCAGCTATTTTGTCAAGATTTAATAATCACCTACTCTTGCATAGATTATGCTTCAAAAAATTTAACACGTTAGCTATTTTTTCTACTCAAATAATAAACACAACAACATGACCAATTTGACCAAAATGGAAGAACCAATGTTGTGACAAATTGAAAATATAAAATCAATCTCAGTCTTAAGGATGATTAATCCACAACTTTTAGACCAAACTTTATATTGAAATTGCGAAGTCAATTGCTTTTTTTTTCTTTTCGTTTTTTAGGAGTTTAGGGAGTGTTGTTAAGATTGCCAAAAAAAAAAAAATGATTTATGAGGCAGGTGGTTGAATGAGCATGGTGAATGATGGGTAAAAGTTTTATTTTAAGGAGATTGTACTATAAAATTTTATAAAATATGAGTGTTCAAAATATTTTTCAAAGTATAAATAGTCCCATTCTTTAAAAATAATTAGACATAAAATACTCTTAAAAGAAAATCAAGTTTGGTACGGGTGCTATGAATAAAAGTTAGAAGCCTTTCAATCATAACAATTAATTAATTACTGAATTTCTTTTTCCAAAAATTTGTTGCTGTTAGTGTTATGGATTTTTGGATTCTCCACCTCAATTTTTTTCCTCTACATGAAAAGCACCTAGAAAATGGCTTGGTACAATTTTGTTGTATACATATGCACGGTCATTGTAATGTTATTATACTTGAAATGAAAACGAGAGGGACGCATAAGGTTATTCTTGCATTTTTGGGATTTGTCTTCCCTTCCTTTATTTTCTTCTATTCGAGTAATTTTTGTTGGATCAAGAAATTATTAAGATAACACATCGGCATATAATAAACATGTCAAGTCGGAATGAGAAGAATATGTGGTTTAAGAGGTGACTTGGATTTGTTAATAATATTGATTTTTCCTCATGAAAGAAAGTAGAAGGCCTTCTTAGCATGTCTCTTTGGAATCACCTACTAGTCGAGCAATGTTACCCCAAGCTCTTTGCCCATATAAGATGCCTGGTCTCCACGAAATATTAAAAATAATGAATCATGTAAGATATCAAAATCACATTCATGCTTACACTAGCACTGCACCAATAAAGGCACACGAGCATTTGTCTTATTTTTTGACACACTACTGTCTATTTGTGTGATCTCAACATCACCAAGATGGGCCTCAGAAATTTCACTAAGCAAGTAAGGTGTCATCACAGCACTTGTTTGAAAGGCATTTCAATGAGGCAATAAGAATCGCACCCATATTAAATGCATATAGATGCTTAACCGATGGCTAAACATGGGGAGTCAGTGTTTAGTGATATAGGTGCATTGTTAGCTGTCATAGAATCAAGGTGATGGAAATAACATCAGATGACAATGTAATAAGTGGAGCTTAGTTGGCGTAAGATCGAGGTATTAGACATAATCTCATAAGAAACTATTGGAAATATGAATCAATATTGTTTCTTGAAAGCCCAAACCAAGAATAACAACTGTTGTTACTATTCATGTCACTGTCCACTAGTACTATTCATACAATACTATTTATGTCACTGTTCACTCAGCAACAATCATAAATTCGTCAAGGCGTGCACAAAGCACTACCCTTAAAACCAATTTCTGCTCCTCTAGGAAGATTTCTCGATGCAAAGAGGACACAAATAAGTGGATTGACCTGAAGGATTCAATGACGACACTATTGTGAGATATCTCTCCAAGCACAACAGTTTAGAATAGCAGAAAGGAAAATTGATAAAGAAAATATGAGATAGAAGGAAAGGTCATAGAGGTAACTTTAAAGGCTTTGAATGTCTCATTTATATAAAAAAGTCGTTTATAATCCTTTTCCTAATTTAATTTGAACTAGTCACTCACTTTCCTTATAAATCACATCTAGATTCGATAAATCAAACATATGACTAATTTCAAATTAGTCATAAGAGTGATTGCTCTCACTTTCCTCTAATGTGGGACTTTAGTATCTTGAAATACCAATAAAACTCCAACAAAAATAGTAGGTGTTGGGTGACTAACCAAAGTGCATATAAAAAGTAGGTCAATGTGGATATCTATATATCAGAGAGTCCAATAGTTAAACAACACGCCTACAAGGATTATGAGACCAATGCATATTTGATGTTAGGTAAAGCGGATACTTATGCTAACTCAATAGGGTTTCTACCTTTCTTTAACTTGGGCATCTGTGAATTTTTGCCAGTGAACCCATTGGCAGACCTAACCCTTGTGAGATTCTTGGTGCCATCTTTTTCTTATGTTTTATTCTTTTTGTTTAAGAAAACTTTGTATGCTTTTTCTTAGTAATTAGTGAGTTGAATTCTTAGTCTTTTATCTAATTTTGGGTGTGATTTTGTTATAATACAAGAGTAATGATAGACATCCCAAATTTTTTATCACGAATTCTACCATAAATGATATGTCATTTATTGATTGATTGATTAGTAATTTTTTACATGATCCTCACTAACTAATTAATGAATGCCATGTCATTTGGCATAATTTTTTCGGATAAATAATTTGGGATATGTAACACTACTCAAATCTAAAATGAATTTAAAAAGACCCAAAGAAAAATCTTTATTCTAAGACTTTTGACAATATTTAACCATGTAAGAATGAGGTAAGTAAGTTTATTTTGATTGTTTTACATAAGATGACGGTTTTAAAACTGTCATCTTAGGCACCGATATTAAAAGGAGAATACTTTTTATGTATTTTTAGTGATGGTTATTTTCCAAAACAATCTTTATTTATCGTAACTATATAACTGTCGCTTAATAATGTCTTTTAAATCACCGTTATTAAATGTGTTATTTTAATGAAGTACCGTCATTAAACGTTGAAACAACATTTAATGACGGTCTTAAAAAAGAACTATCATCTTTGTTGCTAAACATTAGACAGTTCTTTTCAAATAACCATCAACGTTTATTTATAGCAAGGTGTGCATGACAGACAGTTCATCTGTCATCTATGTCACTTAAATATTTCACAGTCATATATCCATCACATAATATTTTAATATGAAAATATAATTAAATTAAAATTAAAATTTATTAAATTTTCGGTGAGATATTCAATTATCATTTGTTTATGACATACTTTATTATATTTTTTTAAGGAAATTATATTATAATTATAATTTATTAATTAATTAATTAATAAATGAATATCATAAAAAAAATAAAAACAAATAATATTAATTAACATCCATTCAATCCAACAAATTAATTTCTAGAGACGTATATCCAATGTGATCACGACCAATACATAATGAAACATCCCAATTAAAAAAAAATCCCAAAATATAAAACAATAGTCAAATTCCAATTAAACTCCAAGAAAAGCAGTTAAAATTCCAGCCACCAAGTGGAGTTACCCAATAAAACTTCCAAAGATTAATGGAAATATTCCAATAGCAAGACTTCCAGTAGCTATACCCTCTTCTAGCGGCAATACTCCTACAGCCACATGCCCAGCAACGCTCCAACCGATACTAAGCAACCTACCACCTACCAATAGCACTCTAATTCCCAGCCATATACCCAGCAACATTACAACCCAAACCCAGCAAACAAACCATGCAGAATCAATCAAAATACCCAATGCTATCAAATGCATAACAATTATAATTTGACATTATAACTTTAATTTCAACAAATTGTAACAACTCATGTTTATAGTTTCATACTCATACTAACCATTTTGCTGATGCGACAAGGACGTCGGAAAAATGGTTAGCCATTGCAAACAAACCTCATCTAATTCATCCTGAGTGTATGCTTTCTTTCCATTAAACAGTTAATCACAAGATTAATATTGTCATATGGAATAAAAGAAATTTAGGATATCTCATCATCAACGGACATTGTTCATTAACAAACTAACATTATGTACCTTAACTCCAATTTTGCGATATTTCAAAACCCATCCATTTTAGTTAAGGTACGTAACCGAAGGGTTACTTTTTTTTTACAATTCTCATCTTAGTCCATTGTTCCTTACGATCCTCCACTGTGAAGAGTATCATGGCGCTATATGAAAGCTAAACTGTTATCTCTTAATCATATTGAAGAAACTTAAAGTATCAATTAGAGGAAATGGGCCGGCATACATTAGACACACGAATATGAATGGTTTTATTCATTTTCTGGTTCAATGAAAAAGCATACCAAATTGATATAAAATAGCGTAAAGAAAAATCATAAAACCACTTACGTGATATATACTTGAATAGCAATCTTTACATTGACAATAATTCATTACAATCTTTCTTCCTAATATAAACACCATCATTTTCATTAGGTAGGCTGTCAAGATGAATCTTGCGCATACCATCAGCATAGTCAAAGTCCAATTAATTTTTACTGCTTCTAACTCTTTTCCTCTTATCATTTGCAAAATCCTCAAAATGACAGCAATAATGTGTTTTGGTGACTTGCTCAAATTATCTGGCTGCTGTGAATATTAATTCTGTCAAATAGTAAGTATACAAGGCGAAGAATCTTAAACCAAGAAAAATACAACTAATTTTATAAATAAACTAACATTATGTGATCCTCTTTCACTGTCAGTACTATGTATATTAATTATATGCAAGAGTAAGTATACCAGGAAAAGTATAGCTAATTTTGTAAACTAACCTTATGTGCATCTCCTTCACTGCATCACTGTAATCATCATTTTCGGCTGACTTCATTGGAATGGTAGAAGACTTCATCAGATTGGTAGTAGTACTGTTTTTTCGTGTCTCTTCTTTCTAGTACTGTTTTTTCGCGTCTCTTCTTTCTTCCTAGCTTCTTCTCTCTTTCTCAGTGTTGATACTTTAGGTTCTTCTTGCCTTTGACTAGACATCCATTTCCTCTTCTTCATCAGGTGGTGCATTTGAATTTGGATCTACCATGAGAAGGCGAGAAACATCAGCATAATCTGTTGGTATGAGAAAAATTAGGCTAATTTTATAAATAAAGTAACCTTATGTACATCTCCCTCACTGTCATCGTCATTGACTTTGTTATGTGGGAAAGGGGAACTTCCTACATCTAAATGGCGGCGTGGCTTCTTCAATTCTTTACAAAATTCTTAAAACTGATCATCAACTGATTTTTTTCCAAGCATCCAGCTCCCTCTATCACTTCAAATGGTTCCATGAATGGTGTGAAAGTACAAAGAAGTAGATATAAATTTGCCCAGGCCTTACATATGATCAGTTTCAGGAAGCTTTCCCAATGCTTGTGCAAGAAGTCATTTCATGTATCCAAATTTCAGGAGTCTTTTTTCTCCTCCTTCTCTAGCTTTTCCTAACACCCCACCATAAAGAAACTAATATTATTAAATGAGCATAGATCTAATATCATAACAGTGTTTATTCTAGTTGAACTTGATTACCAATTTCTTAATGACTTGCTTAGTGTCAAGGTCGTATCCCCCATTCTTTAGCATCTGAGCTCTCTTTCATAGCTCACACTCCTGTCAATTAAGTTTGTGGAAAGAATCGATTTTTCGCACTGTTTCGATAAAGAAATTAGATTAGCTAACTATTTGATAAGATTGAGGACAAGGTTGTCTGGCACATTCACATCCTATTCAAGTTTCCATCAGACCCGTCACAAGAGCTCGTGTAAAAAAATTCAAAGAAGTGCTTTGTGGGTTGATTGATTAAGGCTCTTGAAATTTCTAAATAATCACTTCCATGAAATCAACGGGTTAGGCAGAAAATATACTATTTTCCTTTTTGAATACTTTCCTTTTTTTTTTTTTTTTGAGGAAAGCGGTGAGACAAATCAGTTATTTCTCTTTTTATTGCCTAGTTTCCATTTTAATTGATGTAAGGCATTTAAGCCATTTAGGATACTTTCCTTATTTGCTAAAATTAGGCATTTTCTTTGGGTATTAATTCTGATTTGATTTTGGTTTGGGATTTATTTCCAAAATTCCAAGGGCAATTATAGGATAGAAATTCTTGAATCCAATAAGAATAGACATATCAGTTTTGTTGCAATCGGCTTGAGGGGTTAATTCTCTTTGGTTCTTAAACTAACTCTTTGAACTTATGAGATTTCCTGGCGTTCAAACACTTATCAATCAGACCATCCATAGCTGATTGTGGCGTCCCCACATACTGAGGATCGTGCCTTCATTGAGCATCGAGTTGTGGTTCCATTCAATTCTAAATTTAGAATCGATCTTGGAGACCAAATTGATTAAGGTGGTGTCAGTTCTTTAGCAGCATATCATTTAGTATTAGAGCGAGGTTCTAATTAGGTTTTGTTTATCATTTTCTTTAGTTTTCGATTCCTATTAATCACGAGTCTTAATTCCCATTGTCCAAATTTGGTTTTGAAACCCTAAGTTCTATAGTTTGAATTTTATTTGTTAAATCATATTTTGGTTCATTATTCCAGTATGAACAGTGATTGTTTCTCGGTTCTAGTTTGATTCAAAATTGTAGTTGCCAATTATGGTTTGATTTATTTGAAAAAAACAAAAAAAAAGATCCAATAAATAGGAAAACTAAGAAACAAGAGGATTGTGAGAGAAAAAAAAAAAAAAAGAAGTCCATCTCTACTTAAAATTTTTGTTCATTTTCCATTATTATGCATTAGAGAGTCCAAAATTGGTTCTACCCTATAGTGTGAAATTTTTCTTTGCTCAAAATTTTGGTAATTTGTGCTTCTGAATCCTGATCGTATGTGTCTATTGTATTCTTGCTTTTGATATCTGAATCTCCTTGGTGCAATCCTTGCAAATTGCTGCTGAAGTCTTGATATTTGTTTGATTAGTTTGATAGGAACGAGTGAGAATTACTACGACTGGAAAAACGGCAAGAGAGGCGAGCGAATTAAAGGTTAAGAGACAACAAATTTAAGTGAAACACGAGTGGAATTGAGTGAATCATTTTCTTGAGGGAAACACGTAAGGGAGTGTGGTGATTATTTCTATCCTTTGTTTCGGAGATTGTAGCTATGTCTCACAACCAAGAACGAAACACAAATGAAGGGGCTCAACATCCAGCCATTCAAAATTTGTAAATTCAGTTGATGGGGGAGATGAGACAGATGATGCGGGCTGAATTAGAGTGCGTACATGAGTGTTTTGATCAAGTAGAGAACACAGGTATGGGGTAGCCACAACCCGTTCCTCAAGCATGTAAGAGGGAGACAGTTCTAGCTAGAGGAGAGATTGATGACTATTATAGGGATGAGTATGATGAAGGGGAGGATTCTGTGGGCAATTATGGATGGGGTAGGAGAGCTAGGAACTAGGATGATGGTTTGAGTGGCATAAAGATGAAGAAGATCCCATCATTTCAAGGTAAATCCGACCCAAATGCATACCTTGAATGGGAGAAGAAAATGGAGTTTGTGTTTGATTTCAAGGCAAAAAAAGGTAAAATTGGCAGTGATTGAGTTTTTTTACTATGCTAATAAACATGGGATGAAATGAAAACGTTAATGAGAAGGTGTTTACACAAGGTAGCCGAAGCGTGGAGGATTATTAGAAAGAAATAGAGATTGCCATGATTAGAGCAAATGTGGAGGATGATAGAGAAGCTACCATGGCAACAAAGCCATCAAGATTGAGCAACTACTCAAGAATAGTGGGAATGGTTTCAGAATCGGCCAAAATCATGAGGGTATCAGTAGTGGAGTGAGGAGTTGGTGATGAAGAGTAGCCATTTTTTAGGTGATAGTTTGTTCTGCTCCTTGGAGCTGGATCTGGACTTTTAAGGCTGTAGGAAGGTTGGGATCTTGTAGAGAGAAATTGAAGTTTGGGTAGAAAGTGAGTAGAGCACTCCCAGTAAGGAGAGTTGTTAAGATTGTGCCGATAACAGCATGTTGGTACTTTTTGAAACGAGTATCAAGAAGAGCTAGTCTTGCTGTGACAGGTAAACCTTTTCTACCAAGATGAAGATGGGTATAGCTTTCACGTTTCCAGGAAGCTATTAATTCAGGAGGGATCTCAAGGGTGACATACTGTTCAGATGTTGTGGCTTGAAGAGCGCATTGATCGAGTTCAAAGGACTGGATATATTCTTTAGGATGAGGATGACGAGTAGAGACAAGAGTACGAATACTTCAAACTAGAGTAGACTGATGCTTATACAAAGAGTAAGGACTAATAAGAGGCATGGAAGACTCTTGGATCTGTGTAGACTCAGGGATATAGGAATATTCTACTAAGTTTTCTATCTTAGATGCTACATGCTTAGTACAACTAGAAGGTAAAGATAACGTAGAGGAAAGACTGACTAGAACAGGATTTGAAGATGAAGATAGATTTGTTGATGAGGATGAGGATGCCATGATTATGAGGACCTCTCACAATCTCTTGCTTAAACTGGAACCTTTATCATCATATACCACATAGGACAAAAATCATCATGTCTAGCACTCACCACCTCGTTAGCTCGAATCAAGTATAACAAGCCCATCTTGAATATTGGTCTCTTGTAAATTGAAGTTGAATTGAATTCTTCCAAAGTAGCTTGGACAAATCCTTACATTGCTTCTTTGATCTTCTTAGCTCATGCTTTCGTAATTGGCCCTTCTTTAATGCCCTGAGCACTCTAGATCACATCATTGGGTTCTAGTTTAATAATGTGTCTAGTGGGAGTAATTCAGTCAATTATTTATATATTTTGTATGGGTTGAATGGAAATTAATCTAGAGTATCAGACTTTAGTGCAGCCTATTTGGTATGATTCAGATGAAGGGATGACACTGCTAGAAGATTATGATGACTCAGTAATGGGTTCTTCTTCTTCAAGGGGAAGATTCAAAGAAAGCATATGAGTCGTTGGGTGTTGTATACCACTAGACTGCTTTGTACGTGGCATTTAACGATACACAAAGTATCCTTTGGACCAGTAGCCCGCATGCTCAGGTATTCCAGCCGATATACTTAGCAATATCGTGAACAACAACAAATCTTAACAATGATAGACTCAAGAATAACCATTCCGTTAACCCTACTTATTCACCTAAACAGCCATCCTCGGCACAAACGGTAACTTCGGAACTAGTTTTGATAATTAAGAGAGTGAGATGTTAAGATTCAGGAAGCATTAAGCACCGTTCTGATACACAGGATGAACTATCAAAATTCCTATTTAGTAATCAAGAGAGAGTTGAGAGAGAGAAATGAACTTAGAGAGCCAAAGGAGAGCAAACAAACTTCATTCTTATATAGGAAAGAAAAGGGAGGACAGGACCTTTTAAGACAACACACCTTTTAAGACAAAAGGAAAGGAGGAGAACACACCACGCTAAAAGCATGGATAAGACAGGACCTTTATCCAAGTAAAAGCATAATATACAAGACAGCTGGCTACGATGGGGACAGGTTCATTTCATCAACATTAGAGGAGCTGTCGGTAGTGTCGCCACTGTGGAGAGGTTGAAAGTGTCCACATTCAAGAGAGCATTCATAATGCATTGGCTTTTTACCTTTTGAGCTGGAGGCTTGTTGTGGATGAGAGCTGGAAGGCTGATTGTGGGGTGGATGCTTATCGGGTAAGATAGACATGAACTCTTCCCATGGGTCTTGCAAGTCTTGAAATAGAACATCAGTATAATCTGGACGTTCTTATTTTATCACTATACCTTGAGAAGGAAGAGGACTGTTGGTGATGTGTGTGGATTGAGAACCAAGGGTTGGAATGAAAATCATTTCATGTTGGTAATTCTTAGAGAGTTTGTCTTAGAAACGTTGAGAGAGAAACTTCCAAACATGGCTTCAACCTCAAACAATACTGCATCTACTACTCCTGTTACTTTATCGTCTACTTTGTCGTTACCTCCATCACGTTCAAAGACAGTTGCATCCGAAATAGAGAATCTAGTAGAATATTCTTATATTCCCGAGTCTGCACAGGTTAGTGAGTTTGCTATGCCGTTAATTAGTCCATATTCCTTGTATAAGCGAAATACGTCTTTAGTTCGTAGTATCTGTACTCTCATCTCTACTCGTCATCCTACTCCTAAAGAGTATATTCAGTCGTCTAAGCTTGATCAGTGTGCCCTATAGTCTATCTTAGCTGAGCAATATGTCACCTTAGAGATTCCTCCAGAGCTCATAATTTCTTGGAAACGAGAAGGTTATACTCATCTATATCTAGGTGGTATTCGTCTCATCCTTACTCTCCATGGCCGAAAAGGTCTTCTTGTTACTGTTCGTCTAGCACTTCTAGACACCAGATTCAAAGACTACCAACATGCCGTTATCAGTACAATCCTTACAACTCTACATGCCAGTAGTGCTTTGCTTACTTTCTACCTGAATTTCAACCTATCCTTGCAAGATCCAAACTTGCCTACAGCTTTGAAGGTTCAGATCCAACTCTAAGGAGCTGAACAAGTTGTCCCTTCCAAGATGGCAACTTTGCACCATCAGCTGGTATACCGTCTCCAAAATTATGCCCTTGATCTACCTACTCCTTACACTTCCACAGATACAGTCATGATTCTGGTTGATACAGACCCAATTCCCACAATTATTCAAATTCCCAAGCAAATCTCCAAACTAGATCTCCTAAAGCTTATGCCTTTGGAATGGCTCACGAATTATGAGCAACAATTTCATCAAAACTCCCAACCAATTCAAACTTCACAGGCTATGTTTGAAAAACGGAATGATGGAATCGTTCGAATGACTTTCAAACAGCCTTAGGCTCCAGAATAAGAACAGACTCTTCCCAAGTTATCCTTTACAGCTATGATCCAGTCAGTCCCAAATGTCCAAGAAAAAATACCCATCTACTCTTTTGACAAAGATGGTCAGCAAAGATCGATGGTCACTTCATCTAGGATGTTCCTGGTTCTGGTATGTGTGAACCCGGATGTACTTGCCTTGATGATTATTATCTTGAAGAGGATGAAGATAATGAACCTCGCCGCAGGCAAAGAGGAAAGAAAATCATCCATCGTCGGCCTCCTTGCAGATCTCCTTCTCCTCCTCCTCTAGAACCTCCAAAACCTGCTTCTCCTTTGCCTATCTACAAAAAGGCTTTGAAAATCATCAGATCTGAGCAATCGTATGCTCCTCCCTGCAGATCTGATTTACCTCCACTTTTACCAACACCGCCACAGCCCTTGGCTTGCTATATGTTTACCCCGGTTTCTCCGGCGTATACATCCCAATTTCCTACTCTTGAAAAGTCTGTGGATCAACAGACATCCACAGTTTCCCAACCTTATGTCCCTTCAGCCATAGCTTCAAATGGCCAGCCTGAAGAACCAAGACCCTTTGAAACTATCTTGAATTGGCAAACACAGAATGCCTTAGCTCAGAACAATATGCTCCAAAAAATCGATTCAAAAATCGAAACTGTTACTGAACAGATCCAGGCCACTTCATCTCAAGTTGACAACCTGGCTTCCAGGCTTGAACAGATCCACCTTGGCCTAAAGAATCGCATTCAACAGCTCGATATTGAGCTCAGACAAATGATCCAACACAGTTATTGGGGTCATGAGTTTACCCAGAAAGAAGCTGAAATCAGAAGGCCAAAAGCTGAGCTTTCTAGAATTAAAGCTGATAAGCAACCTCCACTATTTCTACCAACAAATCAACAGCCTTCTTTTACTCCTGCATTTAGTCAATATCAACCTTTCTATAACCCCTCACAAACCAAACAGCTAACAGATTATTCCAAAGTATTTGGAATGACTTCTACCCTATTCCGAAAACCAACAAAACCTCAAGTTCCAACATATGTGCCAAAACCAAAACCAACTCTAGTACAACAACCAACTCAAGCCTCTTCATCCTATACTGCCCCTCCACAGAAATCTTCCTCTCCTCACTCTCCAACTTACACACAACTTCCAAACACAGTGTCTATGACACGTCTCATCTGAATCTCTTTGGGGAGAGAGGCGATGAAGACATGCTTTAAAGTGGAATCATTGAAGCCACCAAGTTTGTAGAACAAAGTGACATTCGTTTGAAGTGATAATCTAATGGTTTAGGTCATAATGCAAACTTTGAAGCCACCAACTCAAAAGTGCATGTAAGAAGCCTCATCTACAAATCAAATGCAAGAGATGAGAAGAAATGTCACTGTTCCCCAAAAAAATCCAAACACTTCACCAAACTTGGAAAAGTATTCCACTCATAGATTTGGTTTTGTGTCCAAAAGAGTTTGGTGACAGGGTGTTGGAAGTAAGGATGATGGACTATGAAGACTGAAACATATTGATTTGCTTCATTTAAGGGAAGAAGATGGAGGTTATGGGGTGAACCATTCAAGGAAGGTCCAAAGGAGAGACATAGCATTGTTAGGATCATTCAGATGATTTTGGAGGGAAATGATGGGGAAAGTAAGTGTTGTGGCATATAGTACAGTGAGACACCACATGTACCACATTTGATCATCGGTAAGACCTTTCTGAGGTTTAAGAAACAAACCTATAAGGAAAACACAATCAGGATGAAACAAGAGGAAACTCTCAGGACGAAGGTGTTAAATGTTAAACAGGTATCTGAAGATGAATTTTTTAGCATAGTCTTGAATCTGGTAAAGGCTGGAGAAAGTAGTTTGAGGAGGAAAAGCTCTAATGGTGAGAGCATGGTTCATATATGGATGGGAAGTGTTTGGACTTGGAGAAACCATGGCGATTAATGGAAAAGATAACTGAGAAGTTATATGAACATTGGGTTATGTTTGAGGTCTGGTGAGGAGATCGGGAATGAGGTTTTGGTCTCCTTTTATATGCTTCACAGAGAAGTCATATTTGGAAAACTAGGTTTTGAGACTGAGAAGTCTTTTGTCAGGAAGTGCTTTATTTTTAAAATCAAGGATTTTTAGGAATGAGGAGTTATCTAATCCAACTAGAAAGTTATGGCTGATGAGATAGAATTCAAACTTTTTTATGATTTCTTTATAGATCACGTGGCAGTTCCACTTGCATCAGCACAAAAGTGTTCTTTGCTATCCATTTCTTCTAATAGATCTGTCTGTAAAATCTTTTTTCCAGTAGAGGGGATTTTTAATGGTGGAGGATGCTACGCTATCTTCTTGAGTTGTTGAATGATAGTGTTTTGAGCTGGATCCCCCGGAGGAGCATTTTTCTTTAGCATGAGAGATAGCTGGCTGGTATGAATAGAAACTTTAGGGATAAAGTCTTTGAGATAGTTGATAATTCCAAGGAACTATCTACTTTTTTGTCAGATTACTGTCTGGGAAGTGCAGTAACTCTTGAGCTATGTGAGGACCTGGGTGATAGAGATAACCATGCCAAGGAAGTCTATTGAGGATTGGCCTAGGATACTCTTTTTTTCTGAAAGCATGATACCATGGGCTTAGAGAATTTCAAGGAATTGGCCCAAAAGGGTTTCATGGGTTTTGGTTCTTCATGTTGGCCAGTAGGAGTGACTGGTGAAGAGACAAAAGGTTGAGATACCACTCTGGTTCCCCACCTTCTTCATCTAGGCCTACACCAGTGAGTTATGTAAATTAGTGAGCTAGACAGAATGGGCTTAAAGATTTTGATCATGGCTTTTTAGAATAGTGATGGAGCTACTTTAAGCCCGAAAGGCATAACCTTCTACTGATAATGGGCGTTTGGTATGCAAAAAGCATTTTTATCTCGGTCATTAGGATGAATGCCGAGTTGCCAGAATCCTACTTTTCAAGTCGAATTTAGAAAATACCTTTGCATCTTGAAAATGTATGAACAAGGATTGAATTTTTGGCAAAGGGAATTTTTCATCTCTGAGAAAACAGTTGAGGGGTTGATAGTCAATGACTAATCTACATAGAAGGCTTGACAGGCCCAAGCAGAATTTGTGGGTTCAATGAGACCTTGATTTAGTAACTGTGCACATTCTTGCTGAGCAAGATGAAGGTCTGCAGGAGTCATTCCTGGATGGGTCGTTCTGGTTGGATTAATATCTTCATTAAGTTTGAAGGGCAACTTAATAAAGAATTCAGGATTTTTCTAGAGAGGAAAAGGATGGTTAAACGGTGTATGGGAATCAGCACAAAAGAGAAGAATTTTTTGGGAGATGGGCTGACATAATGGTGTAGTATTTGAAAGCGAATACAGACGAAGAGTATCTGTATAAGCTTTGTATTGTTTCTTGAAGAAAATACCATCAGCAGTGATATAAACCTTAGAGGCTTTGGCAAGGAGATCAAAGCCAATGAGGAGGTCCTTATTAGGAAGATCAGATCCAATAAGTCTAGACCAGAGAATACAGTTGGAGAAGAGTTGGATGCCAACAGATCTTTTGGTGATCAGATGGGTCTGGAATAATTGACCATCAACAGCTCGAAAATACTCACGGTGTGGTGCTAGTATCAATGAAACCAATGGCAGGAACAGGTTTCTCATATTTGGAAGGAAGGACACGGATCTGTATAGATGGGATGAGAAGTTGAGTGTGTAAGATGGGTTTAGGTTGAGAAGGTGTTTGAATAGTGTGGACAATGTCATAAGATTCGATAACACTGTTTTCACTATCAGAAAAGGCAACGGCAAAAGCTGTATTGTGATCAGCATATTCTTATTTAGAGAAGAGGGATTCAATGTCGTCAGTTGGAGAAAGTTCTGACTGAAGATGTTGGACAAGACGAGTAGATTTTGCAGGCTTATTAGGACAATCTTTGGCAAAATGTCCTTTGTTTTTACACAGGAAACATCTGCTGTGTTTGGTTGATTTAGGCTGAGAGGAATCTTTGCGTTTGAAATACGGAAGGGTTTTTTGGATTTTTGTTTAGGTTTGGACTTATGGTAGTGTTTAGATAAGTGTTTGGATTTTTTAAGAGGACAGTGACACCTTTTTTCATCTTTACACTTGATCTGAAGGTAAGGTTTCTTGCAAGCACTTTTAAGAGGCTGCTTCTGCTGAATGAGGTTTTTGAAGAATTCTTTTTGCTCACAAAGGCGATCAATACAGACAAGAGTGAGCCAAGAGAAAGATTATCCATATTTAGGTGGTGAAGATGGAATTGGCGTTGAAGTTCTGTTTAAAGCTCTTTAGGAAGTGAAGCAATAAAAACATGCTTTAGGGTAGAATCATTGAAACCGCCAAGCTTGTAGAACAAGGTAGACATTCTCTTAAAATGGTAGTTAAGATCTTTCAGCTGAATGGAGCAACATTTCATTTGCATGAATTCTTTCTTTGCAATTTCGAGTGCTGCAGTTGATTCTCCTATGAACGTTTCATAGAGTAAGCCAAGGACATGAGATGCATCTGGAACCAAGGTTATCAAACCAATCTCGTAAGGAGCCAATGAAACGAGAGGTGAATTCTCTGAGGACAGTTTGAAGAGAGGATTTAGGTCTGATAAGTTGAGCATCTAGCAAGGCTGAGAATTCCTGGAGACGAGCAGGCCATTTGGATCTTGGAATATCATCAAATGTAAACCACGGACCATTAGAAGGTTTGGAAGAGGTGCGCTGCTCAGGAGCTAGAGACCTTGGAAGATCATCTGCATAGGTTACTTCTGGATCATCTTGGGGAGGATCTTCTGAAGACATGGGATCATCTCTAGGTGTATCAACCATTAGAAGACGAGAAATATCAGAATATTCTGTATTAGAGTCTGAGGATATCTCTGATTCAGATGCAGGAATGACACTGCTGGAAGATTGTGATGACTCTGTAATGGGTTCTTCTTCTTCAAGGGGAAGATTCGAAGAAAGGATATGAGTCGTGTATTGAGCAGCAGGTTGTTTATCCTTTTGCTGAGAAGTTGGTTCAGTAGGTGGAGAGGTTGATTGTGAGGGAGGAACAAATTGAGGACTTTGAGTATATTGTGGTGACTGAGGAGTTGGTTGGGGAACATAGGATGAGGAAGCAATAGAGGTTGTTGATGTTGTTGGAGCAGTAGATGGTGTAGGCTTTGGTGGAGGAGAAGGCTTCTGGTAAAGCTTGTAAGTCATATAAAAAACTTTGGAATAATCTGTAGGCTGATTATATCTGGAGGGTGTATAAAAAGGTTGGTATTGGTTAAAAGAGGGAATATAAGAGGGAATTTGAGCTGAAGGTGAGAAAAGTGGAGGAAGACTTTTATCAGCTTCAATTTTGGATAATTCGGTTTTTAGTTTCCAAATTTCAGCTTCTTTCTGATTGAATTCAGGACCCCAGTATTTATCCTAGATCATTTGTCTTAACTCATAGTCTAACTGCTGGACTCTGTTCTTGAGGTTGAGATGTATTTACTCAAGTTGATAGGAAAGATCATTAACCTTTTTGGCAGTTGTCTGAACTTGTCCGGTGACAGTATCAATCTTTGAATCAATTTTTTGTAAGACAGAGTTTTGGGCAATGGCGTTACTGGAGAAGGAACAAAGGGTTTGGCTGTAGTTTTGGTTTTTGTTTCTGATAAGAGGCTGAGGCAAAGGAAAACGTATAACAAGAGGAGATTTGTGGAGGAATTGGTAAAAGTGGAGGTAAATGAGATCTACATGGTTGAGGAGAGGATTTTTGTTTAGCTTTGAGGATTCGTAAGGCTTTATGGTAGATGGGTAAAGGAGGAGCAGGTTTAGGGGGATCTAGAGGAGAATGAGATGGAGATCTACAAGGAGATCTTGGATGGATGATCTTTTTCTTTCTTCAACAACGTGTGGGTTGATCATCATCATCAATATCCCAATCATAGATACAGGGACATCTTGGATCACAGTTGTTGGGACACTGGAGGAGTGTTGAATGGCTGATAACTCCCAAAAGAAGGAGTAGGTAAAGGTAAAGATTGTGTTTTGGCAAACAAGGAAGGCTGTTGTATCTGCTTTTCAGCATCAATTCGAGCAAGCTCAGTTTTGAGCTGTCTGATTTCTGCTTCCTTTTTGTCAAACTCTGGACCCCAATAATGGTTGTGAATCATCGCAAAAAGCTTTGAGTCAAGTTGGGAAATTCGAGCTTTTAGGTCAAGGTAGATACGCTCCATTTGAGCTTCAATGGCATCTATCTTTTTGACTGTGTGTTGAACTTGAGATGAAATCCGATCAACCTTAGCATCAATGTTCTAAAGGACAATGTTTTGAGCTCAGGCATTTTGGGTTGAGGACTGACTCAAAAGGATGTGGTTCTTCTATTTGGCCAGAAGGTGTAATGGGTGAAGAAACATAAGGTTGGGCAACGGTTGTGGTCTGGTGGTCAACCGAATTAGTATATGCCCTTCAGTCTACCTTAGTCGAGCAATATGTCACCTTAGAAATTCCTTCTGAGCTCATAACCTCTTGGAAACGAGAAGGTTATACTCATCTACATCTATGTGGTATTCGTCTCATCCTTACTCTCCATGGCCGAAAAGGTCTTCCGGTTACTGCTCGTCTAGCACTTCTAGACACCAGATTCAAAGACTACCAACATGCCGTTATCGGTACAGTCCTCACAACACTCCATGCCGGTAGTGCTTTGATCACCTTCTACCCAAATTTCAACCTATCCTTGCAAGATCCAAACTTGCCCACAGCTTTAAAGGTTCAGATCACTTCCAAGATGGCAACTTTGCACCATCAGCTGGTCTACCGTCTCCAAAATCATGCCCTTGATCTACCTACTTCTTGCACTTCCACAGATACAGTCATGATTCTGGCCGACACAAATACTATTCCCACAATCATCGAAATTCCCAAGCAAATCTCCAAACCTGACCTCCTAAAGCTTATGCCTTTGGAATGGCTCACGAATTACGAGCAATTCCACCAAAACTCCCAACCAATTCAAACTTTAGAGGCTATGTTTGAAAAACGGAATGATGGAACCGTTCGAATGACTTTCAAACAGCCTCAGGCTCCAGAACAAGAACAGACTCTTCCCTGGCTATCCTTTACAGTTATGATCTAGTCAGTCCCAAATGTTCAAGAAAAAATACCCATCTACTCTTTTGACAAAGATGGTCATCCTATCTATGTCGCAAAGATCGATGGTCACTTCATCTGAGATGTCCCTGGTTCTGGTATGTGTGACCCAGGATGTACTTGCCTTGATGATTATTATCTTGAAGAGGATGAAGATAATGAACCTCGCCGTAGGCAAAGAGGAAAGAAAATCATCCATCCTCGGTCTCCTTGCAGATCTCCTTCTCCTCCTCCTCCAGAACCTTCAAAACCTGCTCCTCCTTTGCCTCTCTACTAAAAAGCCTTGAAGATAATCCGATCTGAGCAATCCTATGCTCCTCCTTATAGATCTGATTTTCCTCCACTTTTACCAACACCACCACAGCCCTTGGCTTGCTATATGTTTACCCTGGTTTCTCCGGCGTATACATCTTAATTTCCTACTCTTGAAAGGTCCGTGGATCAACAGACATCCACAGTTTCCCGACCTTATGTCCGTTCAGCCATAGCTTCGAATGGCCAGCCTCAAGAACCAAGACCCTTTGAAACAGTCTTGAATTGGCAAACACAGAATGCCTTAGCTCAGAACAATATGCTCCAGAAAATCGATTCAAAGATCGGAACTGTTACTGAACAGATCCAGGCCACTTCATCTCAAGTTGACAACCTGGCTTCCAGGCTTGAACAGATCCACCTTGGCTTAAAGAATCGTATTCAACAACTTGATACTGAGCTCAAACAAATGATCCACCACAGCTATTGGGGTCCTGAGTTTACCCAGAAAGAAGTTGAAATCAGAAGGCTAAAAGCTGAGCTTTCTAGAATTGAAGCTGACAAGGAACCTCCACTGTTTCCACCAACAAATCAATTACCTTCTTTTACTCCAGTATTCAGCCAATATCAACCTTTCTATAATCTCTCACAAACCAAACAACCTACAGATTATTCCAAAGTATTTGGAATGACTTCTACCCTCTTCCGAAAACTAACAAAATCTCAAGCTCCAACGTATGTGCCAAAACCGAAACCAACTCCGGTTCAACAACCAACACAAGCCTCTTCATCCTATACTGCACCTCCACAGCAATCTCATTCTCCTCACTCTCCAGGTTACACCCAATTTCTAAAACCAGTGTCTATGCCTCCTCTTACTATGTCTGAGCCAACTCCTCCTCCACCAGACACGTCTCATTTCACCCAAAAAGATAAACAACCTGCAGATCCTTACACAACTCATATGCTATCTCAGCATACGCATTCTTCAAATCTTCCTCCTAATGAAGATTCTGAAGATGAGTTATCTGCTCAGTCCTCTGAGTCCTCAAGCCTTAATGCATCTACTCTACCAACAGAATCCTCTTCTGATTCTGAAAAGGATTATGCTGATGTTTCCAGTCCACCTGAAGAAACTACTGAGGATCCTATCAACTTTGACGATCTTCTCCATGAAGTCCCTCATGCGCCACAACAACCTGCTTCAACCAAACCATCAAATGGTCCCTGGTTCACTTTTGATGATGTTCCTCGTATCAAATGGCCTGCTAGAAATCAAGAATTTTCTACCTGGATTGATCTCCAGCTAACCAACAACCCGGTTTTTGAGTTCACTCTGAGATTAGTGGGATAGTCTTGGAGAATACAGACAGTTGCAGGTCATCCAATTTCCAAATGCTGCCTTTGTTCTTGGCACCATTTATGAAACCTTCATCGGTGAATCAACTGCAGCATTAGATATTGCCAGAAAGGAATACATGCAAATGAAGTGTTGTTCCCTACAACAGAAAGATCTAGATTATCACTTCAAACGAATGTCCACTTTGTTCTACAAACTTGGTGGCTTCAATGATTCCACTTTAAAGCATGTCTTCATTGCCTCTCTCCCCAACGAGATTCAAGCAGACCTCCAAGGCCAGTTACAAACGCTTCATTTAAGCGTTGACAATCTTTCTCTGGGAAAGATTTATCAGCTTGCACTTTTTTGTTTAGAGCGCATCTGTGAAAGAAAAGCATTCTTCAAAGATCTCATGAAGAACAATCAACCACTCAAGAGTGCATGCAAGAAACCTCATTTACAAATCAAATGCAAAGATGAGAAAAAGTGTCACTGTTCCACGAAAAAATCCAAACACTTCACCAAATACAAAACCAAACGTTCAGCCACTCCATCTAAACCTCGGTCAAAGAAATCTTATCGCTATTTCAGCCGAAAAGATCCCTCAAAGTCCAGATCAGCCAAACACAGCCGTCGTTTTCTTTGCAAAAAGAAAGGCCACTTTGCAAAGGATTGTCCTAATAAACCTTCTAAGTCTGCCCGACTCATCCAACATCTTCAGTCATCTCTTTCTCCAACCGATGACATTGAGTCTCTCTCCTCTGAACAAGAATATGCAGACCAAGATACAGCCTTTGCCCTGGCATCCTCTGATAATGAAGATAGTATGGTCGAAGATTTTGATATTGTCCATGCTATCCAACCAGATGCCACAGCTCCACCAGTTCTGCTAGCACAACCTCCTGTTCCTTCAATCAAAATCCATATTGTCCCCAGCAAGTATGAAAAACCAGTCCCTGCCATTGGATTCATTGACACAGGCTCTCAAAGGAGTATGCTTCACACTTCTATTGTTCCTGCTCACCTCTGGACTACTCATCATGAATACTTTAGAGCCACAGATGGTCAACTTTTCCAAACTCACTTGATCACAAAACACCCTGTTGGGATTCAACTCTTCTCCAATTGCATCCTTTGGTCCAAACTCATTGGATCAGACTTACCCAACAAAGACTTGCTCATTGGCTTTGACCTCCTTTCCAAAGCCTCTAAGATCCACATCACTGCAGATGGTATCTTGTACAAAAAGCAATACAAAGTCTATACAGACGTTCTCCGTTTGTATTCTTTATCTGATGCAGCACCATCATATCAGCCCATTTCCCAAAAACTCCTGAAATTTTGTGTTGATTCTCATACACAGTTCAACCATCATTTTCCCCTCTGGAAAAATCCGGATTTCTTTATTAAGCTTCCTTTTAAGCTTAATGAGGATCTCAATCCTACCAAAGCCACTCATCCTGGTATGTCCCCTTCAGACTTCCTCTTGGCTCAACAAGAATGTGCCTAGTTACTCCAACAGGGCCTTATTGAGCCCACAGACTCACAATGGGCTTGCCAAGCCTTTTATGTGGAAAAACGGTCTGAAAAAGTTCGAGGAAAAAAGAGACTGGTCATTAATTACCAACACTTGAACTGTTTCCTCAGAGATGAAAAGTTCCCTTTGCCCAAAATTCAGTCTTTATTTGTCCACCTTCAAGATGCAAAGGTATTTTCCAAATTTGATCTCAAAGCCGGTTTTTGGCAACTTGGTGTTCACCTTGATGACGGGCCCAAAACTGCCTTTTGTATACCTAATGCCCATTACCAAAGGCGTGTCATGCCATTTGGGCTTAAGGTAGCCCCGTCATTGTTCCAAAAAGCTATGATAAAAATCTTTGAGCCCATTCTCTATAGTTCATTGGTTTACATAGATGACATTCTGCTCTTCTCAAAAGACCACAAAGCCCATAAACTTCTCTTAGCCCAATTCCATGAAATCCTTCAAACCTATAGCATTATGCTCTCTGACAAAAAGAGTATTCTAGCCCAATCTTCCATAAACTTCCTAGGAATGGTCATACAAGATGGTACTTACCATCCCGGTGCACACATAGCCCAAGAACTGTTACATTTCCCTGAGTCCAATTTCACCAAAAAACAAGTCCAGCAGTTTTTAGGGATCATCAATTACCTTCGTGACTTTATTCCTAGAGTTACTATTCATGTTAGCCAGTTGTCCCTCATGTTAAAAAAGAATCCTCCTCCTTAGGGTCCTACCTAAGATACAGCTGTCGCCACACTCAAAAGAATTCCCCAAAATCCTCCTCCACTCAAAATCCCATCCAATGGAAACCGAATCCTGCAAACCGATGCCAGTGATCTTTATTGGAGTGCCATCCTTCTTGAAGAAGTAAATGGAAAAGAACACTTCTGTGCACATGCAAGTGGCAAATTCTCCACCGCAGAACAGAATTATCATGCGATCTATAAAGAGATCCTTGCAGTAAAGTATGGCATATAGAAATTTGAATTCCACATCATCAGCCATAACTTTCTTGTCCGACTTGATAATTCAGCTTTTCCAAAAATCCTTGACTTCAAACAAAAGACGCTCCCAGACAAAAGACTCCTCAGTCTAAAGACTTGGTTCTCCCGATATGACTTCACAGTCCAGCATATAAAAGGGGATAAGAACCTCATCCCTGATCTCCTCACCAGACCACCGGCCTCTAAAGAAATTGTCCATATCTCCTCTAATCTCTCATTTCCAGTCACAGCAATGGTGACTCCTTCAGTTCTTCCATTTTCCCAATCTACTCATCCATATATGAACCATCCTTTATCTATCAGAGCTTTTCCTCCACAAACCACTTTCTCCAGTGTCCATCAAATTGAAGATTATGCTAAAAAGTTTATCTTTCGATATCTTTTTAATGTCCAACATCACACCCCTGAAAGTTTCATTTCTTTCCATCCTGACTATATATTTCTTACAGGTCTTTTCCTTCATCCTACTAGAGAATTCACAGATGATGAGTTATGGTACATGTGGTGCCTCACGGCATTATATGCTACTACTCTTACATTTCCTCTTGTTCCTTTACAGAATCACCTTAATGATCACCAGAATGCAACTTTCCTCATCTGGACCCTCTTGGATTACATGGTGGCGGAAAGAACTCCACACTCTTTACTACCAAAACAATCTCCACCATCTTCCACCAGACCAAGCCAACCAGTATGTCTCCGTCTTCATTGTCCACCAACCCTATTTCCAACATCCAGTTACACGTCTGTTCTGGACACAAAATCAAGTGTACGAATGGAATACCTTTCCAAGTACATTCCCTCTCCTCTATCATCCACCAGTTATCTCTGAACTTAAAAGGTTCCTCTATGAACTCAACCACTACAGTCCTCCTGAAAGTCTTATTCACCATACTTCTCTCGGTCCTCAGCATGAGATGTTTTTTATCCCTACTCGAGGCCAAAATCCGGTATTGTTATCAAGGAAGAACGTCCTGACTACACAGATGTCCTATGGCAAGATTCCCAGGATCCATGGGAAGAATTCATGTCTCTCTTCTCCCAACCTTATTCAGACACACCAATCCAAGTTCCCGATCTGACATGTACAGAAGCTCCGTCCTCCAGTATGTTCAACACCCCAGGATCCAATTCACAAGCTCCAGACCCAAATATTGCCTCCAGTTCTCGACCACCTTGCTCTCACTCACCAGATCCATATCAAGGTACCAAGTACCCTCTGCATTATGAATCACTCCCTTGCGGACACTTCCGACCTGTCTATGATGATGAACCACCATCTCCTCCATCTGATGCTGCTGCCGATATCAATCACGAGATGATTGGTTATGCAGCTGTGGTGCGAAATATACATTTAATTAGAGATAGGATTCCTTTCTAAAATTTCCAAATCTTTTTACAATCTTCTAACAGGTGGTCATGATTTATTGACACGTTTTTATTTCTTTAAATCTAACCATCTTAAAATAAATTTAACTCCATGTGGGCATGGATGATGCTTGAGAGGACGAAAGATTACAGCCAGAGCTACAACGACAGTTCAATGTACACAAACTTGATGTTGGCCAACTTCCCCTTGGTAAGATTTATCAATTTGCAACTGCTTGCCTTGAAAAGCTTTGTGAACAAAAAGACTTCTTCTCTGACCTGATCAAACACAAAGAACCATTCAAGTCAGCTTGCAAAAAGCCCTATCTAGCCATCAAGTGTTCCTCAGACAAAACATGTGACTGTAAGCCCAAGAAAAAAACCCATTTTTCCAAACATTTCCATAAGAAGAAACACCAATCTTCTAAACGGTTTAAAGGTCCATACCGTTATTTCTGAAAAAAGGATCCGAGTCAATACCGAAAGGTCAAAGGCAATAGATGCTTCATCTGCAAAAAGAAAGGCCATTTTGCCAAGAACTGCCCAAATAAGCCGGCCCAAGCTGTTCGGCTCATTCAGCACCTTTCCAATTCATATATGCTCTCTGACCAGGATGACATTGAGTCATGTTTCTCTGAACAAGATACTTATGACGAGCATACTGTTTTTGCTCTTCAAGCTGATCCTTCCAGTGATGATGGCAATGACGACGTCCCTCCAGTTCCAGTTTACCAGGTAAGTCATTCGCCATCACTCTCTCTTCCTCCAACTCCTTCTGTCAAAATCCATGTTCTCCCCAATAAATACTCCACACCAATCCCTGTCATAGGATTCGTAGATACCAGTTCACAAAAGAGTATGATGAACCCTTCTATTCTTCCAGCCCATTATTGGGAAAGCCACACATAACACTACAGAGCCGCAAATGGTGATTTGTTTCAATCCCATTTGATCTCCAAAAAACCCGTAGGAACTCAATTCTTTCCAAATTGCACAGTATGGGTAAAAATTGTAGGTTCTGATCCTCCTGATAAAGATCTTCTCATAGGTTTTGATATCCTCTAGTTAGCCAAGCATCTTCAAATTTCTGTCTCTGGTCTTAGGCATAAACAGATGTTTCAGACTTATACTAGAATTCTAAAGATGTTTGCCCTCACCGATGTTCCACCATCCTACCAACCTTTCAGAGATAAACTCCTACCTTTCTGTCCCGAAAGCCATACCATAATTTCTTTGTTAAGTTACCTTTCAAACTTAATGAAGACATCAACTCTACCAAGGCCACCCATCCGGGAATGACACCATCAGATCTTAAATTAGCCCAAGTTGAGTGCTCAGAACTTTTAGCCCAATCTACATGGGCTTGTCAAGCCTTTTATGTAGAAAAAAGATCTGAAATCAAACAAGGAAAGAAACGTCTTGTTATAGACTACCAGCCCTTAAATTGTTTCTTAAAAGACGATAAATTTCCTTTGCCCAAGATAAATTCCCTTTTTGTCCATCTAAACAATGCCACTGTTTTTTCTAAGTTCGACCTCAAGTCAGGTTTTTGGCAATTGGGTATAGATCCATCTGAGCGGCCCAAAACCGCATTCTGTATACCTAATGCCTACTATCAGTGGACTGTTATGCCTTTTGGTCTTAAAACTGCACCTTCTATTTTCCAACGGGCCATGACCCGTATCTTCGAGCCCATCCTATCTCAAGCTCTCATCTACATTGATGATATCCTTCTTTTCTCTCCCAATCATCATCTCACCAAATTCTCCTTGATCAGTTCTTCAATCTTACTATCATGATCTCATCCAAGAAAAGTGTCCTCGGCCAATCCTCTATTGAATTCTTAGGAATGACAATAGAGAATGGAAAATACATTCCAGGTCCTCATATTATTGCTCAGGAATTACTTCATTTTCCTAATGAAAATCTCATAAAACAGCAAATTCAACAATTCCTCGGGATTGTTAATTATCTTCGAGATTTTTTCCCTAAAGTAATTCAGTACATCAGTCAGTTGTTTGCCATGCTAAAAAAGACAGCCCCTCCTTGGGGTCCTCTCCAGACCACAGCTGTCCACCAGCTAAAGCAGCTTTGTCAAAAGCCAGTTTCACTCAGAATCCCTTCTGACGGCCACTGAATTCTTCAGACAGACGCAAGCGATGATTATTGGGGAGCAATACTCCTCGAACGCATCAATGGAAAAGAAGAATACTGTGCCCACACAAGCGAACAATTCAAGCCATCAGAAAAGCACTACCACACTGTATACAAAGAAGCCCTCGCTGTCAAATATGGGACCCAGAAGTTTGAATTCCATCTCATTGGGCATGCTTTTACAGTCAGACTCGATAATTGTGCCTTCCCAAAGATTCTCCACTTCAAGATCAAGCAGCTACCAGACAAACAAGTGCTGCGTTTAAAAGAGCGGTTCTCAAGGTATGAATTCACTGTTGAACACATCAAAGGTAACAAGAACCTCATCCCTTATCTTCTCTCTCGTCCTTCGAGAAAACCTCCTGATCGAGTACGGGTTTTTGTCGGTAATCGGTAAAAAAAAAAAGAACCATTCCCTGTTCTCATAACCTCTGTCACGTCCATTCCTCTCATAGCAATGGTAAACAATCTCCCAAACCAAGCTCTCAATGATAAAACCTTGACCACATTCCTTCTCAAGAAGCTAACCTCCATACTTCTGTATTCATAGTCCATCGTCTGTATTTCCAACATCCAGAAGCCAAAATGTTCTGGACACACCCTTATATCATCCATTCCGACCCACAGGTCTCAGGATCTCTTAAACAGTTCCTCCAAATCCTAAACCATATAGAGCCGGATAGGTATAATATCCAACACACATCCCTTGGTCCTCGGCATGAACTCATCCACATATTTCCATCCCTTTACTCCGATGATGTCCACAAACCACAAGCCCAGATTGGTACAGGCCTCGTCATTAAAGAAGAACGACCGAATTACACTGATGTTCTCTTCCAGGATGCCCAAGATCCTTGGGAAGAATTTCTATCTCTTCTTCCACAACCTAGCCTTAGCAGTACTTCACGGACTCATGACCAACAGTCTTGTACTATAAACGCCACGTACTCTGCGCACCCTCTTGGTATCAGAGCCACACCGTTTTTCGAGTGGTATGATATGATTATTGATTTCCCGATAAGAAGAGATAAAGAAAGAGCTTCGCAACCATGGCATCCAGTTCAAACTCAAGTGAGATTTCTCCTGTTACTATGTCCTCTACTCTTTCCCTTCCTAAATCCTGCACGAAACACTCTGCTGCTAAAATAGAGAATCTTATAGAATATTCTTATATTCCCGACTCTGCACAAATCTCTGAGTCTTCTATGCCTCTTATCTCTCCTTACCAACTGTATAAAAGAAACACTTCTCTTACCCGTAGTACCCGTACTCATCTCTACCCGTAGACCTCATCCTAAAGAATATGTATAGTCCTCTAAGCTTGACCAGTGTGCTCTCCAAGCTACCCTTTCTGAACAATATGTTACCCTTGAGATTCTATCAGATCTAATCACCCAGTGGAAAAGAGAAGGCTACACCCATCTCCATCTTGGAGGTGTACGCCTAATCCTTACTCTTCATGGCCGCAAAGATCTTCCTGTTACAGCTAGAATAGCTTTACTTGATACCCGCTTTAAGGAGTACCAACATGCTGTCATCGGTACTATCCTTACAACTCTCCATGCTGGTAGTGTCTTACTTACCTTCTATCCAAACTTCAACCTTTCTCTCCAAGACCCAAATCTTTCCACAACCTTCAAAGTTCAGATTCAGCTCCAAGGAACAGAACAAACTATTACCTCTAAAATAGCCACACTCCAACACCAACTTGTGTATCGGTTACACAACCATGCACTTGACCTTCCTACACCTCACACCACCACTGATACCCTTCATTCCTACCAAAGTCCAGATCCCTAAACAGATCCCAAAATCAGAGCTTTTTAAGCTCATGCCTCTTGAATGGCTTTCCAACTACGAGAAGTTCCACCAGAACTCTCAACCTCTCCAGACCTCTGAAACCTCTTTTGAGAAAAGACCAGATGGTACTGTAAAAATGACTTTCCAGTCTCCTACCGAGTCTCTCTCCAAGACACCCTCTTTCTCTTATACTGCTATGATCACTGCAGTTGACCATCCTCAGGAAAAGGTCCCTATTCATCATTTATGGGATGTCCCTATCCTGTCTATGTGGCATGGGATGTTCCAGGCTCAGGCATGTGTGATCCAGGCTGCACTTGCCTACAAGATTATGAATCCTCTGATGAGGATGAAGATGAACCAAGAAGGCGCAGAAGGCACAAAAAGAATGTGATCCATCATACTCCCTGTAGATCTCCTTCACCTCCTCCAGAGCCACCTAAGCCTGCACCTCCTTTACCCATTTACAATAAAGCCTTCAAAATCATCAGATCTGATCCTTCTTACAAACCCTGCATATCAGAACTTCCACCTTTGCTACCAACACCACCACCAGTAGCAAACTGCTACATGGTCTCTACCTTCTCCAGTGCTTACAATGAAACTTTTCCTTCTCTTGAAAAGAGTACCGATTCCAGAACCAAATTGGTATCTCAACCTTTTGTCTCTTCACCTGTCACTCCTTCTGGACAGCATGAAAAACCCAAACCTTTTGAGTCAGTCCTTAACTGGCAGTCCCAGAATGCTACAGCTCAGAATACAGTGCTCAAACGCCTTGATTCCAAGCTTGATCATGTTTCGAACCAGGTGCATCATACTTCCAAAAGAATAGATTCCATTGAATCACAGATGGAACGCATCTACCATGATCTCAAGGTAAGGATTTCCCAACTTGATACTGATTTGCATGCAATGATCCGAAATCGGTATTGGGGTCCTGAGTTTGATCAGAAAGAAGCTGAAATTAGAAAGTTAAAAGCTGAGCTCGCCAGAATTGATGCTGATAAACAACACCAACAGCCGTTGTTTCCCAGATCTCCTCCTTTGCCTATGCCACACCACCAGCTCCTCAACCTTTCAATTATGATAGCTTTTTTGGCTTCTTTCACCATACAGAAGCCTACAAACAAGCTGAAGCCAAACAGCAACAGTTCCGAAAACCTGATCCGCCTAGGCAACGAAGGTCATCCCCACCTTCTTCCTCTACGCCTGCTCCTGCTCAAAGGTCTAGTCCTCCAAAACCAACTCCACCAGTCACCATGGCTGAACCACCACAGCCTCAACCACCAGTACCGAGTCCGCCTCCTTCTCCTCAATATACTCCTGTACAACTTGTTCAAACTAAAGACAAAGCACCCTTACACCAGTACTTAGTTTCTCCTGAAAAATCAGATTCAACACCAAAATCAGATCCTAGTCCAGAATCATCTGACTCAGCGTCCTATGAATCAGTTTCCACAGATTCACAATCTGATGACACTTTTCCATCGTCAGATTCTGAAGCCAATTATGCTGAGATTTCTAGATTTCTTATGGTCCAACCTTCTACTGGATCCAATGAGCCTCAAACTACCGAAGTTCTTGAAACTGAACCTTCTTCACCTCCTCCAGAAGAAGAAGAAACCAATAACTAGTTTGCCCAACTTGCACAATCTAGCCAACAACAGCATGAACCAACTCCTAAGCCTGCCAATGGCCCATGGTTCACACTTGATGATATTCTCAAGAAACAGTGGTATAATCGTTTCCAGGAATTTTGTGCTTGGATCAATGTTCAAATGTTGTGGTCCGGTGATCCCCTCTCTGTTCCTGTGTACAAGGTACAACATACTCATCCTTCTTCTTCTCCTCTACTACCGCCAACTCCTTCAGTCAAAATTCAAATCCTTCCAGCCAAGTATTCTACTCCCATTCCTGTCATTGGTTTCATAGATACAGGTTCTCAACGAACTATGTTGAATCCTTCTATTCTTCCTGCTAAACATTGGGAAAACCACATAGAATACTATAGAGCCGCCAATGGTGAATTGTTCCAGTCTCATCTATTTTCCAAAAAACCCATAGGCATCCAGTTTTTCCCCAATTGTACCGTTTGGGTTAAAGTCATAGGCTCTGATCTTCCTGATAAAGATCTTCTTATAGGATTTGATCTCCTCCAGTTAGCAAAACGTCTTCAAATTACTGTCACAGGTATTCGGTATAAACAAATGTTTCAACCGTATACTAAGCTCCTTAAGATGTTTGCTCTCTCACTGATGCTCCGCCATCCTACCAATCTTTTTGTGATAAACTTCTCCCTTTCTGTCCTGAAAATCACAGTCTCTTCGTCCATCCATCACCATTATGGAAAAACCCAGAGTTCTTTATTAAGCTTCCTTTTAAGCTTAATGAGGATATTAATCCAACCAAAGCAACCCATCCAGGTATGACACCTTCAGATCTCAAGCTAGCCCAATCTGAATGTGCAGAACTTCTAGCCCAAGGTCTCATTGAACCAGCCCAATCTCAATGGGCTTGTCAGGCTTTCTATGTGGAAAAAAGGTCTGAAATTCGTCGTGGGAAAAAATGACTTGTTATCGATTACCAGCCTCTTAACTGTTTTCTTCAAGATGACAAGTTCCCTCTTCCGAAAATCAATTCTCTTTTTATCCATCTCAATAATGCCAAAGTGTTTTCCAAGTTTGACCTTAAGTCAGGTTTTTGGCAATTGGGTATAGATCCAACCGAAAGGCCCAAAACAGCATTCTGTATTCCTAATGCCCACTATCAGTGGACCGTCATGCCTTTTGGTCTTAAAACTGCACCATCTATTTTCCAACGGGCCATGACCCGTATCTTTGAGCCCATCCTGTCTCAAGCCCTCATCTACATTGATGACATTCTTCTGTTCAGTCCAACCCATGAGTCTCATCAGAAACTCCTTGACCAATTCTTTGACCTTGTCAGAATCCACGGTATCATGATCTCCTCCAAGAAAAGTGTCATTGGTCAATCCTCCATTGAATTCCTCGGTATGATCATCGAGAATGGTCAATATTGTCCAGGTCCTCACATAGCCCAAGAATTACACCACTTTCCAGATAAAAATCTCACAAAACACCAAATCCAGCAATTCCTAGGGATTGTCAACTATCTTCGAGATTTTTTCCCTAAAGTGATCCAGCACACAAGCCACCTGTCTGCCATGCTGAAAAAGACAGCCCCTCCTTGGGGTCCTCTCCAGACAACAGCTGTCCATGAGCTAAAACAACTTTGTCAAAAGCCGATTCCTCTTCGGATTCCCTCTGTCGGCCACCGCATTCTTCATCGATGGAAAAGAAAGCTACTGTGCACATGCTAGTGGACAATTCAAGCCAGCTGAAAAGCATTACCACACAGTGTTCAAAGAAGCATTAGCCGTGAAATATGGAATTCAAAAGTTCGAGTTCCACCTCATCGGCCATATCTTTACCGTCAGACTTGACAACTGTGCTTTTCCAAAGATTCTCCACTTCAAGAACAAGCAACTACCAGACAAACAGGTTCTGCATTTAAAAGAAGTATGAATTCACAGTCGAACACATCTCTGGTAAGAAAAATCTCATCCCAGATTTTCTTTCCCGACCTATAAAAAGGCCTCCCGACTCTCTTCCTATTCTCATCACTTCCTTCGCATCTTTTCCTTTGATAGCTATGGCTACCAATGTTCCTGAACATGCTCTTAGCAAAAGAAGTTTTCCTCTTCACATGACTTTCTCCTCTCCACACCAAATTCAAGACTATGCCAAACGTTTTCTGTTTCGATATTTCCTAAATATTGAACGTGATAGTATTCGAAGTGCCCTTCCTTCTTTTCATCCTGATCAAATGTTTCTACTAGGTCTCACTCTTGAACCTTTCAAACCAGTCACAGAAAACCAATTATGGTTTTTCTGGTGTCTCACTGTTCTCTATGCTACTAAACTTGTCCTTCCTCCCGGACCAGTTCTCCGTCAGCTAAATGACCCTGCTGAAGCAGCTTCTCTGCTTTGGACTCTTCTTGAATGGTTTTCTCCTCTTCCTTGGTGGAGAAGAACCCTCTCCAAAATTAATGAACAAAGAAACCTTAACAACATACCTATCCAGGAATCCAACCTCCATACTTCTGTCTTTATCGTCCATCGTCCATATTTCCAACACCCTGAAACTAAGATGCTTTGGACCCAAGACCAAGCTTATGAGTGGGATACGTACCCTCATCCTTATCTCATCCATTCCGACCCATAGGTCTCAAGATCTCTAGAAAAATTCCTATTTGACTTAAACCATATACCACCTCCTGATAGTACCATAACCCATACCTCTATTGGTCCTCAGTATGAACTAGTCTCCGTTTTTCCTACTGTCTTCTCCGATGAGGTCCATCCTCCTCAAGTTCAACCCAATTCCGGGTTAGTCATAAAAGAAGAAAAACCAGACCAACTTGATCTTCTCTTCCAGGATTCACAGGATCCTTGGGAAGAATTTCTCTCTCTCTTCCCACAACCTCGCTATCCTAATCAACCTGCTCAGTCTCCTTCCCAGACCACAGAAGAATCTACTTCTCAGTCGACAGCTCAGCTATCTTGCTCCATGCAGCATTTCCCTTCCAACTCCAAACTCATCATCAAACAATGCGAGCCATCCACTTCCCGAACCGTCCAGAGTTCTTTTGGTGAGGTTCGTCCACCTGTTCCTATTGAAGACATACAGCGCAACAAAAGAATGCTCCAGATGCTTCAGTTCCGTTGTAGTCCACAAAGCAACAATGACCTCAACAGTCCCAGCCTCGGTGACAATGATGGTTCTGACAGCTACTCTGATTGATTCCAGCTGTCTGCCAACTTCACGTGGGGGTCCTGTCCCACTTTGTCTTTATGTAATTATGAAAGTTGTAATAATTGCCATGTGACGGCAATGAGTGTGTTTTTACTTTTGCTTTTACTTTTGTAAAGGAGATTCCCTCTTATCTCCTTATCCTGTTGGAGTTTGCTTTTAAATTATTGCTTTGCTTTTGTAAAAGAGATTCCTTTGGTGGGTCCTGTCCCAAAGGTATCCTGCTCTCGCCTCGCCTATATAAGAGAATTCATTTCTCTTGTTTAGGTAGGATGTAATCCATTATCTCTCTCTTGTGAAATACAACTATGGTTTGCTAAATTCCTCTTTCTTTCTTTGCCTTAAATTAGAAGGGAAACAATACGAATATCTGTTCACTCATATCTTCTAACAATTATGCTCTGCACTTGCCTCGAATGAGGATCCTGTGCATCAGAAAGTTTAAGTGTGATCCAGACTCCAGCTTAGTTTCAGTATATATAAATACAGTATCAAACACAGTTCACCCTGTTGAAGTAGCCATGGAAGGCGAAAGTGTTGGGTGGTAAGTGTTGAAATACTGGCTTTAAATACTGGCAGTAAGCAAGAGAGTGACACGTATTCCGCGCCACCAACCTGGTATCAGAGCCATCTCTTTTTGCGAGTGGTATGATATTATTATTGTGTTCCCTGATAAGAAGAGGTAAAGAAAGAGCTTTCCAACCATGGCATCTATAGTTCACATTCAAGCGAGATTTCTCCTGTTACTCTATCTTCTACTTTATCCCTACCAAAATCCTGCACTAAACACTCTGCCTCCAAAATAAAGAATCTTATCGAATATTCCTATATTCCCGACTCTGCACAGATCTCTGAGTCCTCTATGCCTCTCATTTCTCCCTACCAGCTGTATAAACGAAATACTTCTTTTACCCGTAGTATTCGTACACTCATCTCTACCCGTAGACCACATCCTAAAGAGTATGTCCAGTCCTCAAAACTTGACCAGTGTGCCATTCAGGCCACACAAGCTGAACAATATGTCACCCTAGAAATTCCACCAGAACTTGTCACCCAGTGGAAACGTGAAGGCTATACGCATCTCCATCTTGGAGGTGTTCGTCTCATTCTCACCCTCCATGGCCGTAAAGGACTTCCTGTCACAGCCAGAATTGCCTTGCTTGACACCCGATTCAAGGAGTACCAACATGCTGTAATTGGTACTATCCTCACAACCCTTCATGCAGGTAGTGTTCTCCTCACTTTTTACCTAAACTTCAACGTTTCTCTTCAAGATCCAAATCTATCCACAACCTTTAAAGTTCAAATCCAGCTCCAAGGAGCAGAACAAACCATAACCTCAAAAATAGCCACTCTTCACCACCAACTTGTGTATCGTCTGCAGAATCATGCACTCGATCTCCCTACTCCTCACACCACCACAGATACCCTCATGATCTTAGCCGACAGAGAGACTATTCCTACCATAGTCCAGATTCCAAAACAGATCCCTAAAGCTGAGCTTCTTAAGCTCATGCCTCTTTAATGGCTCTCCAATTACGAGAAGTTCCACCAGAACTCTCAGCCACTTCAAACCACAGAGACATCTTTCCAGAGAAGAATAGACGGCACTGTAAAAATGACTTTTCAGTCTCCTACTGAACCTCTCAATAAAACTCCGTCCTTCTCCTACACTGCTATGATCACTGCAGTCAACCATCCTCAGGAAAAAGTCCCTATTCATTCCTTTGGTCCAGATGGCTATCCAGTCTATGTTGATAAGATAGATGGCCACTTTATATGGGATATTCCAGGCTCAGGCATGTGTGATCCGGGCTGCACTTGCCTACAAGATTATTCCACCTCCGATGAGGATGAAGATGAACCAAGAAGGCGCAGAAGGCGCAAAAAGAAGGTGATCCATCCTACTCCTTGCAGATCTCCTTCTCCTCCTCCTCCAGAGCCACCAAAACCTGCACCACCTTTGCCTATCTACGACAAAGCTCTCAAAATCATCAGATCTGATCCCTCCTACAAACCCTGCAGATAAGAACTTCCTCCTCTGTTACCTACACCACCTATAGCAAACTGCTACATGTTCTCATCTTTCTCCAGCAGTTACACTGATACCTTCCCTTCTCTTGAAAAGAGTACCGATGCCAGAACAAAAATGGTTTCTCAACCTTTTGTCTCTTCCCCTGTTACCTCCTCAGGACAACATGAAGAACCTAAACCTTTTGAATCGGTTCTTAACTGGCAATCCCAAAATGCCTCAGCTCAAAACACAGTACTCAAACGCCTTGATTCTAAACTTGACCATGTTTCTACCCAAGTCCATCATACTTCAAAAAAGATCGATTCCATTGAAGCACAGATGGAACGCATCTACCATGATCTCAAGGCAAGGATTTCCCAACTCGATACTGATTTGCATGCAATGATTCGAAATCGGTATTGGGGTCCAGAGTTTGATCAAAAGGAAGCTGAAATCAGACAGCTAAAAGCTGAACTTGCCAGAATTGATGCTGATAAACAACACCAACAGCCACTGTTTCCTAGGTCTCCATCTTTGCCTATGCCAACAGCCTCTTTCAGCACTTATCAGCCATTTTATTCACCACCAGCTCCCAGGCCTTTCAATTATGACAGTTTCTTCGGTTTCTCACACCATACAGAAGCTTTCAAATAAGCTGAAGCTAAACAGCGTGAGTTACAGAAACCTGTTCCTCCTAAACCAAGAAGGTCATCTCCACCTTCTTCTAAACCAGCTCCTGCTAGACAAACTAGTCCACCTAAACCAACTCCTCCTGCTGAACCACCTCAGCCTCAACCTCCTATACAGAGTCCTCCTGCATCACCACAGTATACACCAGTTCAACCGGTACAAACCAAAGACAAAGCTCCTATGCACCAATACTCTCAGCAAATTGTTTCTTCTCCAGAACAATCAGAACCAGAAACAGAACCAAGCTCAGAACAATCTGAACCAGCACACTATGAATCAGTTTCATCAGAGTCTCAATCTGTTGATTCTATTCCCTCTTCAGATTCTGAAGCAAATTATGCTGATGTTACAAGACTTCTCATGGTCCAACCTTCCACTGGATCCAATGAGCCACAAACTACTGAAGTCCCTGAAACACCTTCACCTCCTCCAGAGGACGAAACTGCTAATCAATTTGCTCCTCCAGATCCAGGACAATCCAGTCAGCAGAGCCAAGCAGCAGAACCATCCTTTAAACCTTCAAATGGTCCATGGTTCACTCTTGATGACATTCCTCGAAAGCAATGGTATAATCGCTTCCAGGAAATGTGTGCTTGGATTGATGTTCAGATGTTGCGATCCGGAGCCAACAGTCAAAATGTTCTCAAGGAATTTTGCACAAGATTCACAGGCCAACTTAGAGATTGGTATGACAGTCTCGGGCAATACAGGCAAATGTCTTTCTGCCAACTACCAATTGCCCATGCCATTTCTCATCTCTATGAGCAATTCCTCGGAGAACCAGGTACTGCTACAGAGCTTCACAGACGTGAGTATCATCAAATGAAATGTTGTTCCTTGTTAATGAAAGACTTGGAATTTCATTACAAACGGATGTCACAGCTCTATTACAAGCTCAATGGATATAATGATCCATCCCTGCGGCATGTTTTTGTTGCCTCTCTGCCCAAAGAATTACAGCCAGAGCTACAGCGACAAGTTAATGCCCATCAGCTTGATATTGGACAACTTCCTCTCGGTAAGATTTACCAGTTTGCAGTTGCTTGTCTCGACAAAATGTGTGAACAGAAAGAGTTCTTTTCCGAGCTAATCAAACGGAAAGAGCCCTTTAAATCAGCCTGCAAAAAGCCTTATCTTGCCATCAAATGTCCATCAGAGAAAACTTGTGAGTGTAAGCCCAAGAAGAAAACCCATTTCTCTAAACACTTCCACAAGTCCAAACACAAACACTCCAGAAAATCCAAAGGCCCATACAGATACTTCAGAAAAAAGGATCCAAGCCAGTACAGAAAAGTCAAAGGCAGCAGATGTTACATCTGCAAGAAAAAAGGCCACTATGCTAAAAACTGTCCCAACAAGCCGGCCCAATCAGCCAGGCTTATCAAGCATCTCACAAATACTGATCTTCTCTCTGACTCTGAAGATATTGAATCCTGCTTCTCAGAGCAAGATGTTTATGATGAGCAAACAGTGTTCGCTCTCAAAGCTGACCCTTCCAGCAGCAGTGATGAAGAAGATGATCCCCTCTCTGTTCCTGTGTACAAGGTACAACATACTCATCCTTCTTCTTCTCCTCTACTACCGCCAACTCCTTCAGTCAAAATTCAAATCCTTCCAGCCAAGTATTCTACTCCCATTCCTGTCATTGGTTTCATAGATACAGGTTCTCAACGCACTATGTTGAATCCTTCTATTCTTCCTGCTAAACATTGGGAAAACCACACAGAATACTATAGAGCAGCCAATGGTGAACTGTTTTCTTTAGGATGTGGTCTACGGGTAGAGATGAGTGTACGAATACTACGGGTAAAAGAAGTATTTCGTTTATACAGCTGGTAGAGAGAAATGAGAGGCATAGAGGACTCAGAGATCTGTGCAGAGTCGGGAATATAGGAATATTCGATAAGATTCTCTATTTTGGGGGCAGAGTGTTTAGTGCAGGATTTTGGTAGGGATAAAGTAGAAGATAGAGTAACAGGAGAAATCTCGCTTGAATGTGAACTAGATACCATGGTTGGAAAGCTCTTTCTTTACCTCTTCTTAAGCAATAATACAAAAGTAAACCTGACAAGATAAGGAAGATAAGAGAGAATCTTCCTTTTACAAAAGCAAAAGCAAAAGATACACTTATTTCCATGTGTTGGCAATTATTACAACTTTAATTATTACAAAAGACAAAATGGGACAGGACCCCCCATTTGTTATGGCAGACAGCTGGAATCAATCAGATGAGCAGTCAGTGTCATCATTGTCATCATTGCGAGGACCTAGAAGATCACGGTCATGACGCATGTCAGGGATAAGATAACGATGACGCTGTAAGGCTTCAAGTGGAGATGGTGGACGAACTTCACCAAAAGAGCTGATTCTAGAAGTGGAAGGCAGGCATTGTTCCACATTTCTTTTGGAGCTTGAGGGTATGTGTTGCATAGTGCACGACTGTTGGTCTATGGTTTGAGAAGTACTACTGACATGAGGCTGAGGAAGAAGGGATAAAAATTCTTCCATGGATCTTGTGAATCCTGGAAGAGGACATCAGTGTAGTTGGGCTTTTCTTCTTTAATGACTAATCCTGAACTGGTTTGGCCTTGAGGACCATGAACTTCATGCTGAGGACCTATAGATGTATGTTGGATGTTAGGGTCGGAAGGTTGAACATGGTTAAGGTCAAGAAGGAACTGTTTTAGAGATCCTGAGACCTGTGGGTCGGAATGAATGAGATATAGATGAGCATAAGTTCCTCATTCATAGGCTTGGTCTTGGGTCCAAAACATTTTTGTTTCAGGGTGCTGAAAGTAAGGACGATGAACTATAAAGATAGTGGTGTGAAGGTTAGCTTCATGAGAGGGAATGTTATCGAGGTTTTGACGTTCAGAGATAGCAGAGAGTTGTTTTCTCCACCAAGGGATAGGAGAAAACCATTCGGAGAGAGTCCAAAGTAGGGAGGCTGCTTCAGCAGGATTGTTCAGCTGGTTGAGAACTGGTCTGACAGGGAAGACAAGTTTAGTGGCGTACAGGACTGTGAGACACCAGAAAAACCAAAGTTGGTTTTCTGTAACAGGCTTGAAGGATTCTAGGGTAAGACCTAGGAGGAACATTTGTTCAGGGTGAAAGGAAGGAAGAGCACCACGAATACTATCACGTTCAATATTTAGGAAATACCTAAATAGAAAACGTTTTGCATAATCCTGGATTTGGTGTGGAGAGGAGAAAGACATTCAAAGAGGAAAACTTCTTTTGCTAAGAGCAGAATTTGGAAGAGGAGTCACCATAGCTATTAATGGAATGGAGGATAAAGAAGTGATAAGAACTGGCAAAGGATCAGGAGGTTTCTTTGCAGGTCGAGAGAGAATATTAGGGATAAGGTTTGGACTGTGAATTCATACCTGGAAAACCATTCTTTTAAACGTAAAACTTGCTTGTCTGGTAGCTGCTTGTTCTTGAAGTGGAGAATCTTTGGGAAAGCACAATTATCAAGTCTGATGGTGAAAGCATGGCCGATGAGGTGGAACTCGAACTTTGTACACTGTGTAATAGTGCTTTTCTGACGGTTTGAATTGTCCACTAGCATGAGCACAGTAGCTTTCTTTTCTATTGATGCTTTCGAGGAGGACGGCGCCCCAATAGTCATCACTTGCGTCTGTCTGAAGGATTTGGTGGCCGACAGAGGGGATCCGAAGAGGAATTGGCTTTTGGCAAAGCTGCTTTAATTCACGGACAGCTGTTGTCGGGAAAGGACCCCAAGGAGGGGTTGTCTTTTCTAGCATGACAGATAGGTGGATGGTATACTGTATCACCATTGGGAAAAAATCTCGAAGATAATTGACAATTCCAAGGAACTGTTGGATCTGGTGCTTTGTGAGATTTTCATTTGGGAAGTGAAGTAATTCTTGAGCAATGTGAGGACCTGGACGATATTGACCATTTTCGATAATCATTCCTAGGAACTCAATGGAGGTTTGACCAATAATACTTTTCTTGGAAGAGATCATAATTCCATGGGCTTTGACAAGATTTAAGAACTGATCTATGAGGGCTAGATGAGACTCATGATTTGGAGAGAAAAGGAGGATATCATCAATGTAGATGAGAGCCTTGGATAAGATGGGCTCGAAGATACGGGTCATGGCCAGTTGGAAGATGGATGGTGTAGTTTTCAGACCAAAAGGCATAACGGTCCACTGGTAGTGGACGTTTGGAATATAGAATGCAGTTTTGGGCCTTTCAGCTGGATCTATACCCAATTGCCAAAAACCTGACTTAAGGTCAAATTTGGAAAAAACTCTGGCATTGTTTAGATGAGCAAAAAGGGAATTAATTTTTGGGAGTGGAAACATGTCGTCTTTTAAGAAACAGTTTAATGGCTGGTAATCAATGACAAGTCGTTTCTTTTCCCTTTTTATTTCTAATCTTTTTTCCACATAAAAGGCTTGGCAAGCCCATTCAGATTGGGCTAGTTCAATGAGACCTTGGGCTAGGAGTTCTGCACACTCAGATTGGGCTAGTTTGAGATCTAATGGTGTCATACCCGGATGGGTTGCTTTAGTGGGGTTAATGTCTTCATTAAGCTTAGAAGGGAGCTTAACAAAGAAATCACGGTTTTTCCACAGAGGAGAAGGATGACTGAATTGGCTATGGTTTTCAGGGCAGAATGGAAGAAGTTTATCACGGATGGGCTGATAGGATGGAGGAACATCAGTGAGAGCAAACATCTTAAAAGGCTGGAACATTTTGTTTGTGCCGTATACCAGTGACTGTAATTTGAAGATGTTTAGCTAACTGGAGAATATCAAACCCAATGAGAAGAGCTTTATCAGAAAAATTAGAACCTATGATTTTTACCCAGACAGTACAATTTGGAAAGAATTGAATACCTATGGGTTTTTTGGAAACCAAATGGGACTGAAATAGTTCACCATTTGCGGCTCTGTAGTGTTCTGAATGTTTTTCCTAATATTGAGCAGGAAGAATGGAAGGATTGACCATACTTTTCTGGGAACCTGTATCTATGAAACCGATGACTGGAATAGGAGTGGAGTATTTGGAAGGAAGGAGTTGAAGTTTCACAGAAGGAGTAGGAAGAGGAGATGAAGGAGGAGAATGACATACCTAATAGACAGGAACTGGAGGAATATCTTCATCATCGCTGCTACTAGAATGATCAGCTTGAAGAGCAAACACTGTATGCTCGTCATAAGTGTCTTGTTCAGAGAAGCAAGACTCAATATCTTCATTATCAGAGAGCATCTCAGAGTTGGACAAGTGTTTGATGAGCTTAACTGCTTGGGCCGGCTTGTTTGGACAATTTTTGGCAAAGTGGCCTTTCTTTTTGCAGATGTAGCACGTGCTGCTCTTGACTTTTCTGTATTGGTTTGGATCTTTTCTTCTGAAGTAACGGTATGGACCTTTGGATTTTTTGGAGTGACGGTGTTTGGACTTGTGGAAGTGTTTGGAGAAATGGGCCTTTTTCTTGGGCTTACACTCACAAGTTTTGTCAGATGGGCATTTGATGGTCAGATAGGGCTTTTTGCAGGCAGATTTGAAGGGTTCTTTTCTCTTGATGAGGTCGGAGAAGAACTCTTTCTGTTCACACATCTTTTCAAGACATGCAACTGCAAATTAATAAATCTTACCAAGAGGAAGTTGACTAATATCAAGTCTGCTGACATTAAGTTGTCGTTGAAGCTCTGGTTGTAATTCCTTTGGCAAGGAGGCTACGAATACATGCCGTAAAGATGGGTCATTGTATCCGCCAAGTTTGTAGTAGAGCTGAGACATACGCTTGTAATGAAACTCTAAATCTTTCATCAACAAAGAGCAACATTTCATTTGGTGATATTCACGTCTTGCAAGCTCTGTTGTGGTGCCTGGTTCTCCGAGGAATTGTTAAACTGGAGTTGTCTGTAGGTGCAAGACTATCATACCAATCTCTAAGTGAACCTGTGAATCTTGAACAGAATTCCTTGAGTGTGTTCTGCGGAGTTGCCCCGAACCGCAACATTTGAACATCAATCCAAGCACAGAATTCCTGGAAACGATTATACCACTGTTTCCTGGGAATATCATCAAGTGTGAACCATGGGCCATTGGCAGGCTTAGGAGTTGGCTCATGCTGTTGTTGGCTAGATTGTGCAGGTTGGGCAAACTAGTTATTGGTTGCTTCTTCTTTTAGAGGAGGTGAAAAAGGTTCAGTTTCAGGAACTTCGGTAGTTTGAGGCTCATTGGATCCAGTAGAAGGTTGGACCATAAGTATTCTAGAAATCTCAGCATAATTGGCTTCAGAATCTAACGATGGAATAGTGTCATCAGATTGTGAATCTGTGGAAACTGATTCATAGGACACTGCGTCAGATGATTCTGGACTAGGATCTGATTCTGGTGCTGAATCTGATTTTTCAGGAGAAACTGAGTACTGGTGTAAAGGTGTTTTGTCTTTAGTTTGAACAGGTTGTACAGGAGTATATTGAGGAGAAAGAGGCAGACTCTGTACTAGTGGTTGAGGTTGTGGTGGTTCAACCATGGTGACTGGAGGAGTTGGTTTTGGAGGACTAGACCTTTGAGCAAGTACAGGCCTAGAAGAAGAAGGTGGGGATAACCTTCTAGGTTTAGGTGGAGCAGGTTTTCGAAGTTCTTGCTGCTTGGCTTCAGCCTGTTTGTAAGCTTTTGTATGGTGAGAAAAACCAAAGAAACTATCATAATTGAATGGCTGAGGAGCTGATGGTGTATAGAAAGGTTGATATGAGCTGAATGAGGCAGTTGGCATGGGTAAAGATGGAGATCTGGGAAACAGAGGTTGTTGATGTTGTTTATCAGCATCAATCCTGGCTAGCTCAGCTTTAAGCTTTCTGATTTCAGCTTCTTTCTGATCGAACTCAGGACCCTAATACTGATTTCTTATCATTGCATGCAAATCAGTATCAAGTTGGGAAATCCTCACCTTGAGATCATGGTAGATGCGTTCCATCTGTGATTCAATGGAATCTATTCTTTTGGAAGTATGATGCACCTGGTTCGAAACATGATCAAGCTTGGAATCAAGGCGTTTGAGCACTATATTCTGAGCTGTAGCATTCTGGGACTGCCAGTTAAGGACTGACTCAAAAGGTTTGGGTTCTTCATGCTGTCCAGAAGGAGTGACAGGTGAAGAGACAAAAGGTTGAGATACCAATTTGGTTCTGGAATCAGTACTCTTTTCAAGAGAATGAAAAGTTTCATTGTAAGCACTGGAGAAGGTAGAGAACATGTAGTAGTTTGCTACTGGTGGTGGTGTTGGTAGCAAAGGTGGAAGTTCTGATCTGCAGGGTTTGTAAGAGGGATCAGATCTGATGATTTTAAGGGCTTTATTGTAAATGGGTAAAGGAGGTGCAGGCTTCGGTGGCTCTAGAGGAGGAGGTGAAGGAGATCTACAGGGAGTAGGATGGATCACCTTCTTTTTGCGCCTTCTGTGCCTTCTTGGTTCATCTTCATCCTCATTAGAGGAATCATAATCTTGTAGGCAAGTGCAGCCTGGATCACACATGCCTGAGCCTGGAACATCTTTATCTTATCAACATAGACAGGATAGCCATCTGAACAGAAATGATGAATAGGGACCTTTTCCTGAGGATGGTCAACTGCAGTGATCATAGCAGTATAAGAGAAAGAGGGTGTCTTGGAGAGAGACTCGGTAGGAGACTGGAAAGTCATTTTTACAGTACCGTCTGTTCTTCTCTCAAAAGATGTTTCTGAAGTCTGGAGAGGCTGAGAGTTTTGGTGGAACTTCTCATAGTTGGAAAGCCATTCAAGAGGCATGAGCTTAAGAAGCTCCGATTTTGGGATCTGTTTAGGGATCTGGACTATGATAGGAATGGTTTCTGTATCTGCTAGGATCATGAGGGTATCAGTGGTGGTGTGAGGTGTAGGAAGGTCAAGTGCATGGTTTTGTAACCGATACACAAGTTGGTGATGGAGTGTGGCTATTTTAGAGGTAACAGTTTGTTCTGCTCCATGGAGCTGAATCTGAACTTTGAAGGTTGTGGAAAGATTTGGGTCTTGGAGAGAAAGGTTGAAGTTTGGATAGAACGTGAGGAGGACACTGCCAGCATGGAGAGTAGTGAGGATAGTACCTATGACAGCATGTTGGTACTCTTTGAAGCGGGTGTCAAGCAAAGCTATTCTGGCTGTGACAGGAAGACCTTTACGGCCATGGAGAGTGAGGATGAGGCGTACACCTCCAAGATGGAGATGGGTGTAGCCTTCACATTTCCACTGGGTGATTAGTTCCGGTGGAATCTCAAGGGTAACATACTGTTCTGCTTGGGTAGCTTGAATAGCACACTGGTCAAGTTTAAAAGACTGTACGTATTCTTTAGGATGAGGTCTACGGGTAGAGATGAGAGTACGGATACTACGGGTAAGAGAAGTGTTTCATTTATATAGTTGGTATGGAGATATGAGAGGCATAGAAGACTCAGAGATTTGTGCAGAGTCGGGAATATAGGAATATTCTATAAGATTCTTAATCTTAGAAGCAGAATGCTTTGTGCAAGACTTTGGAAGGGACAAAGTAGAGGAAAGAGTAACAGGGGAAATCTCACTTGAGGTTGAATTGGATGCCATAGTTGCGAAGCTCTTTCTTTATCTCTTCTTATCGGGAAATCAATAATCATATCATACCACTCGGAAAACGGTGTGGCTCTGATATCAGGAGGGTGTAATCCATTATCTCTCTTGTGAAATACAAAACTATGGTTTGCTAAACTTCCTTTCTTTCTTTATCTTAATTAGAAGAGAATCAATGAAAATATCTGTTCACTCATATCTTTAGCGAGTATGCTCTGCACTTGCCTCTTATGAGGATCCTGTGCATCAGAAAGTTTTCCAAAAATCGATCCGTTCTAGCTCGAAATCAGTATATGAATAAAGTATGAGACACTGTTCTCCCTGTTGAAGTAGCCATGGAAGGCTTGAGTTTTGGGAGATATGTGTTGAAGTACTATGTTTAGATACTGGCTAAGAGCTATTTGTGATTCGGTAGTATATCGGCTGGAAACCCGAGCTTGCGGGCTACTGGTCCAAAGGATACTTAGTGTATCATAGCTCTGGCGTAACAACGCCACGTACTCTGCGCCACTTCCTAGTATCAGAGCCACATCGTTTTCCGAGTGGTATGATATGATTATTGATTTCCCGATAAGAAGAGATAAAGAAAGAGCTTCGCAACTATGGCATCCAATTCAACCTCAAGTGAGATTTCCCCTGTTACTCTTTCCTCTACTTTGTCCCTTCCAAAGTCTTGTACAAAGCATTCTGCTTCTAAGATTAAGAATCTTATAGAATATTCCTATATTCCCGACTCTGCACAAATCTCTGAGTCTTCTATGCCTCTCATATCTCCCTATCATTTGTATAAAAGAAATACTTCTCTTACCCGTAGTATTCGTACTCTCATCTCTACCCGTAGACCCGCTCCTAAAGAATATGTACAGTCCTCTAAGCTTGACCAATGTGCTCTCCAAGCTACCCCTTCTGAATAATATGTTACTCTTGAGATTCCACCAGATCTAATCACCCAGTGGAAAAGAGAAGGCTATACCCATCTTCATCTTGGAGGTGTACGCCTAATCCTTACTCTTCATGGCCGCAAAGGTCTTCCTGTTACAGCTAGAATAGCTTTACTTGATACTCGCTTTAAGGAGTACCAACATGCTGTCATCGGTCCTATCCTTACAACCCTCCATGCTGGTAGTGTCTTACTTACCTTCTATCCAAACTTCAACCTTTCTCTCCAAGACCCAAATCTTTCCATAACCTTCAAAGTTCAGATTCAGCTCCAAGGAGCAGAACAAACTCCTACCTCTAAAATAGCCACACTCCATCACCAACTTGTGTATCGGTTACAAAACCATGCACTTGACCTTCCTACACCTCACACCACCACTGATACCCTCATGATCCTAGCAGATACAGAAACCATTCCTATCATAGTCCAGATCCCTAAACAGATCCCAAAATCGGAGCTTCTTAAGCTCATGCCTCTTGAATGGCTTTCCAACTATGAGAAGTTCCACCAAAACTCTCAGCCTCTCCAGACTTCAGAAACATCTTTTGAGAGAAGAACAGACGGTACTGTAAAAATGACTTTCCAGTCTCCTACCGAGTCTCTCCAGACTACAGCTGTCCATGAATTGAAACAACTTTGCCAAAAGCCGATTCCACTCAGAATTCCATCTGTCGGCCACCGCATTCTTCAGATAGACGCAAGTGATGACTATTGGGGCGCTATCCTCCTCGAAAGCATTGATGGAAAAGAAAGCTACTGTTCTCACGCTAGTGGACAATTCAAACCGTCAGAAAAACACTATCACACAGTGTACAAAGAAGCTTTAGCCGTGAAATATGGAATTCAAAAGTTCGAGTTCCACCTCATCGACCATGCTTTCACCGTCAGACTTGACAATTGTACTTTCCCAAAGATTCTCCACTTCAAGAACAAGCAGCTACCAGACAAACAGGTCCTGCGTTAAAGAATGGTCTCAAGGTATGAATTCACAGTTGAACACATCTCTGGTAAGAAAAATCTCATCCAGATTTTCTCTCCCGACCAGCAAAGAAACCTCCAGGAGATAAGAGGGAATCTCCTTTTACAAAAGCAAAAAGTAAAACAGAGACACACTGATTGCCAGCACATGGCAATTATTACAAACTTTAATAATTATACAAGACAAAATGGGACAGGACCCCCATAGATCATGACGTGTGTCAGGAATAAGATAAGGATGTCGCCATAAAGTTTCAATGGATGAGGGAGGACGTGGTTGTCTTATAGTATGAGCTGTTGATGTGGATGGTAGACATTGCTCCACGATGAGTTGTGAGCTGGAAGGCAGGTATTGCATGGTGCAAGTTCGAGTCCCACCTCATCGGCCATGCTTTTACCGTCAGACTTGATAATTGTGCTTTCCCAAAGATTCTCCACTTCAAGAACAAGCAGGAGGAGCATCAGTGAGGGCAAACATCTTAAGAACTTTGGTATACGGTTTTTTCCGCGTGGTATGATATGATTATTGATTTCCCGATAAGAAGAGATAAAGAAAGAGCTTCGCAACCATGGCATCCAGTTCAAACTAAAGTGAGATTTCTCCTGTTACTATGTCTTCTACTCTTTCCCTTCCTAAATCCTGCACGAAACACTCTGCGGCTAAAATAGAGAATCTTATAGAATATTCTTATATTCCCGACTCTGCACAAATCTCTGAGTCTTCTCTGCCTCTTATCTCTCCATACCAGTTGTATAAACGAAACACTTCTCTTACCCGTAGTATCCGTACTCTCATCTCTACCCGCAGACCTCATCCTAAAGAATACGTACAGTCTTCTAAACTTGACCAGTGTGCTATTCAAGCTACCCAAGCAGAACAGTATGTTACCCTTGAGATTCCACCGGAACTAATCACCCAGTGGAAACATGAAGGCTACACCCATCTCCATCTTGGAGGTGTACGCCTCATCCTTACTCTCCATGGCCGTAAAGGTCTTCCTGTCACAGCCAGAATAGCTTTGCTTGACACCCGCTTCAAAGAGTACCAACATGCTGTCATAGATACTATCCTCACTACTCTCCATGCTGGCAGTGTCCTCCTCACGTTCTATCCAAACTTTAATCTGTCTCTCCAAGACCCAAATCTCTCCACAACCTTTAAAGTCCAGATCCAGCTCCAAGGAGCAGAACAAACCGTAACCTCAAAAATAGCTACACTCCATCACCAACTCGTGTATCGGTTACAAAACCATGCACTCGATCTTCCTACTCCTTACGCTACCACAGATACACTCATGATCTTAGCCGACACAGAAACCATTCCTACCATAGTCCAGATCCCTAAACAGATTCCAAAATCCGAGCTCCTCAAACTCATGCCTCTTGAGTGGTTATCCAATTACGAGAAATTCCATCAAAATTCTCAACCTTTTCAAACCACTTAAACTTCTTTTGAGAGAAGAATAGACGGCACTGTTAAGATGATTTTCCAGTCTCCTACTGAACCTTTCAGTAAGACACCGTCCTTCTCCTATACTGCTATGATTACAGCAGTTGAGCATCCTCAAGAAAACGTCCCTATCCATCACTTTTGTTCAGATGGCTATCCTATCTATGTTGATAAAATAGATGGCCACTTCATATGGGATGTTCCTGGCTCAGGCATGTGTGATCCAGGCTGCACTTGCCTACAAGATTATGATTCCTTTGACGAGGATGAAGATGAACCAAGAAGGCGCAGAAGGCGCAAAAAGAAGGTGATCCATCCTACTCCTTGTAGATCTCCTTCACCTCCTCCTCCAGAGCCACCTAAGCCTGCACCTCCTTTACCCATTTACAATAAAGCCCTCAAAATCATTAGATCTGATCCCTCTTACAAACCCTGCAGATCAGAACTTCCACCTTTGCTACCAACACCACCACCAGTAGTAAACTGCTACATGTTCTCTACCTTCTCCAGTGCTTAAGAGTACCGGTTCCAGAACCAAATTGGTATCTCAACCTTTTGTCTCTTCACCTGTCACTCCTTCTGGACAGCATGAAAAACCCAAACCTTTTGAGTCAGTCCTTAACTGGCAGTCCCAGAATGCTACAGCTCAGAATACAGTGCTCAAACGCCTTGATTCCAAGCTTGATCATATTTCGAACCAGGTGCATCATACTTCCAAAAGAATAGATTCCATTGAATCACAGATGGAACGCATCTACCATGATCTCAAGGTGAGGATTTCCCAACTTGATACTGATTTGCATGCAATGATAAGAAATCGGTATTGGGGTCCTGAGTTCGATCAGAAAGAAGCTGAAATCAGAAAGCTTAAAGCTGAGCTAGCTAGGATTGATGCTGATAAACAACATCAACAACCTCTGTTTCCCAGATCTCCATCTTTACCCATGCCAACTGCCTCATTCAACTCATATCAACCGTTCTATACACCATCAGCTCCTCAGCCATTCAATTATGATAGTTTCTTGGTTTTTCTCACCATACAGAAGCTTACAAACAGGCTGAAGCTAAGCAGCAAGAACTTAGAAAACCTGCTCCACCTAAACCTAAAAGGTCATCCACACCTTCTTCTTCTAGGCCTGTACTTGCTCAAAGGTCTAGTCCTCCTAAACCAATTCCTCCTGTTACCATAGCTGAACCATCTCAGCCTCAACCACCAGTTCAAAGTCCTCCTGAGTCACCTCAGTACACTCCTGTTCAAACCAAGGACAAAGCTCCTATGCATCAGTACTCTCAGCAGATTGTTTCTTCTCCAGAACAATCAGAACCAGAATCAGAACCAAGCTCAGAACCTTCTAAACTAGCATCCTATAATTCGGTCTCATCAGATTCTCAATCTGTTGAATCCCTCTCTGCTTCTTCAGATTCTGAAGCAAATTATGCTGATGTTTCAAAACTTCTCATGGTTCAACCTTCTACCGGATCCAATGAACTTGAGACTACTGAAATCCCTGAAACAGAACCTTCTTCACCTCCTCCTGAAGAAACTGACACCAACAACCAGTTTGCCCAGCCATCATAGCCAAGCCAGCAACAATCAGACACTTCATCAAAACCTGCTAATGGCCCATGGTTTACCCTTGATGACATTCCTCGAAAAAATTGGTATAATCGTTTCCAGGAATTGTGTGCTTGGATTGATGTCCAGATGTTACGGTCAGGTGCAAATAGTTAACATGTTCTCGAAGAATTTTGTTCTAGATTCACAGGCTCACTTCGAGATTGGTATGATAGTCTTGGCACATACAGACAACTCCAGTTCTACCAACTTCCTATTCCCATGCCATTTCTCATTTATATGAACAATTCCTTGGGGAACCAGGCACTGCTACAGAGCTTGCCCGACGTGAGTATCATCAGATGAAATGTTGTTCCTTGTTAATAAAAGACTTGGAATTTCATTACAAGCACATGTCACAGCTCTACTACAAACTTGGAGGGTACAATGATCCATCATTACGGCATGTATTTTTTGCTTCTTTACCAAAGGAATTACAGCCAGAGCTCTAGCGAATTACTGCTCATAAGCTTGAAATTGGACAACTTCCTCTCGGTAAGATTTACTAGTTTGCAGTTGCTTGCTTTGATAAAATGTGTGAACAAAAAGAGTTCTTTTCTGAGTTGATTAAACAGAAAGAACCCTTCAAATCAGCCTGCAAAAAACCCTACCTTGCCATCAAATGTCCATCTGATAAAACTTGTGAGTGTAAGCCCAAGAAGAAAGCCCACTTCTCTAAACACTTCCACAAGTCCAGACACAAGCACTCCAAAAAATCCAAAGGCCCATACAGATATTTCAGAAAAAAGGATCCAAGCCAGTACAGAAAAGTCAAGAGCAGCAAATGCTACATCTGCAAGAAAAAAGGCCACTTTGCCAAAAACTGCCCAATAAGCCGGCCCAATCAGCCCGACTTATCAAGCATCTCTCCAATGCTGAAATGCTCTCTGATAATGAAGACATTGAATCTTGTTTTTTGGAACAAGAAACTTATGATGAGCATACAGTCTTTGCTCTTCAAGCAGATCCTTCCAGCAACAGTGATGAAGAAGATTACCCCTTTGTTCCTGTGTACCAGGTAAAGCAATCTCTTCCTTCTCCTAAACTTCCTCCTACTCCATCTGTCAAGATCCAAATCCTCTCATCAAAGTACTCCACTCTTATCCCTGTCATTGGTTTTATTGATATAGGTTCCCAAAGAACCATGTTAAATCCAAGAGGTGGCGCGGAGTACGTGGCGTTATTACACCAGAGCTATGATACACCCGAATCACAAATAGCTCTTAGCCAGTATCTAAACATAGTACTTCAACACATACCTCCCAAAACTCAAGCCTTCCATGGCTACTTCAACAGGGAGAACAGTGTCGCATACTTTATTCATATACTGATTTCGAGCTAGAACGGATCGATTTCTGGAAAACTTTCTGATGCATAGGATCCTCATAAGAGGCAAGTGCAGAGCATACTCGCTAAAGATATGAGTGAACAAATATTTTCATTGATTCTCTTCTAATTAAGATAAAGAAAGAAAGAGAAGTTTAGCAAACCATAGTTTTGTATTTCGCAAGAGAGATAATGGATTACACCCTGCCTAAACAAGAGAAATGAATTCTCTTATATAGGCGAAGAGAAGCATAGGATGCCTTGGAGACAGGACCCCCAAAGGAATCTACTTTTACAAAAGTAAAACAATAATGCAAAAGCAAACCCAACAAGATAAGGAGATAAGAGGGAATCTCCTTTTACAAAAGCAAAAAGTAAAGCAGAGACACACTGATTGCCATCACATGGCAATTATTACAAACTTTAATAATTATACAAGACAAATGGGACAGGACCCCATTTGGAAGCGGAAGACAGCTGGAATCAGTCAGAGTCATCATCATTATCATCATCATTTCGGGGACCCTGGAGATCACGATCATGACGCTGTAGGGCTTCCATAGTGGAGTGAGGATAAGGTTGGCCTAGCTATTGAGCTGTTGAGGTGGACGGTAAGCATTGCTGGACAATCCGTTGTGAGCTGGAAGGATAATGCTGCATAGTACAAGATTGTCGATCCTGGGTCTGTGAGGAACTGCTGAGACTTGGTTGAGGCAGAAGAGATAGAAATTCTTCCCAAGGGTCTTGGGAGTCTTGAAAAAGAACATCAAGGCCATCAGGACGTTCTTCTTTTATGGCAAGACAGAAGGATAGATATGGACAAGTTCATGACGGGGACCAATGGAGGTATGTTGGATGTTATAATTGTCTGGTTCAACATGGTTGAGTGACTGGAGGAACTGTTGTAATGTTTTGGTGATGTAGGGATCTGAATGGATTAGGTAAGGATGGGTAAAGTTTTGCCATTCATAAACCTGAACATCTTGGTTTCAGGATGTTGGAAATAAGGATGATGGACTATGAAGACAGTGGTGTGGACCAAAATGCAACTTCCCTCATCTGGACCCTCATCTCCACCATCTCCCACCAGACCAAGCCAACCAGTATGTCTCCGTTTTCATTGTCCACCGACCTTATTTCCAACATCCACTTACACGTCTGTTCTGGACACAAAATCAAGTGTACGAATGGAATACATTTCTAAGTACATTCCCTCTCCTCTATCATCCACCAGTTATCTCTGAACTTAAAAGGTTCCTCTATGAACTCAACCACTACAGTCCTCCTGAAAGTCTTATTCTTCTCTCGGTCCTCAGCATGAGATGCTTTTTATCCCTACTCCAGGCCAAGATCCCACTCATGTCACAAACCATTCTCCTCCAGCCTCCGGTATTGTTATCAAGGAAGAACGTCCAGACTACACAGATGTCCTGTGGCAAGATTCCCAGGATCCATGAGAAGAATTCATGTCTCTCTTCTCCTAACCTCATTCAGACACACCAATCCAAGTTCCTGATCTGACATGTACAGAAGCTTCGTCCTCCAGTATGTTCAACACCCCAGGATCCAGCTCACAAGCTCCAGATCCGAATGTGGCCTCCAGTTCTCGACCACCTTGCTGCCACTCACCCGATCCATATAAAGATACCACCAAGTATCCTCTACATTATGAATCACTCCCTTGCGGACACTTCCGACCTGTCTATGATGATGAACCACCATCTCCTCCATCTGAAAGACAAACGTACCATTTCATGCCAGAAGTTCCTCCCTCTGATATTCCAGATCGCTACGCGGACCCACCAAAGCGAAAACCAAAGATTAAAGTCCGGTATCGAGATGCTTGCCCTTGCTCCGCAGACTGTTCCCACTACACCACCTACTATTCTACGGGTGACACTACCGACAGCAGTAGCACTGACGGTGATGGCGACATCACCTATGACACAAGCTAGTCCCTCCGGACCACAAGAAATAGCCAGCTGTCTTGTATATTATGCTTTTACTTGGATAAGGGTCCTGTCTTATCCATATGCTTTATTTCAAAAGCTTCGTCGCTTTGTCATAATTAGTGTGCTTGTCTTTTTCCTTTTTTACTTTTAGCGTGGTGTGTTCTCCTCCTTTCCTTTTGTCTCCAAAGGTGTGCCATCGCGTGGTGTGTTCTCCTCCTTTCCTTTTGTCTCCAAAGGTGTGCCATCGCGTGGTGTGTTCTCCTCCTTTCCTTTTGTCTCCAAAGGTGTGCCATCGCGTGGTGCATTCTCCTCCTTTCCTTTTTTCTCCAAAGGTGTGCCGTCTTAATATGTGGGCGGTTTTCTTCCATGTATAGTCTTTATGGGTCTCATAAGTATGTTGTCTAAAAAGGTGTGCTTGCTTTGTCATGTACGGTGTGCTTGGTTTCTCTCCTATATAAAGGGGTCTTGTAAGCCTTTCAAGGCAAGAAGAAATCAATCAATAATATATGAAGTTTGCTTACCTTATGGCTTTCTAAGTTTCTCATCTCTCTCTCAACTATCTTAGACATTTCAATAGGAACTTCCGTAGTTCATCTTCTATCCTTGATCAACAAGTATGCTCTACACTTGCCTCTCTGAGGATCCTGTGTATCAGAACGTTGTGAACTAGCTCCCTGTGTCTTAACCTCTCAGATTCAAACAGTTAAGCCTAGTTCCGAAGTCACCATTGTGCCTAAAATGGCTGTTTAGGTGAATAAGTAGGGTTAGTGGTAAGACTGTTAGAAGAATGTCAGTGTTAAGTCCTGTTATTGTTCACTAAATGATCCGGTATATCAGCTGGAATACCCGAGCATGCGGGCTACTGGTCCAAAGGATTCTTTGTGAATCATTACTCTGGTTTAACAACGCCACGTACTGACGCATTTGGTGGTATATGACAACCTAAATGGTATCAACCAAGTCAACCTGATTCCACTCCAAAACCTGCAAATGGCCAATTGATGACATTCCCAGGAGACATTGGTATAATCATTTCCAGGAATTCTGTGCCTGGATTGATGTTTAAATGTTGCGGTCCGGAGCAACAAGTCAAAACACGCTCAAGGAATTTACATCCAGGTTCACTGGTTCTCTCAGAGATTGGTTTGATAGTCTTGGAACCTATCGGCAACTCCAATACTGCCAACTTCCCATTGCCCCTGCTATTGCCCATCTCTATGAACAATTCCTTGGACATCAAATGAAGTGTTGCTCTTTGTTATCAAAACACTTAGAGTTTCACTACAAAAGGATGTCCCAGCTTTACTACAAGCTTGGCGGATACAATGATCCGTCTTTACGGCATGTATTTGTAGCCTCATTGCCCAAAGAGCTGCAGCCAGAGTTAGAACGTCAATTTAACCTGCACAGACTTGATGTCGAACAACTTCCTCTTGGTAAGATCTATCAGTTTGCAGTCGCCTGCCTCGAAAAATTGTGTGAACAGAAAGAGTTTTCTCTAACCTCATTAAACACAAAGAACCTTTTAAGTCAGCCTGCAAAAAGCCTTACTTGGCCATCAAGTGTTCCTCTGATAAAACATGTGAGTGTAAGCCCAAAAAGAAAGCCCATTTCTCCAATCATTTCCACAAATCCAAATACCGGTCTTCCAAAAAGTCCAAAGGCCCATACCGTTACTTCAGAAAGAAAGACCCAAGTCAGTACAGAAAGCCCAAGAGCAGTAGATGTTTTAATTGCAAAAAAAAAAAGGCCATTTTGCAAAAAATTGCCGAAATAAGCTGACCCAAGCTGTTCGCCTTATCCAGCATCTCTCTCAAACAGACATGCTCTCAGATCATGAAGACATTGAGTCTTGTTTCTCAGAACAAGATACGTATGACGAGCATACTGTTTTTGCTCTTCAAGCTGATCCTTCCAGTAGTGACGACGATGGTAGTCCTCCAGTCCCTGTATATCAGGTCAGTCATACACCATCACCTCTTCTTACTCCATCCATTAAACTCCATGTTCTTCCTTCAAAATACTCCACACCAGTTCCAGTCACAAGTTTTATAGACATTGGCTTACAAAAGAGTATCCATTCTTCCAGCCCATTGTTGGGAAAAACACACAGAACACTACCGTGCTGCAAATGGTAAATTGTTTCAATCCCATTTGATATATATATATATATCTTAGGTTGTCATATACCACCAAATGCGTCAGTACGTGACGATTTAGTGAACAATAACAGAACTTAACACGGACATTCTTCTAACAGTCTTACCACTAACCCTACTTATTCACCTAAACAGCCATCTTAGGCACAACGGTGACTTCAGAACTGGGCTTAACTGTTTGAATCTGAGAGGTTAAGACTCAGGGAGCTAGTTCACAACGTTCTGATACACAGGATCCTCAGAGAGGCAAGTGTAGAGCATACTTGTTGATCAAAGATAGAAGATAAACTACGGAAGTTCCTATTGAGATGTCTAAGATAGTTGAGAGAGAGATGAGAAACTTAGAAAGCCATAAGGTAAGCAAACTTCATATATTATTGATTGATTTCTTCCTTTATATAGGGGAGAAACCAAGCACACCGTAGTTGACCAAGCAAGCACACCTTTTTAGAAAACATACTTATGAGCACACCTATTCTGATTACACAAGGAAGAAAACCACCCACGTATTAAGATGGCACACCTTTAGAGACAAAAGGAAAGGTGGAGAACATACCACGCGTTGGCACACCTTTAGAGACAAAAAGAAAGGTGGAGAACATACCACCCTAAAAGCAAAAAAGGAAAAAGACAAGCACACTAATTATGACAAAGTGACAAAGTTATAAAGCATATGGATAAGACAGGACCCTTATCCAAGCATAATATACAAGACAGCTGGCGACTTCTTGTGGTCCGGATGGACTAGCTTGTGTCATAGGTGATGTCACCATCACCGTCAGTGCTACTGCTGTCGGTAGTGTCACCCGTAGAATAGTATGTGTTGTAGTGGGAACAGTCTGCGGAGCAGGGACAATTGTCTCGATAGCGGACTTTAATCTTGGGTTTTCGCTTTGGTGGGTCCGCGTAGCGATCTGGAATATCAGAGGGAGGAACTTCTTTCATGAAACGGTACGTCTGTCTTTCGGATGGAAGAGATGGTGGTTCATCATCATAGACAGGTCGGAAATGACCGCAAGGGAGAGATTCATAATGCAGAGGGTACTTGGTGGTACCTTCATATGGATCTGGTGAGTGAGAGCAAGGTGGTTGAGAACTGGAGGCCACATTCGGATCTGGAGCTTGCGAGCTGGATCTTGGGGTGTTGAACATACTGGAGGATGGAGCTTCTGTACATGTCAGATCAGGAACTTGGATTGGTGTATCTGAATGAGGTTGGGAGAAGAGAGACATGAATTCTTCCCATGGATCTTGAGAATCTTGCCATAGGACATCTGTGTAGTCAAGACGTTCTTCCTTGATAACAATACCGGAGGCTGGAGGAGAATGATTTGTGACATGAGTGGAATCTTGGCCTGGAGTAGGAATAAAAAACATCTCATGCATGGGGACCGAGAGAAGTATGGTGAATAAGACTTTCAGGAGGACTGTAGTGGTTGAGTTCATAGAGGAACCTTTTAAGTTCAGAGATAACTGGTGGATGATAGAGGAGAGGAAATGTACTTGGAAAGGTATTCCATTCGTACACTTGGTTTTGTGTCCAGAACAGACGTGTGACTGGATGTTGGAAATAGGGTCGGTGGACAATGAAGACGGAGACATACTGGTTGGCTTGGTCTGGTGGAAGATGGTGGAGATTGTTTTGGTAGTAAAGAGTGTGGAGTTCTTTTCGCCACCATGTAAGTGGAGAAAACCATTCCAGGAGGGTCCAGATGAGGGAAGTTGCATTCTGGTGATCATTGAGGTGATTCTGTAAAGGAACAAGAGGAAATGTAAGAGTAGTAGCATATAATGCCATGAGGCACCACATGTACCATAACTCATCATCTGTGAATTCTCTGGTAGGATGAAGGAACAGACCTGTAAGGAATACACAATCAAGATGGAAAGAAAGGAAACTTTCAGGGGTGTGATGTTGGACATTAAAAAGATATCGAAAGATAAACTTTTTGGCATAATCTTGAATTTGATGGACACTGGAGAAAGTGGTTTGTGGAGGAAAAGCTCTGATAGATAAAGCATGGTTCATATATGGATGAGTAGATTGGGAAAAAGGAGGAACTGAAGGAGTCACCATTGCTATGACTGGAAATGAGAGATTAGAGGAGATATGGACAATTTCTTTGGAGGCTGGTGGTCTGGTGAGGAGATCAGGGATGAGGTTTGTATCCCTTTTTATATGCTGGACTATGAAGTCATATCGGGAGAACCAAGTCTTTAAACTGAGGAGTCTTTTGTCTGGGAGTGTTTTTTGTTTGAAGTCAAGGATTTTTGGAAAAGCCGAATTATCAAGTCGGACAAGAAAGTTATGGCTGATGAGGTGGAATTTAAATTTCTTTATGCCATACTTTACTGCTAGGATCTCTTTATAGATCACATGATAATTCTGTTCCGCGGTGGAGAATTTGCCACTTGCATGTGCACAGAAATGTTCTTTTCCGTTTACTTCCTCAAGAAGGATGGCACTCTAATAAAGATCACTGGCGTCGGTTTGAAGGATTCGGTTTCCATTGGATGGGATTTTGAATGGAGGAGGATCTTGGGCAATCTTTTTGAGTGTGGCGACAGCTGTATCTTGGGCAGGACCCCAAGGAGGAGGATTCTTTTTTAACATGAGGGACAGCTGGCTCACATGAATAGTAACTCTATGAATAAAGTCACGAAGGTAATTGATGATCCCTAAAAACTGTTGGACTTGTTTTTTGGTGAAATTGGACTCAGGGAAATGTAACAGTTCTTGGGCTATGTGTGGACCGGGATGGTAAGTACCATCTTGTATGACCATTCCTAGGAAGTTGATGGAAGATTGGGCCAGAATACTCTTTTTATCAGAGAGCATGATGCCATAGGTTTGGAGGATTTCATGGAATTGGGCCAAGAGAAGTTCATGGGTTTTATGGTCTTTTGAGAAGAGGAGAATGTCATCTATGTAAACCAATGAGTAGGATCTTGGCCTGGAGTAGGGATAAAAAGCATCTCATGCTGAGGACCGAGAGAAGTATGGTGAATAAGACTTTCAGGAGGACTGTAGTGGTTGAGCTCATAGAGGAACCTTTTAAGTTCAGAGATAACTGGTGGATGATAGAGGAGAGGAAATGTACTTGGAAAGGTATTCCATTCGTATACTTGATTTTGTGTCCAGAACAAACATGTAACTGGATGTTGGAAATAGGGTCGGTGGATAATGAAGGCGGAGACATACTGGTTGGCTTGGTCTGGTGGAAGATGGTGGAGATTGTTTTGGTAGTAAAGAGTGTGGAGTTCTTTCCGCCACCATGTAAGTGGAGAAAACCATTCCAGGAGGGTGCAGATGAGTGAAGTTGCATTCTGGTGATCATTGAGGCAAAGGGAAATGTAAGAGTAATAGCATATAATGCCGTGAGGCACCACATGTACCATAACTCATCATCTGTGAAATCTCTAGTAGGATGAAGGAAAAGACCTGTAAGAAATATACAGTTAGGATAAAAGAAAGGAAACTTTCAGGGGTGTGATATCGAAAGATAAATTTTTTTGCATAATCTTGAATTTGATGGACACTGGAGAAAGTGGTTTGAGGAGGAAAAGCTCTGATAGATAAAGCATGGTTAATATATGGATGAGTAGATTGGGAAAATAGAGGAACTGAAGGAGTTATCATTGCTATGACTGGAAATGAGAGATTCGAGGAGATATGGACAATTTGTTTGGAGGCTGGTGGTCTGGTGAGGAGATCAGGGATGAGGTTATCCCCTTTTATATGCTGGACTATGAAGTCATATCGGGAGAACCAAGTCTTTAGACTGAGGAGTCTTTTGTCTGGGAGTGTGTTTTGTTTGAAGTCAAGGATTTTGGGAAAAGCTGAATTATCAAGTCGGACAAGAAAGTTATGGCTGATGAGGTGGAATTCAAATTTCTTTATGCCATACTTTATTGCAAGGATCTCTTTATAGATCACATGATAATTCTGTTCTGCGGTGGAGAATTTGCCACTTGTATGTGCACAGAAGTGTTCTTTTCCATTTACTTCTTCAAGAAGGATGGCACTCCAATAAAGATCATTGACATCAGTTTGCAAGATTCAGTTTCCATTGGATGAGATTTTGAGTGGAGGAGGATTTTGGGCAATCTTTTTTAGTGTGGCGACAGCTATATCTTGGGGAGGACCCCAAGGAGGAGGATTCTTTTTTAACATGAGGGACAACTAGCTAACATAAATAGTAACTCTAGGAATAAAGTCATGAAGGTAATTGATGATCCCTAAAAATTGTTGGACTTGTTTTTTGGTGAAATTGGACTCAGGGAAATGTAACAGTTCTTGGGCTATGTGTGGACCGGGATGATAAGTACCATCTTGTATGACCATTCCTAGGAAGTTTATGGAAGATTGTGCCAGAATACTCTTTTTGTCAGAAAGCATAATGCCATAGGTTTGAAGGATTTCATGGAATTGGGCTAAGAGAAGTTCATGGGCTTTGTGGTATTTTGAGAAGAGAAGAATGTCATCTATGTAAACTAATGAGCTGTAGATAATGGGCTCAAAGATTTTTATCATAACTTTTTGGAACAATGACGGGGCCACCTTAAGACCAAATGGCATGACACGCCATTGGTAATGGGCATTAGGTATACAAAGTGCAGTTTTGGGCCGGTCATCAGGGTGAACACCAAGTTGCCAAAAACTGGCTTTGAGATCAAATTTGGAAAATACCTTTGCATCTTGGAGATGGACAAATAAGGACTGAATTTTGGGCAAAGAAAATTTATCATCTCTGAGGAAACAGTTCAAGGGTTGGTAGCCAATGACCAGCCTCTTTTTTCCTCGAACTTTTTCAGACCGTTTTTCCACATAAAGGCTTGGCAAGCCCATTGAGAGTCTGTGGGCTCAATAAGGCCTTGTTAGAGCAACTGGGCACATTCCTGTTGGGCCAAGAGGAGGTCTGAGGGTGACATGCCAGGATGAGTGGCTTTGGTAGGATTAAGATCCTCATTAAGCGTAAAGGGAAGCTTAATAAAGAAATCCAGATTTTTCCAGAGGGGAAAAGGATGGTTGAACTGTGTATGAGAATCAGCACAAAATTTCAGGTGCTTTTGGGAAATGGGCTGATATGATGGTATTGCATCAGATAAAGAATACAAACGGAGAACGTCTGTTTAAGTTTTGTATTGCTTTTTGTACAAGATACCATCTGCAGTGATGTAGAGCTTTGAGGCTTTGGAAAGGAGGTCAAAGCCAATGAGCAAGTCTTTGTTGGGTAAGTCTGATCCAATAAGTTTGGACCAAAGGATGCAATGGAGAAGAGTTGGATTCCAACAAGGTGTTTTGTGATCAAGTAAGTTTGGAAAAGTTGACCATCTGCGGCTCTAAAATATTCATGATGAGTAGTCCAGAGCTGAGTAGGAAGAATAGACATGTGAAGCATACTTCTTTAAGAGCCTGTGTCAATGAATCCAATGGCAGGAACTGGTTTTTCATATTTGCTGGGGACAGTATGGATTTTGATTGAAGGAATAGGGGGTTGTGCTAGTAGAACTGGTGGAGCAATGGCACTGGTTAGATAGCATGGACAATATCAAAATCTTCAACCACACTATCTTCACTATCAGAGGATGCCAGGGCAAAGGCTGTGTCTTGGTCTGCATATTTTTGTTCAGAATAGAAAGACTCAATGTCATCGGTTGGAGAAAGAGATGACTGGAGATGTTGAATAAGTCGGGCAGACTTGGCAGGCTTATTAGGACAATCCTTTGCAAAGTGGCCTTTCTTTTTGCAAAGAAAACAACGGCTGTGTTTGGCTGATCTGGACTTTGAGGGATCTTTTCGCCTAAAATAGCGATAAGATTTCTTTGACCGAGGTTTAGATGGATTGGCTGAACGTTTGGTTTTGTATTTGGTGAAGTGTTTGGATTTTTTCGGGGAACAGTGACACTTTTTCTCATGTTTGCATTTTATTTGTAGATGAGGTTTCTTGCATGAGATCTTTGAAGAATTCTTTTCTTTCACAGATGCGCTCTAAACAGAAAAGTGCAAGCTGATAAATCTTTACTAGAAAAAGATTGTCAATGCTTAAGTGAAGCATTTGTAATTGGCCTTAGAAGTCTGCTTGAATATCTTTGGGGAGAGAGGCAATGAAGACATGCTTTAAAGTGGAATCATTGAAGCCACCAAGTTTGTAGAACAAAGTGGACATTCTTTTGAAGTGATAATCTAGATCTTTCTGTTGCAGGGAACAACACTTCATTTGCATTTATTCCTTTCTGGTAATATCTAATGCTGCAGTGGATTCACCAATGAAGGTTTCATAAATTGTGCTAAGAACAGAAGCAGCATTTGGAAATTGTATGACCTGTAACTGTCTGTATTCTCCAAGACTATCCCACCAATCTCGGAGTGAATCCAAAAATCGAGTTGCGAATTCTCTGAGGACAGTTGGAAGATCGGTATCGGGTCTAGTTAGCTGGAGATCAATCCAGGCAGAAAATTCTTGAAGTCTGCTAGGCCATTTGATTCGAGGGACATCATCAAAAGTGAACCAGGGACCATTTGATGGTTTGGTTGAAGCAGGTTGGTGTCGTACATGAGGGATATCATGGGGAAGATCCTCAAAATTGAGAGGATCCTAAGTGGTTTCTTCTAGAGGTGACATAGGAGCATCCGGGTTTGTATCTACCATGAGAAGATGGGAACCGTCAGCATAATCCTTATCAGAATCATAAGAGGATTCTGTTGGTAGAGTAGTTGCATTAAGGCTTGAGGACTTAGAGGACTGGGCAGATAACTCTTCTTCAGAATCTTCATTAAGAGGAAGATTTGAAGAAAGCGTATGCTGAGATAGCATATGAGTTGTGTAAGGATCTGCAGGTTGTTTATCTTTCTAAGTGAAATGAGACGTGTCTAGTGGAGGAGTTGGCTCAGATATAGTAAGAGGAGGCATAGACACTGTGTTTGGAGATTGGGTATAAATTGGAGAGTGAGGAGCGTGAGATTGCCGTGGAGGTACAGTATAGGATGAAGAGGCTTGAGTTGGTTGTTGTACTGGAGTCGGTTTCGGTTTTGGAACATATGTTGGAACTTGAGGTTTTGTTGGTTTTCGGAAGAGGGTAGAAGTCATTCCAAATACTTTGGAATAATCTGTAGGTTGTTTGGCTTGTGAGGGATTATAGAAAGGTTGATATTGGCTGAATACTGGAGTAAAAAAAGGGAATTGATTTGTTGGTGGAAACAATGGAGGTTGCTTGTCAGCTTCAATTTTAGAAAGCTCAGCTTTTAGCCTTTTGATTTCAGCTTCTTTCTAGGTAAACTCAGGACCCCAATAGCTGTGTTGGATCGTTTGTCTGAGCTCAGTATCGAGCTGTTGAATACGATTCTTTAGGCCAAGGTGGATCTGTTCAAGCCTGGAAGCCAGGTTGTCAACCTGAGATGAAGTTGCCGGATCTGTTCAGTAACAGTTCCGATTTTTGAATCGATTTTCTAGAGCATATTGTTATGAGCTAAGGCATTCTGTGTTTGCTAATTCAAGACTGTTTCAAAGGGTCTTGGTTCTTCAGGTTGGCCATTTGAAGCTATGGTTGAAGGGACGTAAGGTCGGGAGACTGTGGATGTCTGTTGATCCACGGACTTTTCAAGAGCAGGAAATTGGGATGTATATACCGGAGAAACCGGGGTAAACATATAGCAAGCCAAGGGCTGTGGCAATGTTGGCAAAAGCGGAGGTAATTCAGATCTAGAAGGAGGAGCATAGGATTGCTCAGATCTGATTATCTTCAAGGCTTTTTTGTAGATAGGCAAAGAGGAGCAGGTTTTGGAGGTTCTGGAGGAGGAGGAGAAGGAGATCTGCAAGGAGACCGAGGATGGATGACTTTCTTTCCACTTCGCCTACGGCGAGGTTCATTATCTTCATCCTCTTCAAGATAATAATCATCAAGGCATGTACATCCTGGGTCACACATACCTGAACCAGGAACATCCCAGATGAAGTGACCATCGATTTTTGCGACATAGATAGGATGACCATCTTTGTCAAAAGAGTAGATGGGTATTTTTTCTTGGACATTTGGGACTGACTGGATCATAGCTGTAAAGGATAGCCTGGGAAGAGTCTGTTCTTGTTCTGGAGCCTGAGGCTGTTTGAAGGTCATTCGAACGGTTCTATCATTCCATTTTTCAAACATAGCCTGTGAAGTTTGAATTGGTTGGGAGTTTTGGTGGAATTGCTCGTAATTCGTAAGCCATTCCAAAGGCATAAGCTTTAGGAGGTCAGGTGGATGATTGTGGGCAAGGAGTAGGTAGATCAAGGGCATGATTTTGGAGACGGTAGACCAGCTGATGGTGCAAAGTTGCCATCTTGGAAGTGACAACTTGTTTAGCTCCTTGGAGTTGGATCTGAACCTTTAAAGCTGTGGGCAAGTTTGGATCTTGCAAGGATAGGTTGAAATTTGGGTAGAAGGTGATCAAAGCACTACCGGCATGGAGTGTTGTGAGGACTGTACCGATAACGGCAGGTTGGTAGTCTTTGAATCTGGTGTCTAGAAGTGCTAGACGAACAGTAACCGGAAGACCTTTTCGGCCATGGAGAGTAAGGATGAGACGAATACCACCTAGATGTAGATGAGTATAACCTTCTCGTTTCCAAGAGGTTATGAGCTCAGGAGGAATTTCTTATGTGACATATTGCTCAGCTAAGGTAGACTGAAGGGCACATTGATCAAGTTTAGACGATTGAATATATTCTTTGGGAGTAGGACGACGAGTAGAGATAAGAGTACGGATACCACGAACTAAAGACGTATTTCGCCTATACAAGGAATAGAGACTAATTAACGGCATAGCAGACTCACTAACTTGTGCAGACTCGAGAATATAAGAATATTCTACTAGATTTTCTATTTTATACACAACTGACTTTGAACATGATGAAGGTAGCGACAAAGTAGACGATAAAGTAACAGGAGTAGTAGACGCAGTATTGTTTGAGGTTGAAGCCATGTTTGGAAGTTTCTCTCTCAACTTTTCTAAGACAAACTCTTTAAGAATTACCATATACCACCCTCAGGAAGGACGAAACAGTGGCTCTGATACCATTCTCCTCCATCCTCCGGTATTGTTACCATTCTCCGTTTCTAAGCCATGTTTGACAGCAAGGACTTCTTTGTAAACTGTGTGGTAATGCTTTTCAGAGTCTTTAAACTGTTCACTAGTATGTGCACAGTATTCTTCTTTATCACCGATTTTTTCTAAAAGCACGGCTCCCCAAAAATCATCACTAGCGTCGGTTTGTAAGATTCAATGGAAGACAGAAGGTATCTTCAGAGATAGTGGTTGCTGACACATCCCCTTTAATTGCTGTATGGCTACGGTTTGGAGAGGCCCCCAAGGTAGGGTAGACTTCTTGAGCATGGCTGATAAGTGGCTGGTGTACTGAACAACTTTGGGGAAAAATTCTCAAAGATAGTTAACAATCCCAAGAAACTGTTGGATTTGTTTCTTTGTGAGCTGTTCATCAGGGAAATGACACAATTCCTGGGCAATGTGAGGACCTGGGCGATAATGGCCATCTTCAATAATCATTCCGAGGAATTCAATGGATGATTGGCCGAGGATGCTCTTTTTTGGAGACAACATAATACCATGAGTATCAACAATCTGGAGGAATTGTTGTAGTAGTTTCTGGTGAGCTTTATGATTATCTGAAAAGAGCAAAATGTCATCAATGTAAATAAGAGCACTGGATAGGATTGGTTCAAAAATTCGAGTCATGGCTTTTTGAAAAATGGATGGAGCTATTTTGAGGCCAAAGGGCATGACGGTCCATTGACAGTGAGCATTTGGAAGGCAAAAAGCAGTTTTGGGCCTTTCAGAGGGCTGGATGCCAAGTTGCCAAAACCCCGATTTGAGGTCAAACTTGGAAAAAACTATAGCTTTGCTAATATGGACAAATAAGGAACCAATTTTGGGCAAAAGGAATTTGTCATCTTTGAGAAAACAGTTTAAAGGTTGGTAATCAATCACAAGAGGTTTTTTACCGCGCTTTATTTTAGAGCGCTTTTCAACATAGAAGGCTTGAGAAGCCCAATCAGACTGGGCTGGTTTAATAAGACTTTGGGCCAAAAGTTAAGCACAATCATTTTGGGCTAGTTTGAGATCAGATGGTGTCATTCCCGGGCGTGTGGCTTTGGTAGGATTTGTCTTCATTGAGCTTGAATGGTAGCTAATGAAGAAATCTGGATTTTTCCACAACGGTTTAGGGTGGTCAAAGAGGTTATGACTTTCTAGGTAAAAGGGTAAGAGTTTGTCTTTTACGGGTTGGTATGGAGGTGCAGCATCTGACAAAGTAAACATCTTTAAAACATTAGTATATGGTCAGTAACAGTTATGTGAAGATGAAGGATAACAAGTTAAAGGATATCAAATCCTACTAGATAGTACAGTTTGGGAAGAACTGAATACCAATAGATTTTTTAGAGATAAGATGAGACAGGAATACTTCACCATTGGCAGCATGGTAATATACCTTGTGAGATACCCATTGGGATGAAGGAAGAATGGAAGGGTTCATCATGCTCTTTTGAGAACCAGTGTCAAAGAAACCAATGACAGGGATAGGTTTATCATGTTTAGAAGTGAGGATTCGGAGTTTAACAAAGGGGGTAGGTCGAGATGGTGGAAGAAGCTGTATTTGATAAACACGAACAGATGGAGTATCACTGTCATCATTGGAAGACGAGGGATCATCATGAATAGCAAAGGCTGTATGCTCATTGCATGAATCTTGTTTAGTGTAACAGGATTCAATGTCATCATGGTCTGAGAGCATATTAGAGGTTCTAAGATGATGGACAAGTCTGAAAGCTTGAGCGTTCTTATTAGGGCAATTTTTTACAAAATGCCCTTTCTAAATGAAGTAACGACTGCCTTTAGGTTTTCTGTACTGGCTGGGATCTTTCTTGCCAAAGAATCTGTAGGTTTTGGATTTTTTGGCACGAAACTTGGATTTGTGAGAGTGTTTAAAGAAATGCCTTTTCTTTTTGGGTTGACACTCACAGTGTTTGCCAGAAAGACATTTTATGGCAAGGTGGTTCTTTCTTTTTGATCATGTCTGTAAGGAATTCTTTTTGCTCACAGATCTTTTCAAGGCAGGCTAGCTCAAACTGGTAAATCTGTCCAAGAGGAAGTTGATTTACATCCAGATAATGAACATTGAATTGTCGCAGAAGTTCTGGCTGTAACTCCTTAGGAAGAGAGGCAATGAAAACATGACGTAGAGAAGGGTCATTATATCCATTGAGCTTGTAGTACAGTAGGGACATCGGAGAGAACAACATTTGATCTGGTGGTATTCTCGTCTGGCTAATTTTTGGGCAGTACTAGGTTCACCTAAGAATTGCTCATAGATATGGCCAACGGCCGCAGAAATGTTTGGAAACTGGACAAATTGGAGTTGCCTGTATGTCCCAAGACTATCAAACCAATCTCGCAGAGATCCCGTGAAACGAGAAGTGAGCTTTTTGAGAGTATTTTTTATAGTAGCTCCGAGATGTAACATCTGGACGTCAATCCAAGTAGAGAATTCCTGAAACCTTGTATTCCATTGGCTTCGAGGATTATCATCAACAGTAAACCAAGGACCATATGAAGGTCTGGGTCTAGGGCTAAGATCAGGTTGAGCAGGAGGAGAATGCTCTTCAGTCACATCTTCCATCTCAGGTGGAGGAGGAGAAGATGGTTGTGACTCTTGTCCAGGTGGTGCAGTAGGTGGTTCATTGGATCCGGAGGAGGCTTGAACCATAAGCAGTCTACATACGTCATCTTAATAGGATTGAGAATCTGAAGAGCCGGATTCTGAGTCATTACTGGAGATACTGTTTTTAGGCATAACAGTCTGCGAAGAATACTGATGGAGAACCGGCTTGGAGTATATTGTGGTGAAGGTGGAGGACTAGACTGTGTAGGAACAGTAGGAGGACTTGGTCCAGTCATTGTAAGAGGAGTTGGTGGTGTTTTAGTAACTTTGGGTTGGAAAGAGAAAGAAGAGGTTGTGGGCCTTCTTCTTTGTGCAGCAGCTTTCTGAGCTTCTGCCGTTTGGGCTTCTTCGGCAACTTTGAATACCTCAGTGTGAGATAATCCACAGAACCGAGCATAGTCGAATGGCTGTTGAGTCTGAGGAGGACTATAAAAGGATTGGAAAGAGCTGAATGAAGGCATTGGCATAGGCAGAGTCTGAGATTTGGCAAAGAAGGGCATCTGCTGTTACTTATCTGCATCAATCCGAGCTAATTCAGCTTTCAACTGTCCGATTTCGGGTTCTTTTTTGTCAAACTCGGGGCCCCAATATTGGTTGCGAATCGTTGCATGGAGGTCAGAGTCCAACTGAGAAATTTGTGCTTTCAAGTCAAGATAGATTCGTTCCATCTGGGCTTCAATAGAATCTATCTTTTTAGAAGTTTGTTGGACTTGTGAAGAGACACGTTCAACCTTAGAGTCAAGGTGCCGCAAGACTTTGGTTTGAGCTTTGGCATTTTGAGTTTCAGTTTAAAACAGACTCAAAATGTCGAGGATCTTCTGTCTATCTAGAGGGAGTGACAGGAGAAGAAACATATGGCTGGACAACAACTTTAGACTGTGAATCTGTACTTTTTTCCAGAGCAGGAAAGCTTTCATCATAGGTGCTGGAAAAAGAGGAGAATATCATACAGTCTTGTATTTTGGGCTGAATCGGAGCAAGTTGTGTTGGAGGTTTACAGGATAGGAAAGAATTATGCTTTTTAAGATAAGCCAAGCCTTTTCTGTATATGGGAAAAGGAGCACCAGAATCAATGTTGTCTGGTGGTTGATAAGGCGGAGATCTACAAGGAGAGTCAGGGGGAGATCTCTTTTTCTTTCGCCTTCTTCGTGGCCTTCTGTTGGAATCATCATCACTATCGGTGGATTCATCTTGGCATGGACAACCAGGGTCACACATATGGGCTTCAAGAACATCCCATATAAAATGGCCGTCTACTTTGTCAACATAGATTGGGTAGCCATTAGCAGAAAAGCTGTGAATGGGAACATCTTTTTGTCCCGTTTGGACCGCAGAGATCATGGCAGTATAAGAAAAGGATGATGATCTGGCAAGAGTTTCTGTAGGAGGCTGAAAAGTCATCTTTACAGTGCCATCAAATCTTTTCTCAAAAGATGTTTCGGAAGTATAGAGCGGCTGAGAATTCTGATGAAACTTTTCATAGTTTGATAACCACTCAAAAGGCATAAGCTGTAAGAGCTCAACTTTAGGTATTTGTCGTGGGATCTGAACTATGGTTGGGATGGTATCTGTATCAGCAAGGATCATTAAAGTGTCGGTGGCTGTGTGAGGAGTAAGTAGATCAAGTGCATGGTTTTGAAACTGATACACTAGCTGATGATGTAAGGTAGCAATCTTGGAAGTAACAGACTACTCTGCTCCTTGAAGCTGGATTTGAACTTTGAAAGTTATGGGTAGGTTCAGATCTTGTAAGGATAGGTTGAAGTTGAGATAAAAGGTAAGAAGAACACTGCCTGCATAGAGTGTAATTAAGATGGTGCCAATGATGGCATGTTGGTATTCTTTGAAGCGGGTATCAAAGAGAGCCAGACGGGCTGTAACAGGTGAGCCTTTTCTGCCATGGAGAGTTAAGATAAGTCTTACACCCCTGAGGTAGAGGTGAGTATAGCCTTCTCTTTTCCACTGGGTGATTAACTCTGGAGGGATTTCCAAAGTCACATATTGTTCAGCAATAGTGGCTTGAAGAGCACACTGGTCGAGTCTAGAAGACTGGACATATTCTTTTGGAACAGATCTTCGAGTAGAGATTAAGGTACGAATACCTCTAGTGAAAGAAGAGGGTCTTTTATATAACTAATAAGGACTGATTAAGGGCATGGAGGATTCAGAGATCTGGGCAGAATCTGGAATATAGGATTATTCAACTAAGTTTTCTATTTTTGAGGATGAATGTTTGGTACAAGAACGAGGAAGAGAAATAGTAGATAAAAGAGTAACAGGAGAAGCCGAAGCTATGTTTGGTGAACTAAAACTAGAACTAGAGGCCATAGGAAGAGATATCTTTCTTTATCTTCTTATTAGAAAACAATGAATCATATCATACCACTTTGAAAAAAGGGATGGCTCTGATACCCGGTTGGTGCGGAGTACGTGCTAGAGCAATGATACACTAAGTATCCTTTGGACCAATAGCCTGCATGCTCGGGTTTCTAGCCGATATACCCAAATAGCTTGGTGCCATTATCAAGAAGATGACTTCAACACTTACCACCCAAAACAAAAGTCTTTCCTATCCTGTAAACCTCCAGCACAACTTGCTCCCGTTAAGCCCAAAATACAAGACGGTATGATGTTCTCCTCTTTTTCCAGCACCTATGATGAAAGTTTTCCTGCTCTGGAAAAAAGTATAGATTCACAATCTAAAGTTGTTATCCAGCCATATGTTTCTTCTCCTGTCACTCCTTCTAGACAAACAGAAGTCCTCGACCTTTTAAGTCTGTTTTAAACTGGCAAACTTAAAATGCCAGAGCTCAAAACAAAGTCTTGCAGCACCTTGACTATAAGTTGAATGTGTCTCTTCACAAGTCCAACAAACTTATGAAAAGATAGATTCTATTGTAGCCCAGATGGAAGGAATCTATCTTGACTTAAAAGCACGAATTTCTCAGTTAGACTCTGACCTCCATGCAATGATTCGCAACCAATATTGGGGACCCGAGTTTGACAAAAAAGAAGCCGAAATTCGACAGTTGAAAGCTGAATTAGCTCGGATTGATGCAGATAAGCAACAGCAGATGCCCTTATTTGCCAAATCTCAGACTCTGCCTATGCCAACGCCTTCATTCGACTCTTTCCAATCCTTTTATAGTCCTCTTCAGACTCAACAGCCGTTCAACTATGCTCGGTTCTTTGGATTATCTCACATTGAGGTATTCAAAGCTGCCGAAGAAGTCCAAAGGGCAGAAGCTCAGAGAGCTGCTGCACAAAGAAGAAGGCGCACAACCTCTTATTCCTCTTTCCAACCCAAAGTTACTAAAACACCACCAACTCTTCCTCTTACAATGACAGGACCAAGTCCTCCTACTGTTCCTACATAGTCTAGTCCTCCACCTTCACCACAATATACTCCAAGTCTCCTAACTAAAGATAAAGAACCTCTCTATCAGTATCCTTCGCAGACTGTTATGCCTAAAAACAGTATCTCCAGTAATGACTCAGAATTCAGCTCTTCAGATTCTCAATCCTATGAAGAATTTTCATCCTCTTCAGATTATGAATCGGCCTATGCTGACGTATCTAGACTGCTTATGGTTCAACCCTCCTCAGGATCCAATGAACCACCTACTGCACCACCTGGACAAGAATCACAACCATCTTCTCCTCCTCCACCTGAGATGGAAAATGTGACTGAAGAGCATTCTCCTCCTGCTCAGCCTGATCCTAGCCCTGGACCCAAACCTTCACATGGTCCTTGGTTTACTGTTGATGATATTCCTCGAAGCCAATGGAATACAAGGTTTCAGGAATTCTCTTCTTGGATTGACGTCCAGATGTTACGTCCCGGCGCTACTATAAAAGATACTCTCAAAGAGTTCACTTTTCATTTCACGGGATCTCTGTGAGATTGGTTTGATAGTCTTGGGACATACAGGCAACTCCAATATGTCCAGTTTCCGAACATTTCTGTGGCCGTTGACCATATCTATGAACAATTCTTAGGTGAACCTGGTACTGCCCAAGAATTAGCCAGACGAGAATGCCACCAAATGAAATGCTGTTCTCTCCAATTCCGCGATCTTGAGTTTCACTACAAGCGGATGTCCCTACCGTACTACAAGCTCAATGGATACAATGACCCTTCTCTACGTCATGTTTTCATTGCGCCTCTTCTTAAGGAGTTGCAGCCAGAACTTCTGCGACAATTCCATGTTCATCATCTGGATGTAAATCAACTTCTTCTTGGAAAGATTTACCAGTTTGCCATAGCCTGCTTGAAAAGATCTGTGAGCAAAAAGAATTCCTTACAGACATAATCAAAAAGAAAGAACCCCAGAAAGGAGCCTGTAAAAAACCACACCTTGCCATAAAATGTCCTTCTGACAAACACTGTGAGTGTCAACCCAAAAAGAAAAGGCATTTCTTTAAACACTCTCACAAATCCAAGTTTCGTGCCACAAAATCCAAAACCTACAGATTCTTTCGCAAGAAAGATCCCAGCCAGTACAGAAAACCTAAAGGCAGCCGTTGCTTCATTTGCAAGAAGAAGGGCATTTTCCAAAAAATTTCCCTAATAAGAACGCTCAAGCTGTCAGACTTGTCCATCATCTTAGAACCTCTACTGAACAAGATTCATGCGATGAGCATACAACCTTTGCTATTCATGATGATCCCTCGTCTTCCAGTGATGACAGTGATATTCCATCTGTTCCTGTTTATCAAATACAACATCTTCCACCATCTCGACCTACCCCCTCTGTTAAACTCCAAATCCTCACTTCTAAACATGATAAACCTATCCCTGTCATTGGTTTCCTTGACACTGGTTCTCAAAAGAGCATGATGAATCCTTCCATTCTTCTTTCATCCTAATGGGTATCTCACACAGAATATTACTGTGCTACCAACGGTGAATTATTCCAGTCTCATCTTATCTCTAACGAACCTATTGGTATTCAGTTCTTCCCAAACTGTACTATCTGGGTTAAAATTATTGGTTCCAATCTCCGTGACAAAGATTTGCAGGTAGGATTTGATATCCTTCAACTTGTCATAAGTAAATGTTTCAACCGTATACTAATGTTTTAGAGATGTTTGCTTTGTCAGACGTTGCACCTCCATACCAACCCATAAGAGACAAACTCTTACCCTTTTGCCCAGAAAGTCATAACCTCTTTAACCACCCTAAACCGTTGTGGAAAAATCCAGATTTCTTCATCAACGAAGACATAAATCCTACCAAAGCGCCACACCCGGGAATGACACCATCTGATCTCAACCTAGACCAAAATGGATGTGCTCAACTTATGGGCCTCAACTTATGGCCCAAGGTCTTATTGAACCAGCTCAGGTGATTGGGATTGTCAAGCCTTCTATGTTGAAAAGCGCTCTGAAATAAAGCGCGGGAAAAAATATTTTGTGATTGATTACCAACCTTTGAACTGTTTTCTCAAAGACGACAAATTCCCTTTGCCCAAAATTGGTTCTTTATTTGTACTTATTAGCAAAGCTACAGTTTTTTCCAAGTTCGACCTCAAATCGGGGTTTTGGCAACTTGGCATCCAGCCCTCTGAAAGGCACAAAACTGCTTTTTGCATTCCAAATGCTCACTATCAATGGACCGTCATGCCCTTTGGCCTCAAAACAGCTCTATCCATTTTTCAAAAAGCCATGACTCGAATTTTTGAACCAATGCTATCCAATGCTCTTGTTTACATTGATGACATTTTGCTCTTTTTAGATAATCATGAAGCTCACCAGAAACTGCTACAACAATTCCTCAAGATTGTTGATACTCATGGTATTATGCTGTCTAAAAAAAAAAAGCATCCTCGGCCAGTCATCCATTGAATTCTTCGGAATGATTATTGAAGATGGCCATTATCGCCCAGGTCCTCACATTGCCCAAGAATTGCTTCATTTCCCTAACAGTTTCTTGGGATTGTTAACTATCTTTGAGAATTTTTCCCCAAAGTTGTTCAGTACACCAGCCACTTGTCAGCCATGCTCAAGAAGTCTGCGCCACCTTAGAGGCCTCTCCAAACCACAGTCATACAGCAATTAAAGGATATGTGTCAGCAACCACTACCTCTGAAGATGCCTTCTGTTGGCCATCGAATCTTATAGACCGACGCTAGTGATGATTTTTGGGGAGGCATGCTTTTAGAAAAAATCGGTGATAAAGAAGAATATTGTGCACATGGTAGTGGACAGTTTAAAGACTCTGAAAAGCATTACCACACAGTTTACAAAGAAGCCCTTGCTGTCAAATACGGAATCCAGAAATTTGAATTCCACCTCATCGGCCACACTTTTACTGTCAGATTGGATAACTCTACTTTTCCCAAAGTGCTAAACTTCAAAAATAAAGCATTACCGGAAAAACATGTTCTTCGTTTTAAAAAATGGTTTTCCCGATATGATTTCATCGTCCAACACATCAAAGGCAACAAGAACCTCATTCCAGATCTCCTCTCCAGACCAATATCCAAACAAAAGCCTCATCCTCTTCTTATTTCTTCTTCTTATTCCTTCCCCATCATAGCAATGGTGAATCCCTTACCTTCCCAGGCTCTTAGCAAGACAACTTTCCCTCTTCAAGTTACTTTCACCTCTCCTCACCAAATTCAGGACTATGCCAGGAAATTCCTATTTATGTATTTCATCAATATGCATCGTGATCGTATTGGTGGACTTCCTAGTTTCCATCCTGACCAAATGTTCCTTACTGGTCTCACCCTTGATCCACAAAATCCTGTCACAGAAAACGAATTATGGTATATGTGGTGCCTCTCGGTACTTTATGCTACTAAGCTTGTTTTCCCTACAGGTCCTATTCTCCAGAAGCTCATGACTCCTGAAGAAGTTCCTTCCCTCCTATGAACGCTTTGGAATGGTTTTCTCCTATTCCGTGGTGGAGAAAGCAATTGACTCAAAGCAGTCAACACCAAAACCTTGACCGCATTCCTCCTCAGGAAGCAGCCCTGCACACTTCTGTATTCATAGTCCACAGACCATATTTCCAGCAGCCAATTACTCGAATGTTTTGGACTCAAGACCAGGCCTATGATGGCAAACATTTCCTCATGCTCATCCTCTTAACTTCGACCCACAGATCACAGGAACTCTCAAGTAATTTCTCATGGATCTCAACCATGTTGAACCTCCATCCTATGACATACAGCACACCTCTCTCGGGCCACAACACTAGTTAATTGACATTTTCCCTGCAGTCTACTCCGACTCAGTCATACCACCTCAATACAAACCAACCTCGGGATCGTCATCAAAGAAGAAAAACCCGACTCCACAGATTTCCTGTTCCAAGATTCCCAAGATCCTTGGGAAGATTTCCTCTCTCTCATTCCATCTTCATCCAGCTCTACCCGGTCCCAGGATCAACTATCACGCACTATGCAGCACATGCCTTCCAGCTCAAAAGTTATTCTGAAACGACATCACTCTCCTAGCTCTGAAGAAGTGGTAAAGCGCCGTCGTTATCTCTTTCTTGACACATCACATGATCGTGATGACACTGACAGCTGTTTGGACTAAGCCAGCTGTCCTCTATTATTAAAGATGAGGGCCCTATCTCATCTTTTCCTAGTTTGTCTATTTGCAAGCAATAATGCCATCACATGGCAACAGTGTGTTACTTTTGTAAAAGGAAACTTTGTGCTTGTTTCCTCTTTGTTTGCTTTCCCTTTTTCACTTTTACTTTGTAAAAAGGTTTGTCGGCTTGTCTGTTTACTTTTGTAAAAGATTCTTTTGGGGGTCCTATCTCAAAATGAATCTTATGCTTGTCTCTCCTCTATATAAAGAAGCTTTCTCCTTCCTTAGACGGACAGAGAATGAAATCTATTGTAAAAAATTCTCTAAGTAATCTAAATGGTTTGCTAAACTTCTTGTTCTTTCTTTATCTGATTTGAAGGAAACAAATGATCATATCTGTTCACTTCCATCCTTAACGAGCATGCTCTGCACTTGCCTCTTTGGAGGATCCTATGCATCAGAAAGTAAAAGTTTCCTAAATCCAGTTTTAGCTTGTTTTCATTAGATAGGAAGATTATCAGACACAGTTCACCCTGTTGGGTAGCCATGGAAGGCTTTTGATTTGGGTGGTAAGTGTTGATGTCATCTACTTGATAATGGCACCAAGCTATTTGGGTATATTGGCTGGAAACCCGAGCATGCGGGCTATTGGTCCAAAGGATACTTAGTGTATTACTGCTCTGATATAATAACGCCACGTACTCCGCACCAACCTGGTATCAGAGCCATCCCTTTTTTCGAAATGGTATGGTATGATTCATTGTTCTCTAATAGAAGATAAAGAAAGATATCTCTTCCATGGCTTCCATTTCTAGTTCTAGTTCACCAAACATAGCTTCAGCTTCTCCTATTACTCTTTCATCTACTCTTTCTCTTCCTCGTTCTTGTACCAAACATTCAGCCTAAAAAATAGAAAACTTAGTTGAATATTCCTATAGTTCAGATTCTGCCCAGATCTCTGAATCCTCCATGCCCTTAATCAGTCCTTATTAGTTATATAAAAGACCCTCTTCCTTCACTAGAAGTATCCGTACCCTAATCTCTACCCGAAGACCTGTTCCAAAAGAATATGTCCAGTCTTCTAGACTCGACCAGTGTGCTCTTCAAGCCACTTTTGCTGAAAAATATGTGACTTTGGAAATCCCTCCAGAGTTAATCCCCCAGTGGAAAAGAGAAGGCTATACTCACCTCTACCTCGGGGTTGTAAGACTTATCTTAACTCTCCATGGCAGAAAGGGCTCACCTGTTGCAGCCTGTCTGGCTCTCCTTGATACCCGCTTCGAAGAGTGCCAACATGCCGTCATCGGCACCATCTTAACTACACTCCATGCAGGCAGTGTTCTTCTCACCTTTTATCCCAACTTCAACCTGTCCTTGCAAGATCCGAACCTACCCAGAACTTTCAAAGTTCAAATCCAGCTTCAAGGAGCAGAGCAGTCTGTTACTTCTAAGATTGCTTCCTTGCATCATCAGCCAACACTTTAATGATCCTTGCTGATATAGATACCATCCCAACCATAGTCTAGATCCCACGACAAATACCTAAAGCTGAGCTCTTACAGCTTATGCCTCTTGAGTGGTTATCAAACTATGAAAAGTTTCATCAGAATTCTCAATCTCTCCAAACTTCTGAAACATCTTTTGAGAAAAGATCTGATGGCACTATAAAGATGACTTTTCAGCCTCCTACAGAAACTCTTGCCAGATCATCATCCTTTTCTTATACTGCCATGATCTCTGCGGTCCAAACGGGACAAGAAGATGTTCCCATTCACAGCTTTTCTGCTGACGACCATTTTATATGGGATGTTCCTGAAGCCCATATGTGTGACCCTCGTTGTCCATGCCAAGATGAATCCACCGATAGTGATGATGATTCCAACAGAAGGCCACGAAGAAGGCGAAAGAAAAAGAGATCTCCCCCTAACTCTCCTTGTAGATCTCCGCTTTACCAACTACCAAACAACACTGATTCTGGTGCTCCTCTTCCCATATACAGAAAAGGCTTGGCTTATCTACTTGCTCCGGTTCAGCCCAAAATACAAGACTGTATGATGTTCTCCTCTTTTTCCAGCACCTATGATGAAAGCTTTCCTGCTCTGGAAAAAATTATAGATTCACAGTCTAAAGTTGTTGTCCAGCCATATGTTTCTTCTCCTGTCACTCCCTTTGGACAGATAGAAGATCCTCGACCTTTTGAGACTGTTTTAAACTTGCAGCACTTTGACTCTAAGGTTGAACGTGTCTCTTCACAAGTCCAACAAACTTCTAAAAAGATAGATTCTATTGAAGCCCAGATGGAACGAATCTATCTTGACTTGAAAGCACGAATTTCTCAGCTAGACTCTAACCTCCGCGCAATGATTCGCAACCAATATTGGGGACCTGAGTTTGACAAAAAAGAAACCAAAATCTGACAGTTGAAAGCTGAATTAGCTCGGATTGATGCAGATAAACAACAACAGATGACTTTCTTTGTCAAATCTCAGACTCTGCCTATGAAATGCCTTCATTCGGCTCTTTCCAATCCTTTTATAGTCCTCCTCAAACTCAACAGCCGTTTGACTCTGCTCGATTCTTCGGATTATCTCACACTGAGGTATTCAAAGCTGCCGAAGAAGCCCAAAGGGCAGAAGCTCAGAAAGCTGCTGCACAAAGAAGAAGGCCCACAACCTCTTCTTCCTCTTTCCAACCCAAAGTTACTAAAACACCATCAACTCCTCCTCTTACAATAACTGGACCAAGTCCTCCTGCTGTTCCTACACAGTCTAGTCCTCCACATTCACCACAATATACTCCAAGTCTCCCACCTAAAGAAAAAGAACCTCTCCATCAGTATTCTTCGCAGACTATTATGCCTAAAAACAGTATCTCCAATAATGACTTAAAGAAACAGGCTTTCTTTTTGGGCTTACACTCACAAGTTTTTTCTGAGGAACACTTGATGGCCAAATAGGGTTTTTTGTAGGCTGACTTGAAAGGTTCTTTGTGTTTGATGAGGTCAGGTAAGAACTCTTTCTGTTCACACAATTTTTCTAGGCACGCGACTGCAAACTGGTAGATTTTTCCTAATGGGAGTTGGCCAACATCTAGTCTGTGAAGATTGAGCTGCTGTTGTAACTCTGGTTGCAACTCTTTGGGCAATGAGGCAACGAATACATGCCATAAAGACGGGTCATTGTAGTCTTTGGATAAGAGAGAACAGCATTTCATTTGGTGATACTCTCGTCGAGCAAGTTCCTGAGTGGTGCCTGGTTCTCCAAGGAATTGTTCATAAAGATGGCCAACAGCATGTGACAAAATTGCAGCTGTCTGTAGGTTCCAAGACTGTCAAACCAGTCTCTGAGAGAACCTGTGAATCTGAATGTGAATTCCTTGAGAGTGCTTTGAGTAGTAGCCCCAGATCTTAGCATTTGTACGTCAATCCATGCACAAAATTCCTGGAAATGATTGTACTAATGTTTCCTGGGAATGTCAGCAACTGTGAACCACGGACCATTTGAGGGTTTTGGAGTGGATTCAGGTTGAGTAGGTTGTGTAGGTTGGCTGGGTTTGCTAGTTTCAGTTTCTTCTAGAGGAGGAGAAGAGGGTTCTGCTTCGGGTTGTTCAATGGTGAACCGAGAGACTTCAGCATAATTCGCTTCTGAGTCTGAAGAGGAAGAGGCTTCTATAGATTGGGAATTTAAGGATGCTGATTTTTATGGTTCTGTGCTGGATTCAGTTTCTGGTTCAGGAGAAACAACGTGCTGGGAATATTGGTTCAAGGGTGCTTTGTCTTTTGTTTGCACTCCCGGTGTGTATTGTGGAGAAGGAGGAGGACTTTGTTCTGGAGGTTGTGTTGGTGCAGCTATGGTAACTGGTCGAGTGGAAGAAGGAGGAGATGTTCTCCTATGTCTGGATAAAGTAGCAGGCTTTTTTGCTTCTGCTCTTTGGGCTTATGATGGGAAAAGCCGAAAAAGCGATCATAGTCAAATGGCTGAGGATGAGGTGGTGTATAGAAAGGTTGATAGAAGCTGAAAGATGCAGTAGGCATGGGCAAAGGTGGAGACTTTGCAAACAGCGGTGGTATTTGCTATTGTTGTTTTTCAGCGTCAATCCAAGCAAGCTCAGCTTTCGAATTCTGGACCCCAATACCTATTGCAGATCATTGCATGCAAATCAGAGTCAAGTTGAGAGATCCGTGCCTTGAGATCAAGGTAGATGCATTCCATTTGTACTTCAATGGAATCGATCTTTTTGGAGGTATGCCTTGTTCTAGGCTGTAGCATTCTGGGTATGCCAATTCAAGACTGTCTTAAAAGGCTTAGGTTCTTCATACTGTCCAACAGAGGTGACAGGAGAAGAAACAAAGGGTTGAGCAACAACTCTGGTACGAGAGTCTGCTCTTTTTTCTAGAGCAGGGAAGGAGTCATTGTAGGTACTGGAAAAGGTTGAAAATATGTAGCAGTTGGCTACTGGTAGTGTTGGTAGAATAGGATGAAGTTCAGATCTGCAGGAGTTTTTGTAGGACGGATCAGATCAGATCATCTTAAGGGCTTTGTTGTAAATAGGCAAAGGCGGAGCTGGTTTTGGAGGAGGCGACGAAGGAGATCTGCAAGGAGTCTGAGGATGGATGATTTTCTTTTTGCGCCTTCTGCGCCTTCTGGGTTCATCTTCTTCGTCATCAGAGAAATCATTATCATACAGGCAGGTGCAGCCTGGATCACACATGCCTGGGCCTGGGACATCCTATATGAAATTGCCGTTTATTTTGTCAACATAGACATGATAGCATGGATGGGAATATCTTCTTGAGGAGTCTGAACTGCTGTACTCATAGCAGTATATGAAAAAGAAGGAGTTTTGTTAAACGGTTTCCAATCATTTTTACTGTACCGTCTGGCCTTTTCTCGAAGGAGGTTTCAGAGGTTTGAAGAGGCTGAGAGTTTTGAGGCATATGCTTCAAAAGCTCTGACTTTAGTATTTGCCGAGGGATTTGGACTATAGTTGCTATAGTCTCAGTGTCTGCAAGGATTATCAGGGTGTCTGTGGTGGTATGTGGTTTAGTCAGGTCAAGTGCATGGTTTTGTAACCGGTATATGAGTTGGTGATGAAGGGTGGCTATCTTTGAGGTTACAGTCTGTTCTGCTCCTTGGAACTGAATCTGGACTTTGAAGGTAGTGGAGAGATTTGGATCTTGGAGAGAAAGGTTGAAGTTTGGATAAAAGGTGAGAAGAACACTGCCAGCATGTAAAGTAGTAAGGATAGTACCAATAATAGCATGTTGGTATTCCTTGAAACGGGTGTCGAGGAGAGCAATTCTGGTTGTGATTGGGAGGCCTTTTCGACCATGGAGAGTAAGGATTAGGCGTATACCCCCAAGATGGAGATGAGTGTAGCCTTCTCTTTTCCACTGGGTGATCAAGTCTGGAGGAATTTCAAGGGTAACGTATTGTTCAGAGAGTGTGGCTTGGAGAGCACACTGATCAAGTTTAGATGACTGGACATATTCTTTAGGAACAGGTCGTCTGGTATACTACAGGTAAGAGAGGAATTTCTTTTATACAGTTGGTATGGACTGATGAGAGGCATGGAGGATTCAGAGATTTGAGCAAAGTCTGGGTTATAGGAATATTCTATTAAGTTTTCTATTTTTGATACTGAGTGTTTTGTGCAAGATTTAGGGAGAGACAGAGTAGAAGACAAAGTAACAAAAGATACATTGCTTGTATTTGAACTGGATGCCATGATAGAGAAGCTCTTTCTTTATCTTTCTTATCGAAAAACCAATAATCATATCATACCACTCTCAGAAAAAGTGTGGCTCTGATACCAGGATGGTGCAGGGAGTATGTGGCGTTGTTATACCAGAGCAATGATACACATAGTATCCTTTGGACCAGATATACTACCGATCTCTGATAATAGCTTAAAGTCATTACCAAAAATAGCACAAACCCATCAGAATCAGCATCCTCAGATTCTCAATCTGTAGAAGCCTCTTCTTCTTCAGACTCAGAAGCGAATTATGCTGAAGTCTCTCGGTTGCTCATGGCAGAACCCTCTTTCTCCTCGTCCAGAAGAAACTAAAACTAGCCAACCTAGCCTACACAACCTACTCAACCTGAATCCACTCCAAAACCCTCAAATGGTCCGTTGTTCACAGTTGATGACATTCCCAGGAAACATTAGTACAATCGTTTCTAGGAATTTTGTGCATGGATTGATGTACAAATGCTAAGATCTAGGGCTACTTCTCAAAGCACTCTCAAGGAATTCACATCCAGATTCACAGGTTCTCTCAGAGACTAGTTTGACAGTCTTGGAACCTACAGACAACTGCAATTTTGTCAACTACCAATTGCACATGCTGTTGGGCATCTCTATGAACAATTCCATGGAGAACCAGGCACCACTCAGGAACTTGCTCGACGAGAGTATGACCAAATGAAATGCTGTCTATAAAATAATGTCTTAGCTTTACTACAAACTTGGCGGATACAATGACCAGTCTTTACGGCATGTATTCGTTACCTTATTGCCCAAAGAGTTGCAACCAGAGTTACAACGGCAGCTCAATCTTCACAGACTAGATGTTGGCCAACTCCCATTAGGAAAAATCTACCAGTTTGCAGTCGCCTGCCTCGAAAAATTATGTGAACAGAAAGAGTTCTTCTCTGACCTCATCAAACACAAAGAACCTTTCAAGTCAACCTGCAAAAAATCCTATTTGGCCATCAAGCGTTCCGCAGACAAAACTTGTGAGTGTAAGCCCAAAAGAAAGCTCATTTCTTTAAACACCCTCATAAGTCCAAATTCCGATCCTCCAAAAAATCTAAAGGCCCATATCGTTATTTCAAAAAGAAAGACCTAAGCCAGTATAGAAAGCCCAAAGGCAGCAGATGGTTTATTTGCAAGAAAAAAGGCCATTTTGCAAAAAATTGCCCAAACAAACCAGCCCAAGCTGTTCGCCTTATTCATCATCTCTCCAAATCAGAAATGCTCTTAGATCATGAAGATATTGAGTCTTGTTTTTCGTAACAAGAAACCTATGATGAGCATACTGTTTTTGCTCTCCAAGCAGATCCTTCTAACTGTGTTGATGATGATAATCTTCCACCAGGTTAGTCATACACCATCACCTTTGCCTACTCCGTCCATCAAACTCCATGCTCTGATACCATTTAGGTTGTCATATACCACCAAATGCGTCAGTACGTGGCGTTGTTAAACCAGAGCAACGATTCACGAAGAATCCTTTGGACCAGTAGCCCGCATGCTCGGGTATTCCAGCCGATATACCGGACGATTTAGTGAACAATAACAGAACTTAACACTGACATTCTTCTAACAGTCTTACCACTAACCCTACTTATTCACCTAAACAGCCATCTTAGGCACAACGGTGACTTCGGAACTGGGCTTAACTATTTGAATCTGAGAAGTTAAGACTCAGGGAGCTAGGTCACAACGTTCTGATATACAGGATCCTCAGAGAGGCAAGTGTAGAGCATACTTGTTGATCAAAGATAGAAGATGAACTACGGAAGTTCCTATTGAGATATCTAAGATAGTTGAGAGAGAGATGAGAAGCTTAGAAAGCCATAAGGTAAGCAAACTTCATATATTATTGATTGATTGCCTCTTGCCTTGAAAGGCTTACAAGACCCCTTTATATAGGAGAGGAACCAAGCACACCGTACTTGACAACACACTTATGAGCACACCCATAAAGACCATACATGGAAGAAAACCGTTCACGTAGTAAGACGGCACACTTTTGGAGACAAAAGGAAAGGAGGAGAACACACCACGCTAAAAGTAAAAAAGGAAAAAGACAAGCACACTAATTATGACAAAGCGACAAAGCTTTTGAAATAAAGCATATGGATAAGACAGGACCCTTATCCAAGTAAAAGCATAATATACAAGACAGCTGGCTATTTCTTGTGGTCCGGAGGGACTAGCTTGTGTCATAGGTGATGTCACCATCACCGTCAGTGCTACTGCTGTCAGTAGTGTCACCCGTAGAATAGTAGGTGGTGTAGTGGGAACAGTTTGCGGAGCAGGGGCAAGCATCTCGGTACCGGACTTTAATCTTCGGCTTTCGCTTTGGCGGGTCCGCGTATCGATCTAGAATATCAGAGGGAGGAACTTCTGGCATGAAACGGTACGTCTGTCTTTCAGATGGAGGAGATGGCGGTTCATTGTCATAGACAGGTCGAAAGTGTCCGCAAGGGAGTGATTCATAATGTAAAGGATACTTGGTGGTACCTTTATATGGATCAGGTAAGTGGCAGCAAGGTGGTCGAGAACTGGAGGCCACATTCGGATTTGGAGCTTGTGAGCTGGATCCTGGGGTGTTGAACATACTGGAGGATGGAGCTTCTGTACATGTCAGATCAGGAACTTGGATTGGTGTATCTTAATGAGGTTGGGAGAAGAGAGACATGAATTCTTCCCATGGATCTTGAGAATCTTGCCATAGGACATCTGTGTAGTCAGGACGTTCTTCCTTGATAACAATACCGGAGGCTGGAGGAGAATGATTTGTGACATGAGTGGAATCTTGGCCTGGAGTAGGAATAAAAAACATCTCATGCTGGGGACCGAGAGAAGTATGGTGAATAAGACTTTCAGGAGGGCTGTAGTGGTTGAGTTAATAGAGGAACCTTTTAAGTTCAGAGATAACTGGTGGATGATAGAGGAGAGGAAATGTACTTGGAAAGGTATTCCATTCCTACACTTGGTTTTGTGTCCAGAACAGACGTGTGACTGGATGTTGGAAATAGGGTCGGTGGACAATGAAGACGGAGACGTACTGGTTGGCTTGGTCTGGTGGAAGATGGTGGAGATTGTTTTGGTAGTAAAGAGTGTGGAGTTCTTTTCGCCACCATGTAAGTGGAGAAAACCATTCTAGGAGGGTCCAGACGAGGGAAGTTGCATTCTGGTGATCATTGAGGTGATTCTGTAAAGGAACAAGAGGAAATGTAAGAGTAGTAGCATATAATGCCGTGAGGCACCACATGTACCATAACTCATCATCTGTGAATTTTCTGGTAGGATGAAGGAAAAGACCTGTAAGAAATACACAGTCAGGATGGAAAGAAAGGAAACTTTCAGGGGTGTGATGTTGGACATTAAAAAGATATCGAAAGATAAACTTTTTGGCATAATCTTGAATTTGATGGACACTGGAGAAAGTGGTTTGTAGAGGAAAAGCTCTAATAGATAAAGCATGGTTCATATATGGATGAGTAGATTGAGAAAAATGAGGAACTGAAGGAGTCACCATTGCTATGACTGGAAATGAGAGATTAGAGGAGATATGGGCAATTTCTTTGGAGGCTGGTGGTCTGGTGAGGAGATCAGGGATGAGGTTTGTATCCCCTTTTATATGCTGGACTGTGAAGTCATATCGGGAGAACCAAGTCTTTAAACTGAGGAGTCTTTTGTCTGGGAGTGTTTTTTGTTTGAAATCAAGGATTTTTGGAAAAGCCGAATTATCAAGTCGGACAAGAAAGTTATGGCTGATGAGGTGGAATTCAAATTTCTTTATGCCATACTTTACTGCTAGGATCTCTTTATAGATCACATGATAATTCTGTTCCGCGGTGGAGAATTTGCCACTTGCATGTGCACAGAAATGTTCTTTTCCGTTTACTTCCTCAAGAAGGATGGCACTTCAATAAAGATCACTGGCGTCGGTTTGAAGGATTCGGTTTCCATTGGATGGGATTTTGAGTGGAGGAGGATCTTGGGCAATCTTTTTGAGTGTGGCGACAGCTGTATCTTGGGCAGGACCCCAAGGAGGAGGATTCTTTTTTAACATGAGGGACAGCTGGCTAACATGAATATTAACTCTAGGAATAAAGTCACGAAGGTAATTGATGATCCCTAAAAACTGTTGGACCTGTTTTTTGGTGAAATTGGACTCAGGGAAATGTAACAGTTCTTAGGCTATGTGTGGACCGGAATGGTAAGTACCATCTTGTATGACCATTCCTAGGAAGTTGATGGAAGATTGGGCCAGAATACTCTTTTTATCAGAGAGCATGATGCCATAGGTTTGGAGGATTTCATGGAATTGGGCCAAGAGAAGTTCATGGGTTTTATGGTCTTTTGAGAAGAGGAGAATGTCATCTATATAAACCAATGAGCTGTAGAGAATGGGCTCAAAGATTTTTACCATAGCTTTTTGGAACAATGACGGGGCTACCTTAGGTCCAAATGGCATGACACGCCATTGGTAATGGGCATTAGGTATACAAAAGGCAGTTTTGGGCCGGTCATCAGGGTGAACACCAAGTTGCCAAAAACCAGCTTTGAGATCGAATTTAGAAAATACCTTTGCATCTTGGAGATGGACAAATAAGGACTGAATTTTGGGCAAAGGAAATTTATCATCCCTGAGGAAACAGTTCAAGGGTTGATAGTCAATGACCAGTCTCTTTTTTCCCCGAACCTTTTCAGACCGTTTTTCCACATAAAAGGCTTGGCAAGCCCATTGAGAGTCTGTGGGCTTAATAAGGCCTTGTTGGAGCAACTAGGCACATTCTTGCTGGGCCAAGAGGAGGTCTGAAGGTGACATGCTAGGATGAGTGGCTTTGGTAGGATTAAGATCCTCATTAAGCTTAAAGGGAAGCTTAATAAAGAAATTTGGATTTTTCCAGAGGGGAAAAGGATGGTTGAACTGTGTATGAGAATCAGCACAAAATTTTTGAAGCTTTTGGGAAATGGGCTGATATGATGGTATTGTATCGGATAAAGAATACAAACGGAGAACGTCTGTATAAGCTTTGTATTGCTTCTTGTACAAGATACCATCTGCAGTGATGTGGATCTTAGAGGTTTTGGAGAGGAGGTCAAAGCCAATGAGCAAGTCTTTGTTGGGTAAGTCTGATCCAATGAGTTTGGACCAAATGATGCAATTGGAGAAGAGTTGAATCCCAACAGGGTGTTTGGTGATCAAGTGAGTTTGGAAAAGTTGGCCATCTACGGCTTTAAAGTATTCATGATGAGTAGTCCAGAGGTGAGCAGGAAGAATGGAAGCATGGAGCATACTGTGTTGAGAGCCTGTGTCAATGAATCCAATGGCAAGAACATGTTTTTCATACTTGCTGGGGACAATGTGGATTTTGATTGAAGGAACATGGGTTGCTAGCAGAGCTGAGAAGCTGTGTCCTGGTGAATAGCATGGACAATATCAAAATCGTCAACCACACTATCTTCACTGTCTGAGGAAGCCAAGGCAAAGGCTGTATCTTGGTCAGCATATTCTTGTTCAGAATAGAGAGACTCGATGTCATCTGTTGGAGAAAGAGATGACTGGAGATGTTGGATGAGCCGGGCAGACTTGGCAGGTTTATTAGGACAATCTTTTGCAAAGTGGCCTTTCTTTTTGCAAAGAAAACAACGGCTGTGTTTTGCTGATCTGGACTTTGAGGGATCTTTTCGCCTGAAATAGCGATAAGATTTCTTTGACCGAGATTTAGATGGATTGGCTGAACGTTTGGTTTTGTATTTGGTGAAGTGTTTGGATTTTTTCGGGGAACAGTGACACTTCTTCTCATCTTTGCATTTGATTTGTAGATGAGGTTTCTTGCATGCACTCTTGAGTGGCTGGTTGTTCTTCATGAGATCTTTGAAGAATTCTTTTCTCTCACAGATGCGCTCTAAACAGAAAAGTGCAAGCTGATAAATCTTTCCTAGAGAAAGATTGTCAACGCTTAAGTGAAGCGTTTGTAATTGGCCTTGGAGGTCTGCTTGAATCTCTTTGGGGAGAGAGGCAATGAAGACATGCTTTAAGGTGGAATCATTGAAGCCACCAAGTTTGTAGAACAAAGTGGACATTCGTTTGAAGTGATAATCTAGATCTTTCTGTTGCAGGGAACAACACTTCATTTGCATGTATTCCTTTCTGGCAATATCTAATGCTGCAGTGGATTCACCAATAAAGGTTTCATAAATGGTGCCAAGAACAGAAGCAGCATTTGGAAATTGTATGACCTGTAACTGTCTGTATTCTCCAAGACTATCCCACCAATCTCGGAGTGAACCCAAAAATCGGGTTGCGAATTCTCTGAGGACAGTTGGAAGATCAGTATCTGGTCTGGTCAGCTGGAGATCAATCCAGGCAGAAAATTCTTGAATTCGAGCAGGCCATTTGATGCGAGGAACATCATCAAAAGTGAACCAGGACCATTTGATGGTTTGGTTGAAGCAGGTTGTTGTGGTACATGAGGGATATCATGGGGAAGATCCTCAAAGTTGAGAGGATCCTCAGTGGTTTCCTCAGGAGGTGTCATAGGAGCATCCGGGTTTGTGTCTACCATGAGAAGTCGGGAAACATCAGCATAATCTTTTTCAGAATCAGAAGAGGATTCTGTTGGTAGAGTGGATGCATTAAGGCTTGAGGAATCAGAGGACTGGGCAGATAACTCTTCTTCAGAATCTTCATTAGGAGGAAGATTTGAAGAAAGCATATGCTATAAGGATTTGCAGGTTGTTTATCTTTTTGGGTGAAATGAGAAGTGTCTGGTGGAGGAGGACTTGGCTCAGATATTGTAAGAGGAGGCATAGACACTGGTTTTGGAAATTGGGTGTATCCTGGAGAGTGAGGAGCATGAGATTGTTGTGGAGGTGCAGTATAGGATGAAGAGGCTTGAGTTGGTTGTTGAACCGGAGTTGGTTTCGGTTTTGGCACATATGTTGGAGCTTGAGGTTTTGATGGTTTTCGGAAGAGGGTAGAAGTCATTCCAAATACTTTGGAATAATCTGTAGGTTGTTTGGTTTGTGAGCGATTATAGAAAGGTTGATATTGGCTGAAAACTGGAATAAAAGAAGGTAATTGATTTGTTGGTGGAAACAATGGAGGTTGCTTGTCAGCTTCAATTCTGGAAAGTTCAGCTTTTAGCCTTCTGATTTCAGCTTCTTTCTGGGTAAACTCAGGACCCCAATAGCTGTGTTGGATCATAGCCAAGGTGGATCTGTTCAAGCCTGGAAGCCAGGTTGTCAACTTGAGATGAAGTGGCCTGGATCTGTTCAGTAACAGTTCCGATCTTTGAATCGATTTTCTAGAGCATATTGTTCTGAGCTAAGGCATTATGTGTTTGCCAATTCAAGACTGTTTCAAAGGGTCTTGGTTCTTCAGATTGGCCATTTGAAGCTATGGCTGAAGGGACATAAGGTCGGGAAACTGTGGATGTCTGTTGATCCACGGACTTTTCAAGAGCAGGAAATTGTGATGTATACGCCGGAGAAACCGGGGTAAACATATAGCAAGCCAAGGGTTGTGGCGGTGTTGGCAAAAGCGGAGGTAAGTCAGATCTACAAGGAGGAGCATAGGAGTGCTCAGATCTGATTATCTTCAAGGCTTTTTTGTAGATAGGCAAAGGAGGAGCAGGTTTTGGAGGTTCTGGAGGAGGAGGAGAAGGAAATCTGCAAGGAGACCGAGGATGGATGATTTTCTTTCCTCTTCGCCTACAGCGAGGTTCATTATCTTCATCATCTTCAAGATAATAATCATCAAGGCAAGTACATCCTGGGTCACACATACCAAAACCAGGGACATCCCAGATGAAGTGACCATCAATCTTTGCGACATAGATAGGATGACCATCTTTGTCAAAAGAATAGATGGGTATTTTTTCCTGGGCATTTGGGACTGACTGGATCATTGCTGTAAAGGATAGCCTGGGAAGAGTCTGTTCTTGTTCTGAAGCCTGGGGCTGTTTGAAAGTCATGCGAACGGTTCCATCATTCCGTTTTTCAAACATAGCATGTGAAGTTTGAATTGGTTGGGAGTTTTGGTGGAATTGCTTGTAATTTGTGAGCCATTCCAAAGGCATAAGCTTTAGGAGGTCAGGTTTGGAGATTTGCTTAGGAATTTGGATGATTGTGGGAATAGTGTCTGTGTCAGCCACAATCATGACTGTATCTGTGGAAGTACAAGAAGTAGGTAGATCAAGGGCATGATTTTGGAGACGGTAGACCAGCTGATGGTGCAAAGTTGCCATCTTGGAAGTGACAACTTGTTCAGCTCCTTGGAGTTGGATCTGAACTTTTAAAGCTGTGGGCAAGTTTGGATCTTGCAAGGATAGATTGAAATTTGGGTAAAAAGTGATCAAAGCACTACCGGCATGGAGTGTTGTGAGGACTGTACCGATAACGGCATGTTGGTAGTCTTTGAATCTGGTGTCTAGAAGTACTAGACGAGTAGTAACCGGAAGACCTTTTCGGCCATGGAGAGTAAGGATGAGACGAATACCACCTAGATGTAGATGAGTATAACCTTCTCGTTTTCAAGAGTTTATGAGCTTAGAAGGAATTTCTAAGGTGACATATTGCTCAGATAAGGTAGACTGAAGAGCACACTGATCAAGCTTAGATGACTGAATATATTCTTTGGGAGTAGGACGACGAGTAGAGATAAGAGTACGGATACTACGAACTAAAGACGTATTTTGCCTATACAAGGAATAGGGACTAATTAACGGCATAGCAGATTCACTAACTTGTGCAGACTCGGGAATATAAGAATATTCTACCAGATTTTCTATTTTAGACGCAACTGACTTGGAACATGATGGAGGGAGCGACAAAATAGACGATAAAGTAATAGGAGTAACTGATGCAGTATTGTTTGAGGTTGAAGCCATGTTTGGAAGTTTCTCTCTCAACGTTTCTAAGACAAGCTCTTTAAGAATTACCATATACCACCCTCAGGAAGGACAAAACAGTGGCTCTGATACCATTTAGGAAACCTTTATTGGTATATGCCACACCTGTTCTAGTTATAGGTTTCCTAGACACTAGTTCCCAGAAAAGTATGATGAATCCATCCATTCTTCCAACTCATTGTTAGGAAAAACACATAGAACACTACCGTGACACAAATGGTGAATTGTTCCAATCCCATTTGATCTCCAAAAAACCTATAGGTATTCAATTCTTTCCAAATTGTACCATATGGGTAAAAATCGTAGGTTCTAATCTTCCTGACAAGGATTTATTGATTGGTTTTGATATGCTTCAACTTGCCAAACATCTCCACATAACCGTCACTGGTATTAGGTACAAACAAATGTTCCAGCCTTATACCAAAATTCTCAAGATGTTTGCCTTAACTGATGCACCACCATCTTACCAGCCCGTTCGTGATAAACTTCTCACATTTTGTCCAGACAACCATAGCCAATTTGTCCATTCATCTCCTCTGTGGAAAAATTCAACTTTCTTCGTTAGGTTACCTGTAACACTCCATGTCTAATAAAGTAATTAGTTAAGATATATGAAACCTTAATTTCATAATGATCTTTTTATAGAAGGAGGAAATAAAACTTTATTTCACAAAAACTTTATTCATATACAAAACTAAAAAAAACATTCCATGGGTAAAATCTTGATACTTAGTTGAGCCCATTCTAAAACCTAAGGTCTGTTCTGCCCATATATGCACTTTGCCTCAGATAGGAACTGGCATCTCGTGATACTACTCGATATTGCCTGCAATGCAAGGACTACATGAGCCAATGCCCAGTAAGATAACACTTTAATGCGTGTAAGGATCATGATGCATGTAGATTTCAACACCACTCTATTAGGGCCTAGGTATGTCATACTACAAGGCTAGCACTTTGTAATCCTACCCTTGGGCCTATTAGTTGGTCTTTTGGGCGTTACGTATCGCCGTCCCCAAAAACTACCCTTTGCTTAGCTTGGAGGGCTTGCCCTCCCTAGAAAACTTTACCACCTTGTAGTACAACATCCCATGACATAAACATTAAGATTATCACACAATGATACCAGGATAGAAATCTTTAGTATAGGCGGCAATGCCGACCATGGAAGAGATAACTAAGAACATATCACAATACAGGTGGCAGAGCCGACCATGGTATGATTAAATAAAGACATCATGGATTAGGCGGCAAAGCCGACCATGGCATGAATAAGTAAAGACATCATGGATTAGGCAGCAGTGCCGACCGTGGCATGATTAAATAAAGATATCATAGATTAGGCGGTAGAGCCGACCATAGCATGATTAAATAAAGATATCATGGATTAAGCGGCAGAGCCGACCATGGCATGATTAAATAAAGATATCATGGGTTAGGCGGCAGAGCTGACCGTATAAAAGTTGTAGAGGAATGTTATTGTGTAGGCGGCATGGCTGACCATGAAATAAGAGAAAGGATTGAATAAAATTATATTTCAAATATAAAAGGAATTTGTCCTTACATTGCAGTTGGAGTGTTAGTTACCTTGATATCTTGAATTCTCTACACCTCTTAATTTGATGAGTTCTTCTTCTTGGGTGTCTTAGTTTAGAATGGAGAGAGATTGGATTTCTAGGATTAATTTGAAAAATGGAAGGGCTAGGGGGTATTTATAGGCTTTCCTAAGGCTAATGGATGGTTAGGATTTTGCCACCACAAACTTAGATCAATTGTTAGGATTTATTTTCTCATAAATATCTTTAGTAACTTCTAGATTCTTTAATCTCTACAACATGGTTCTAGATTCTTTAATCTCTACATGCTTCTAGGTTCTTTAATCTCTACATGCTTCTAGATTCTTTAATCTCTACAACATGCCTTACATCATCACTTATGTCATTGTTTATATCATCATTGAATATTATTAACTTAACATTTAAGCGAATTTTCTTGAGATTAATTCTTTTAGACTTAAGTGAGAAAGCTGTACCTCACAATTTCCTCCCCCCTTTAAAAAATTTCGTCCTCGAAATTTACTTATCGAATAGCTCAGGGTATTTATTCTTCATTTCATCCTCACGTTCCCATGTTGCCTCCTCCACTGAGCTATTTTGCCATAGAATCTTAACTAAAGGGATCTTTTTGTTGTGTAATTCCTTAATCCTCCTATCAAGAATCTGAATTGGACGTTCTGCATAGGTCAAGTCTTCTTCTAGTTGGAGAGGCTTATAATCTAGTATGTGAGAGGAGTCTGCAACATATTTCCTTAGCATGGAGACATGAAAGACATTGTGTATTCTCGACAACGATGGTGGGAGGGCGAGTCAATAGGAAACATTCCCAACACGCTCCAGTATTTCGAAGGGTCCAACTTGGGCTTAACTTCCCCTTGGTCCCAAACCTCATTAATCCTTTTACTGGGGCAACCTTTAAGAATACCTTATCACCAACTTGAAATTCTAAAGGCCTTCGCTTTTTTCTGCATAACTCTTCTGTCGACTTTGCGCGGCATGCATCCTTTGGTGTATCTTCTCGATCGTTTCAGATGTGGTAGTAATTAAATCGGGTCCAAGGTACTTTCGCTCACCCAACTCATCCCAATGAATGGGTGATCTACACTTCCTTCCATATAAAGCTTCATACGGTGCCATGCTAATTGTTGCTTGGTAACTATTATTGTAGGCAAATTCTGCCAACGGTAGATACTTGCTCCACAATCCTTGAAAATCGATAGCGCATCCACGTAGCATATCTTCGAGCGTTTGAATTGTCCTCTCTGACTGGCCATCTGTCTGAGGGTGAAATGCTGTACTAAATTTTAACTTTGTTCCCATTGCACTGTGTAACTTTTCCCAGAATATTGAGGTGAACCTTGGATCCCTGTCAGAGATAATAGAAACAGTTATGCCATGGAGCCTTACTACCTCTTTTACATATATTTCTGCAAGCTGGTCCATGGTGTAGGTCATTCGGATTGGTAAGAAGTGAGCGGACTTTGTGAGTCGATCGACGATTACCTAAATGGCGTCATGCATTTTTGCAGTCCTCGGAAGGCCAACGATGAAGTCCATGGTGATTTCCTCCCACTTCCATTGAGGGATTTGGTTGGATTCCAAAAGTCCTGCTGGCCTCTGGTGCTCTGCCTTGATTTGTTGACATGTGAGACATTGTGCTACAAACTTGACTATATCCTTCTTCATTCCAGGTCACTAATAATGCTGCTTTAAATCCCTGTACATTTTTGTTGTACCAAGATGAAGGGAATATGGGGTCGTATGAGCTTCAAGTAGAATTTCCCTTTTTAGATCTCCATTATCTGGTACACAAACCCTATCCTTGAACAAAATGACTCCTTTGTGGGACTTTCTGAATGGTGTCTCCTTTCTTGGGTTGGCATCAATCTTCAAGTTCTTTAAGTAGGAGTCAGTTTTCTACCCTTCTTTAATTTTCTCTAATAAGGTTGAGCGAAGAGTCATATAGGCTAATTTTCCTGCTACCAGCTCGACCTCTGCCTTGCATATCTCATCTTGTAATGGCTTAGGTAGAATCCTCAGAGTTGATAGACTCGATTTCCGACTTAATGCGTCTGCTACCACATTGGCCTTTCCAGGATGATAGTTTATTTCGCAGTCGTAGTCCTTGACAAGCTCTAGCCAACGTCGTTGTCGCATATTTAACTCCTTTTGTGTGAAGAAATATTTAAAGCTCTTATGGTCAGTGTAAATATTGCAATGCGTTCCCATCAGATAATGACGCCATATCTTTAATGCATGCACCACTGCTGCCAATTCCAAGTCGCAATGACTTTTCCGTTTTGCATGAGGACGCATCCTATGCCATTTTTAGAGGCGTCACTATAGACGACAAACTCCTCAGAGCCATTAAGAATGGCAAGGACTGGAGCAGTGATCAATCGCTGCTTTAGTTCCTCAAAGCTTTTCTTGCACTTTGGTGTCCAGACGAACTTGGTATTTCTCCTCGTCAATTGGGTTAACGGCATTGCAATCTTAGAGAAACCTTTTACAAATCTTCGGTAGCAGCCTGCCAATCCTAAGAAGCTTCTGACCTCCTTTGCATTAGTCGGCCTCGGCCATTGGCTTACAGCTTCTACCTTCAAGGGGTCTACTGAAATCCCATCTTTGGATACGACATGCCCGAGAAACATAACTCTTTCAAGCCAAAATTCGCATTTCTTGAATTTGGCATATAGCTTCTTCTCCTTTAATGTTTGAAGAGTTATCCTCAAATGCTCAGCATGATCTTCCTTGGTTCGTGAGTAGATTAAAATATCATCAATGAATACTACGATGAACTTGTCTAAGTAGTCTTTGAACACTCTGTTCATAAGATCCATGAAGGCTGCTGGGGCATTTGTTAGACCAAATGGCATGACAATAAATTCGTAGTGCCCATAACGTGTCCTGAAAGCTGTTTTAGGAATATCCTCCTTTTTGATTCGTAACTGATGATATCCTGACCTTAAATCGATCTTGGAGAATACTGATGCTCCTTGTAATTGATCGAATAGGTCATCAATACAAGGGAGTGGATACTTGTTTTTGATAGTCACTTTATTTAGCTCTCGATAATTAATGCACATTCGCATTGACCCATCCTTCTTTTTAACGAAGAGTACAGGTGCTCCCCATGGTGAATGGCTTGGGCGTATGTAGCCCTTGTCTAATAACTCCTGTAGTTGACTCTTTAACTCTTTTAATTCTGCTGGAGCCATCCTATAAGGCGTCTTTGAGATTGGGGTGGTTCCTGGTAATAATCGTGCAATTCATTCCGATAGGGTGGCAATCCCGGAAGCTCTTTTGGAAATACTTCAGGAAATTCATCCACCACTGGAATATCTTTTAACTTCGGCGCTTGTTCTTTTGTTTCAACGACAATGCTTGCTAGGTACCCTTCACATCCTCCTTTTAATAATCTAGCTGCCTTTAAAGCAGAGATGACAGGCATCCCTTTCAGTGAACACCCTCCTTTGAAAATAAATGGTTCCCTTTGTGGTGGTCGAAAGGTTACCTCTTTTTTCTCGCAATCTATTTGGGCATGGTGCCTCGATAACGAATCCATGCCCAGAATTACATCGTAGTCATGCATTTCAAGAATGATTAGGTCAACACATAGTTTATAGTTACCAATGCTAACCTCGCATGCTTTCACTAATTGTCCTGAGTTTAATACTTCGCCTGAGGGTACCATTACGCTAAATGGCCTATTTATGATATCAAGGGCCCTTTTTACCTTCCTAATGAATGTTGGCGATGCAAATGAATGTGTAGCTCCTGAATCTATGCATAAGTTTTAGAGATAGATAGTTCACCTGATATTACTGATGGATTTGCCTCTACATCTTCTTTAGTGAGAGTGAATACTCGAGCATTAGCTTTTTCTGGTGGTGTGCCATTCTCTGGGCAGTCCTTGATGAAGTGTCCTTCCCTTCCGCATTTGAAACATGTTCTGGTACTAGCTCGGCATTCCCCAGGATGAGTTCTGCCACATTGATTGCACCTTGGCTTTTGTATGACTTCTTTCTGATGATTTCTTAGGCGTTTATCTCTGTTCTGGTCCTCGGCCATTGGCACTCCTTTTCCCTTTTTGTTATTTGGGTGTGCTTTCCCATGGTTAGCTAGAAAATTCCCATGGACTACATTTCCTTTGTTTCTTCGTTTTTCTTCTTTCTTTTCCTCATTCGCTTGCTCGATTACTAGGGCTCGATCAATGAGTTCACTGAAAGAAGCATCCCTCACACCAGCTACCTTCAAATCTTTTGCAAGGTCTTTACATAGTCCTTGCATAAAATGATCCTTTTTCAGGTTTTCCGTTGCAACCATATGAGGGGCATATCAAGAGAGTTCATCAAATTTCCGAATATATTCTAGCACCGACATTCTCCCCTGTTGTAGATAAACGAACTCCCTTCTTTTGGCTGAACGAACAGTTTCTGAAAAATACTTGCTGTAGAAGTGTTCCTTGAATTCCTTCCACCGCATTGTTGTTTCATTGTGGTATCGTCTGATAGAATCCCACCAGTATTCTGCCGCTCCTCGTAGCATAAAGGAGACACAAGTGACCTTTTCTTGTTCTGGTACTTTGGCTACTTCTATCATTCTTTCCATAGTTCGCAGCCATTGGTCTGCGGCAATAGGATCAACTCCCCCTTTGAATATTGGTGGATTTAATCTTATCGGTGTGCTTACTTTGTCAAGACCGGTGTGCTTGGTTCCTCTCCTATATAAAGGGGTCTTGTAAGCCTTTCAAGGCAAGAAGAAATCAATCAATGATATATGAAGTTTGCTTACCTTATGGCTTTCTAAGTTTCTCATCTCTCTCTCAACTATCTTAGACATCTCAATAGGAACTTCTGTAGTTCATCTTCTATCTTTGATCAACAAGTATGCTCTACACTTGCCTCTCTGAGGATCCTGTGTATCAGAACGTTGTGAACTAGCTCCCTGAGTCTTAACCTCTCAGATTCAAACAGTTAAGCCCAGTTCCGAAGTCACCGTTGTGCCTAAGATGGCTGTTTAGGTGAATAAGTAGGGTTAGTGGTAAGACTGTTAGAAGAATGTCAGTGTTAAGTTCTGTTATTGTTCACTAAATCGTCCGGTATATCGGCTGGAATACCCGAGCATACGGGCTACTGGTCCAAAGGATTCTTCGTGAATCGTTGCTTTGGTTTAAGAACGCCACGTACTGACGCATTTGGTGGCATATGACAACCTAAATGGTATCAGAGCCAACTCCTCCTCCACCAGACACGTCTCATTTCACCCAATAGGATAAACAACCTACAGATTATTCTAAAGTATTTGGAATGACTTCTACCCTCTTCCGAAAACCGTCCACGTAGTAAGACGGCACACCTTTGGAGACAAAAGGAAAGGAGGAGAACACACCACGCTAAAAGTAAAAAAGGAAAAAGACAAGCACACTAATTATGACAGAGCGACAAAGTAGACGATAAAGTAACAGGAGTAGTAGATGCAGTATTGTTTGAGGTTGAAGCCATGTTTGGAAGTTTCTCTCTCAACGTTTCTAAGACAAGCTCTTTAAGAATTACCATATACCACCCTTACTTATGAGCACACCCATAAAGACCATACATGGAAGAAAACCGTCCACGTAGTAAGACGGCACACCTTTGGAGACAAAAGGAAAGGAGGAGAACACACCACGCTAAAAGTAAAAAGAAAAAATCCAAACACTTCACCAAATACAAAACCAAACGTTCAGCCAATCCATCTAAACCTCGGTCAAAGAAATCTTATCGCTATTTCAGGCGAAAAGATCCCTCAAAGTCCAGATCAGCAAAACACAGCCGTTGTTTTCTTTGCAAAAAGAAAGGCCACTTTGCAAAGGATTGTCCTAATAAACCTGCCAAGTCTGCCCGGCTCATCCAACATCTCCAGTCATCTCTTTCTCCAACAGATGACATCGAGTCTCTCTATTCTGAACAAGAATATGCAGACCAAGATACAGCCTTTGCCTTGGCTTCCTCAGACAGTGAAGATAGTGTGGTTGACGATTTTGATATTGTCCATGCTATCCAACCAGGGACAACAGCTTCTCCAGCTCGGCTAGCACAACCCCATGTTCCTTCAATCAAAATCCACATTGTCCCTAGCAAGTATGAAAAACCTGTTCGTGCCATTGGATTCATTGACACAGGCTCTCAAAGAAGTATGCTCCATACTTCCATTCTTCCTGCTCACCTCTGGACTACTCATCATGAATACTTTAGAGCCGCAGATGGCCAACTTTTCCAAACTCACTTGATCACCAAACACCCTGTTAGGATTCAACTCTTCTCCAATTGCATCATTTGGTCCAAACTCATTGGATCAGACTTACCCAACAAAGAATTGCTCATTGGCTTTGACCTCCTCTCCAAAACCTCTAAGATCCACATCACTGCAGATGGTATCTTGTACAAGAAGCAATACAAAGCTTATACAGACGTTCTCCGTTTATATTCTTTATCCAATACAATACCATCATATCAGCCCATTTCCCAAAAGCTTCTAAAATTTTGTGCTGATTCTCATACACAATTCAACCATTCTTTTCCCCGCTGGAAAAATCCAAATTTCTTTATTAAGCTTCCCTTTAAGCTTAATGAGGATCTTAATCCTACCAAAGCCACTCATCCTGGCATGTCACCTTCAGACCTTCTCTTGGCCCAACAAGAATGTGCCCAGTTGCTCCAACAAGGCCTTATTGAGCCCACAGACTCTCAATGGGCTTGCCAAGCCTTTTATGTGGAAAAACGGTCTGAAAAAGTTCGAGGAAAAAAGAGACTGGTCATTGACAGGGATGATAAATTTCCTTTGCCCAAAATTCAGTCCTTATTTGTCCATCTCCAAGATGCAAAGGTATTTTCTAATTCGATCTCAAAGTTGGTTTTTGGCAACTTGGTGTTCACCCCTGATGACCGGCCCAAAAACTGCCTTTTGTATACCTAATGCCCATTACCAATGGCGTGTCATGCCATTTGGGCTTAAGGTAGCCACGTCATTGTTCCAAAAGCTATGGTCAAAATCTTTGAGCCCATTCTCTACAGCTCATTGGTTTACATAGATGACATTCTCCTCTTCTCAAAAGACCATAAAACCCATGAACTTCTCTTGGCCCAATTCCATGAAATCCTCCAAACTATGGCATCATGCTCTCTGATAAAAAGAGTATTCTGGCCCAATCTTCCATCAACTTCCTAGGAATGGTCATACAAGATGGTACTTACCATCCCGGTCCACACATAGCCCAAGAACTGTTACATTTCCCTGAGTCCAATTTCACCAAAAAACAAGTCCAACAGTTTTTAGGGATCATCAATTACCTTCGTGACTTTATTCATAGAGTTACTATTCATGTTAGCCAGCTGTCCCTCATGTTAAAAAAGAATCCTCCTCCTTGGGGTCCTGCCCAAGATACAGCTGTCGCCACACTCAAAAAGATTGCCCAAGATCCTCCGCCACTCAAAATCCCATCCAATGGAAACCGAATCCTTCAAACCGATGCCAGTGATCTTTATTGGAGTGCCATCCTTCTTGAAGAAGTAAACGGAAAAGAACATTTCTGTGCACATGCAAGTGGCAAATTCTCCACCGCGGAACAGAATTATCATGTGATCTATAAAGAGATCCTAGCAGTAAAGTATGGCATCAAGAAATTTGAATTCCACCTCATCAGCCATAACAATTCGGCTTTTCCAAAAATCCTTGACTTCAAACAAAAAACACTCCCAGACAAAAGACTCCTCAGTTTAAAGACTTGGTTCTCCCGATATGACTTCACAGTCCAGCATATAAAAGGGGATACAAACCTCATCCCTGATCTCCTCACCAGACCACCAGCCTCCAAAGAAATTGTCCATATCTCCTCTAATCTCTCATTTCCAGTCATAGCAATGGTGACTCCTTCAGTTCCTCCTTTTTCCCAATCTACTCATCCATATATGAACCATGCTTTATCTATCAGAGCTTTTCCTCCACAAACCACTTTCTCCAGTGTCCATCAAATTCAAGATTATGCCAACAAGTTTATCTTTCGATATCTTTTTAATGTCCAACATCACACCCCTGAAAGTTTCCTTTCTTTCCATCCTGACTGTGTATTTCTTATAGGTCTTTTCCTTCATCCTACCAGAGAATTCACAGATGATGAGTTATGGTACATGTGGTGCCTCACGGCACTATATGCTACTACGCTTACATTTCCTCTTGTTCCTTTACAGAATCACCTCAATGATCACCAGAATGCAACTTCCCTCTTCTGGACCCTCCTGGAATGGTTTTCTCCACTTACATGGTGGCGGAAAGAACTCCACACTCTTTACTACCAAAACAATCTCCACCATCTTCCACCATACCAAGCCAACCAGTATGTCTCCGTCTTCATTGTCCACCGACCCTATTTCCAACATCCTGTCACACGACTGTTCTGGACACAAAACCAAGTGTACGAATGGAATACCTTTCCAAGTACATTTCCTCTCCTCTATCATCCACCAGTTATCTCTGAACTTAAAAGGTTCCTCTATGAACTCAACCACTACAGTCCTCCTGAAAGTCTTATTCACCATACTTCTCTCGGTCCCCAGCATGAGATGTGTTTTATTCCTACTCCAGGCCAAGATTCCACTCATGTCACAAATCATTCTCCTCCAGCCTCCGGTATTGTTATCAAGGAAGAACGTCCTGACTACACAGATGTCCTATGGCAAGATTCTCAAGATCCATGGGAAGAATTCATGTCTCTCTTCTCCCAACCTCATTCAGATACACCAATTCAAGTTCCTGATCTGACATGTACAGAAGCTCCATCCTCCAGTATGTTCAATACCCCAGGATCCAGCTCACAAGCTCCAGATCCGAATGTGGCCTCCAGTTCTCACCCACCTTGCTCTCATTCACCAGATCCATATGAAGGTACCACCAAGTACCCTCTGCATTATGAATCTCTCCCTTGCGGTCATTTCCGACCTGTCTATGATGATGAACCACCATCTCCTCCATCCGAAAGACAGACGTATCGTTTCATGAAAGAAGTTCTTCCCTCTGATATTCCAGATCGCTACGCGGACCCACCAAAGCGAAAACCCAAGATTAAAGTCCGCTATCGAGACAATTGTCCCTGCTCCGCAGACTGTTCCCACTACAACACATACTATTCTACGGGTGACACTACCGACAACAGTAGCACTGACGGTGATGGTGACATCACCTATGACACAAGCTAGTCCATCCGGACCACAAGAAGTCGCCAGCTGTCTTGTATATTATGCTTGGATAAGGGTCCTGTCTTATCCATATGCTTTATAACTTTGTCATAATTAGTGCGCTTGTCTTTTTCCTTTTTTGCTTTTAGCGTGGTATGTTCTCCACCTTTCTTTTTGTCTCTAAAGGTGTGCCAACGCGTGGTATGTTCTCCACCTTTCCTTTTGTCTCCAAAGGTGTGCCATCTTAATACGTGGGTGGTTTTCTTCCTTGTGTAATCAGAATAGGTGTGCTCATAAGTATGTTTTCTAAAAAGGTGTGCTTGCTTAGTCAAGTACGGTGTGCTTGGTTTCTCCCCTATATAAAGGGGTCTTGTAAGCCTTTCAAGGCAAGAAGAAATCAATCAATAATATATGAAGTTTGCTTACCTTATGGCTTTCTAAGTTTCTCATCTCTCTCTCAACTATCTTAGACATCTCAATAGGAACTTCCGTAGTTCATCTTCTATCTTTGATCAACAAGTATGCTCTACACTTGCCTCTCTGAGGATCCTGTGTATCAGAACGTTGTGAACTTGCCCCCTGAGTCTTAACCTCTCAGATTCAAACAGTTAAGCCCAGTTCCGAAGTCACCGTTGTGCCTAAGATGGCTGTTTAGGTTAATAAGTAGGGTTAGTGGTAAGACTGTTAGAAGTGAATTTTTGAGGAAAATCTTGGATTTAAGGTAAGATTCAAAGGAAAGGTTTCTTCGCGAGGGCATAATTTGGTAGAGATGTGGCCATTGTAATAACAGGAAAATTTGTGTAGAAGGTGATGAAAGAGATAGATGGTGGTCTGGATAGCAAATTTGGAATGAGGTTTTGGTCTCCTTTTATATGCTTTACAAAAAATTCATATTGAGAGAACCAAGTTTTCAAGCGTAAGAGGTGCTTGTTTGGTAAGGACTTATTTTTAAACTCAAGAATTTTTTGGAAAGATGAGTTGCCAATGAGGTGAAATTCAAATTTCTTGATACCATACTTCACCGCTAAAATTTCCTTGTAGATGACATGGTAGTGTTTTTTAGAATCCTTGAATTGACCACTGCAGGATGGCACCCCAGTATTCATCACTAGCATTGGTCTGCAAAATCCTTTATCCTATTATGGGAATCTTTAAGGCAGGAGGATTTTGGGCAATGCTTTTGAGATTTTTTACAGCAGTTGTCTGGTTTAGGCCCCATAAGGGAGCATTCTTTCTAAGCATCTTTGAAAGCTGGCTGGTATGCACCGTGACATGTGGCAGAAATTCATGGAGATAGTTAATTATCCCCGAGAAATTGTTGTATCTGCTTTTTTGTCAAGTCCTGATCTGGAAAATGTAGCAATTCTTTCAAGTATCATACTAAGGAACTCTATAGTGGACTAGCCTAGGATGCTTTTCTTTTCAGAGAGCATAATGCCATAAGCGTCCACCAAGGAAGAGGAGAATACCATTCAAGGAGAGTCCAAAGCAGAGAGGCTGCTTCAGCAGGGTCATTTAGTTGGTGAAGAACTGGTCCAGGAGGGAGGACAAGCTTAGTAGCATAGAGAACAGTGAGACACCAGAAAAACCATAATTGGTTTTCTGTGACAGGTTTGAAAGGTTCAAGAGTGAGACCTAGCAGGAACATGTGATCAGGATGAAAAGAAGGAAGGGCACTCCGAATACTATCACGTTCAATATTTAGGAAATATCGAAACAGAAAACGTTTGGCATAGTCTTGAATCTGGTGTGGAGAAGAGAAAGTCATGTGAAGAGGAAAATTTCTCTTGCTAAGAGCATGTTCAGGAACATTGGTAGCCATAGCTATCAAAGGGAAAGATGCTGAGGAAGTGATGAGAACAGGAAGAGAGTCAGGAGGCTTTTTTATAGGTCGGGAGAGGAAATCTGGGATGAGATTTTTCTTACCAGAGATGTGTTCGATTGTGAATTCATACCTTGAGAACCATTCTTTTAAATGCAGAACCTGTTTGTCTGGTAGCTGCTTGTTCTTGAAGTGGAGAATCTTTGGAAAAGCACAGTTGTCAAGTCTGACGGTAAAGATATGGCCGATGAGGTGGAATTCGAACTTTTGAATCCCATATTTCACGGCTAATGCTTCTTTGAACACTGTGTGATAATGCTTTTCAGCTGGCTTGAATTGTCCACTTTTCTTGGAGGAGATCATGATACCGTGGATTTTGACAAGGTCAAAAAATTGGTCAAGGAGTTTTTGATGAGACTCATGGGTTGGACTGAACAGAAGAATGTCGTCAATGTAGATGAGGGCTTGAGACAGGATGGGCTCAAAAATACGGGTCATGGCCCGTTGGAAAATGGATGGTGCATTCTTAAGACCAAAAGGCATAACAGTCCACTGATAGTGGGCATTAGGAATGCAGAATGCTGTTTTGGGCCTTTCGGTTGGATCTATACCCAATTGCCAAAAACCTGACTTAAGGTCAAACTTGGAAAACACTTTGGCATTATTGAGATGGATAAAAAGAGAATTGATTTTTGGAAGAGGGAACTTGTCATCTTGAAGGAAACAGTTAAGAGGCTGGTAATCTATAACAAGTCGTTTTTTCCCACGACGAATTTCAGATCTTTTTTCCACATAGAAAGCCTGACAAGCCCATTGAGATTGGGCTGGTTCAATGAGACCTTGGGCTAGAAGTTCTGCACATTCAGATTGGGCTAGTTTGAGATCCGAAGGTGTCATTCCTGGATGGGTTGCTTTAGTTGGATTAATATCCTCGTTAAGCTTAAATGGAAGCTTAATGAAGAACTCTGGATTTTTCCACAAAGGTTTAGAATGGAGGAATTGACTATGGTTTTCGGGACAGTAAGGGAGCAGTTTATCACAGAAAGATTGATAGGATGGCGGAGCATCAGTGAGAGCAAACATCTTAAGGAGCTTAGTATACGGTTGGAACATTTGTTTATACCGAATACCTGTGACAGTAATTTGAAGACGTTTTGCTAACTGGAGGAGATCAAATCCTATGAGAAGATCTTTATCAGGAAGATCAGAACCTATGACTTTAATCCAAATGGTACAATTGGGAATGTGTAAAAATCTGTGTCATGGCTTTTTGGAAAAGAGAAGGGGCTACTTTGAGTACAAAAGGCATAACTGTCCATTGATAATGGGCATTTGGTCACATGGGTGAATTCCCAATTTACATTCTGGAGATGGACGAACATGGATTGTATTTTGGGGAGAGGAAACGTGACATCCTTGAGGAAACAGTTCAAGGGTTGGTAAGAAGTTCTGATCGTTTTTCAACATAAAAAGCTTGGCACGCCCATTCTGAAGTGGTTGGTTCAATGAGACCTTTTTGGAGAAGTTGAGCACACTCTTGTTGGGCTAATGTAAGGTCTCTAGGTGTCATTTCTAGATGAGTAGCTTTTGTTGTATTGACATCTTCATTAAGCTTGAAGGGAAGCTTAATAAAGAATGTTTCATTTTTCTACAATGGATTGAGATGATTGAACTCTGTATGGAACGTAGGACAGAATGGCGGATACAATGACCCGTCTTTACGGCATGTATTCGTAGCATCCTTGCCAAAAGAGTTACAGCCAGAGCTTCAACGCCAACTCAACCTCAATAGGCTTGACATCGGACAACTTCCTCTTGGTAAGATTTATCAATTTGCAGTTGTTTGTCTTGAAAAGATGTGGTAATTTAGGAAGATCTGAATGCCAATAGGTTTTCTGGTTATGAGATTGGTTTGGAACATCTGGCCATCTGCAGCTTTGAAAAATTCAGTATGTTTGTCCTAAAGATGAGAAGGGAGAATAGAGGGATGTAACATACTTTTCTAGGCACCGGTGTCAACAAATCCTATGATAGATATGGGTTTGGCAAATTTGGATGATAAAAGGTGGAAGTGGATGGATGGAATGGAAATCTGGTTAGAGGATGGTGGATGGAATCACTGTTGACAAGAGCGAAGACTGTTTGTTCATCAGCACTTTCTTGTTCGAAGAAAAGAGATTCAACATCATCCGATGGAGCAATCACTGAAGAGGCTTGAAGATGTTGGAGAAGGCAAACTGCTTTTGCTGGACAGTTGGGACAATTTTTTGCAAAATGTCCTTTCTTTTTGCAAATGAAGCATCGACTATGTTTCGTCTTCTTGGTTCTGAAAGACTTCTTGCGTTTGGAATGGTGATGCCGTTTGGAGGAAGTTTGTTTGAAATGGGATTTCTTTTTTGGAGTACACGTGCAGTCTTTGTCATCTGTGCATTTGATCTTGAGGAAGGGCTTTTTGTAGACCTTTTGGAAAGGCTGTCGATTTTCAATGAGATGTTTGAAGAATTCCTTTTGTTCACAAAGGCATTCCAGACAGCTAACTGCTAACTGATAAATCTTTCCAAGTGATAGGTTTGCAATATCCAGTTGGTGGATATGGACCTGGCGCTGGAGTTTAGGCTGAAGCTCTTTTGGTAGAGAAGCAACAAACACATGTTTGAGTGTCGGATCATTGAAACCATTAAGCTTGTAAACTAATGTAGACATGCGCTTGTATTGGAAATCCAAATCCTACTGTTGGAGTAAATCTGTTGTTATGATAGAAGGACTTTCTCGTCAGTTCGCATCATTTGCGTGTGTTAATCCTATTGCGCCACATGCTCACAACTAGTCTGAGTAGAATCTTAACCTAATCAAGTCAACTCCATTAACATGCTGAGAAGGCTGCCTGCCTATAAGCCCTATGACAACATCTATAATCCAGGATGGAGAGATCACTATAACTTTTCATTGTCATAAGGTTTTCAACAAAGCGAGACAGCAGCTCAAGTTTCTCAACCTCCTTAGCCCACCTTTAGAAAATGTAACCAAAATTTCTCAAAACCTAAACCATGGGAAGAAGAAATTCGAAAGCTATCGAAACCTACAGAGGATGGATGATATGGCAAAATTGAGGAATGAGGTGAGAGCCACCCTAAATTCTGAAGTGCAACAATGCAATCTATGGTTAATCCTAAAGGAGTACATAAAGTTAGATTGAGTTAAAGCAATCATCATGAAAAGGCAAAAATCTATGGTTATAACAAGAAAGATATCTGAACTTACTTCTTCAAATCTAGTTCCATCACTAGACTCATCACCAAATGATCTAGAAGAAAGCAGCCCACCAGATCACATTCCTAAGGTTTCTAGGTGAAATTATGGAAATCTTCAAGCAGGTAAGTATAAACATCCCTTTACTCAATGCTATTAAGTAAGTTCCCTCTTATGCCAAGTTTTTGAAGAGTTTATGCACTAAAAAGAGAAATTTACATGTTATCCAAAAGGCTTGTTTAACTGCACAAACTAGCAATTTACTTTAAAATAAAATGCCACCAAAATTTAAGGATCTAGGTTCTCTTACTATCTCTTGACTCATAAGGACCCAATTGTTTGATAAAGCTTTGTTGGATTGAGAAGCTAGTGTTAATATTTTGCCATATTGTGTTTATTAGCAACTTGGGTTAAGTCAATTACATTCAACTTCTATTGTTTTGCAACTTGCCGACAGATCAATGAAAATGACATTATAGAGGATGTATTGATACAGATTGTTAAATCTTACTATCCTGTTGATTTTATTGTTATTGATAACCAACATGTACAGGATCCTAGGAAACACACTCTAGTTATTCTAAGTCATCTTTTCTTGGCTACAACTGTTGCTCCTAACATGACTATAGAATTAGATATTTTTAATGTTCCTATGTAGGCACAAGAAGATGATGATGTTGTAATTCATTTATTTCTAAGCATTATGCTGATCCACTAAGACATCCTTAACTCACTTTGGTTTATCTTTTGATGTTCATAGTGCTATTTCAGAAGTTAATACTTTACTTGATTTGTCCCTTATCATCGATTTAACTAAGTAGAATGAAAAGATTGAGCCACTTTCTCCTGAAGAGAATTGAACAATTCAAGTTAGAGGTACTTCCTAAAGAAATGCAACACAAGTCACATTCTGACATGAACAAGGTGGCAAGATCTATAGTATTTAAATTGCTAAAATTTTATAGTATGTATACAGCTCTCAGACAAGCTTAGAATGGATGAGACCGAAGCAGTATGATATTAAGGAGTATCACTACCATCGTCCTTCTTTAAAATTGCACCAAATTGTTATTGATCCTGGTTGATTTGTTTGTTTATATTAATTAGTTACATAGTAGGATTTTATTTATTTGTTTATTTATTTTATTCATATTTATTCTAACTTTTTCTTTAGATTTATTTTTTTCTCTCTAGAATATTTTACAGCCATTTCAGGCACGATCGCTTCTACTCTTACTATTGGCATTCATGTTTTTCTTATATTTTTGTACATTGACATGGGGTGAGGTGTACAACAACAATAAACAATTTAAAACTTTTAAGGTATTTTGTGCGATCTTTTGACATTAGATGACATGATGACTTCAAATTTTGGTATTTGTATTATCTATGGCATAAATATTAATTAAAAACTTTAAAGTCAATTTTCTAATTACAATATGCAAACAATATTATAGTAAAAAAAAAAACTAAGGGGTCTTTGTGATCATTTTCTCATACTTTAGAGGTGTAGGTGTCCTTTTAAAGTTGTTAGCTTATGTTATAGCTTTAGGATTTAATTAAAATGGTGACTTAGGTCCCAAGAAGGGTAATTCAAATTAGACAAGGATTCGGCTAAGCATGATTAATATACAAGCAAGCTTTTGGCTTTGGAAGAGAAGGAGAGGCCGCAAGGAATTGAATTGGAATACAAGCCAGCCACTTGGATTAATTTCAGTGACTGGTTTTATGATTCAATTGTGTGTAACAAAATTTCTATACTAGGATTAAGGATGAAGCCTTGTTCAATAAAATAAATTATTTTTTATTCAATTAATTCCCTATATGTGCTTTAATGTTATTGTTAGGTTTAATATTTGACCAAACCCATGCTTAGATATACAAAGTTCATATGTGATTATCTTGGATTTTGTCATAGAGTGCTTAGGAGAATTTTGATTTTTTGTTATTCAATATGTTCACATGGAATGCTTAGATATCATACTATTAAGTAGAAAAAGAACTTACATAAAATTAATTTTAGTTGGGCTTAATTGTTATATCCATGAGTAGCCATATATTGATTTTGGGTTGTCACTCTAAAATTCGGAATTAATTGGTAATTAGATAATTGTTAAGTTAAACTGTGGTGAATTCTGAAACCCCATCAATCTCTTGAATTCTTGTGTTAATTTACTTGACTTTAATTTTAGTTGCGTCTTTAGTTTTAATTTTCTCAAAAAAAATATTTTCTTTTCTAATTAGGTTAGAGTTTTAATTAGCTTAGATTATATTTGGCTTTATTATAAAGGAGAAATCTATCAAATACTTCATGTATGTTAGGGATGACCTTAAATTACTAAATAATCACTTTATAAATAGATTTTGAAATAATTAGCTTTAAAATTAATATTAAGATAATACGACGATCACTTACTAAATAATCTGATATGCATGTTTGGTAAAATAATAAATTTAAAAGTGAGGTGATACATGTCATATCAATATATTCTTTTTCTTTTACCATATATTTGAACATAAAAGGTTAAAGCAATTGGATCTGGCAAAAATTAACACGCTCCGGTTACCGACACGAATAAGACACGAATATATGGGTATGGATCGTCAAATTCAACACGATTATCGAATGGGTTGAGTTTGGGTTGACACGATTTTTATCTGTGTTAGGTTAGGGTTAAAGTTCTTGACCCATTTATCCCAAATAATGAAACAATTATATTTTCTATTTTAAATTAATTTTTACGTTATTATACACAGTGTTTTATTTATAAAATTTTATATAAATTAGAACTATAATGTGGGGAGTAGGTAAATCAAGTGCATGGTTATGTAACCAATACACGAGCTGATGGTGTAAAGTGGCAATCTTAGAAGTGACAGACTGTTCTGCTCGTTGGAGCTGGATTTGTACTTTGAAAGTTGTGGGAAGGTTCGGATCTTGTAAGGATAGGTTGAAATTGGGATAAAAGGTGAGAAGAACACTGCCTGCATGAAGTGTGGTTAAGATGGTGCCAATAACAGCATGCTGGTATTCTTTGAACCGAGTATTGAAGAGAGCAAGACGGGCTGTGACAAGTAAGCCCTTTCTGCCATGGAGAGTAAGGATAAGCCGTACAAGCTCAACACGCATGTTTCTTTCTCTAGCATATTCTCTCCTGCATTACGATTCTTCTTTGCCTTGTCAATTCTGTCGACAAAGGTTGTTCCGTTAATTTAGTTTATAGCATTTGTATATCACTTAGTATATTAAGCCTTTCTCATCATCTACATGAATTCTGGATATTCTTCTGAATTCCTCCAGAACCACCATAATCTAATACTTCATGCCAAATTTCCAAAGCAATTAATATGAGTTAACAACAACACCAATTCTCTACCGAAAGATATTCTAATTGAAGCTCTCAACGAAAGCTCATGCTTTTCCCTATTCTACCCTTATCGGCAACTCTTGACGTTGATTCAACATCAGCTGAATGTGAACAAGAGCTGAGACATGTGAAAGCTCAAAGTCCCTCCGCCCTAATTCCCCAAAAAAAAAATGTGGAGACCTTTGTTGATTGCTAATTCAATAGCAGCTACATTGTGAACAATAGTTGAAGCTTTCAGCTCTGTAAGCGGCAAATTGTGCATTTTTGGTTCACAAGTTCATGTTTAATATTATTTCATTTTCTTTACCGTTTAGGCCTTGTATATAGCTGCGCTACTGACCAAAACTTTATCACCTACCGAAACTACAAATAACTTTTTTTTTTTTTTGGTTAAAATCAATCCAAAATTGGGTGATGGACCATTGTCCACCGAGTCTAATCATGCAAAATCAGATAAAAATCCATTGCCTAGATTGATTACGCCACCATTATCGACAGTCCTAGATAAAAATAAAATTCGATGGATTCATTTTAATGGAATATTGGTAAGTATATCACTTTTGTTATAGCCAATGATTTGCAACTAGTTATTTTTTGTCACATATCCATATATTATTATTCGTTATAAAGGATGGCAGAAAAAACCTTCTCGGCTAAGCTTGAGTATTTTAAGCTGGGCTTTAACTTCACCCCAGCCTCCGGCCGAGCTCCAGCTTCAACTAAAAAGCCTGACTAAGAAAAGTAAGAATGTATTTAATTTTAATTAAATATATATTTTAATAACAATAATATATATTTAAAAATTTATATCATTTAAGTCTATTTTTTAAAGCTTAATCTAATAAAACAAAATTTTATATATTATAAAATTGTGAAATATAATGAAAATATTTTTTTTTAAAAAAAATGTTAAATATGAATTTAGGCTTCCACAAGTCTAAACACAAACACTCCAAAAAATCCAAAGGCCCATACAGATATTTCAAAAAGAAAGATCCGAGCCAATACAGAAAAATCAAAAGCAGCAGATGTTACATCTGCAAGAAAAAAGGCCATTATGCAAAAAATTGTCCCAATAAGCCGGCCCAATCAGCCCGACTTATCAAGCATCTCTCCAACACTGAAATGCTCTCTGACAATGAAGATATTGAGTCTTGTTTCTCTGAACAAGATACATATGATGAGCATACAATCTTTGCTCTCCAAGCTGATTCTCCCAGCTGCAGTGATGACGAAGAAGAAGAACTTCCTCTTGTTCCTGTTTACCAGGTAAAACAGTCTCATCCTCATTCATCAGAACTTCCACCTACTCCTTCTGTGAAAATCCAAGTCCTACCAACCAAATACTCTTCTCCTATCCCTGTCATTGGATTTCTAGATACAGGTTCTCACAGAACAAAGTTAAATCCATCCATTCTTCCTGCCAAATATTGGGAAAACCACACATAATATTTTTTCCGAGTGGTATGATGAGCATACAATCTTCTGCACCTCCTGGTATCAGAGCCATCACTTTTTTCCGAGTGGTATGATATGATTATTGATTTCCCAATAAGAAGAGATAAAGAAAGAGCTTCGCAACCATGGCGTCCAGTTCAAACTCAAGTTACTCTATCTTCTACTTTATCCTTACCCAAATCCTGCACAAAACACTCTGCTTCAAAAATAGAGAATCTTATAGAATATTCCTATATTCCCGACTCTGCACAGATCTCTGAGTCTTCTATGCCTCTCATCTCTCCTTACCAGCTGTATAAACGAAATACTTCTCTTACCCGTAGTATTCGTACCCTCATCTCTACCCGTAGACCACATCCTAAAGAGTATGTCCAGTCATCCAAACTTGATCAGTGTGCCATTCAGGCCACACAGGCTGAACAATATGTCACCCTAGAGATTCCACCAGAACTAATCACCCAGTGGAAACGTGAAGGCTATACCCATCTCCATCTTGGAGGTGTACGCCTAATCCATACTCTCCATGGCCGAAAAGGTCTTCCTGTCACAGCCAGAATTGCCTTGCTTGACACCAGATTTAAGGAATACCAACATGCTGTAATTGGTACCAACCTTACCACTTTACATGCTGGCAGTGTTCTCCTCACCTTTTATCCAAACTTTAACCTATCTCTCCAAGATCCAAATCTTTCCACAACTTTCAAAGTTTAGATACAGCTCCAAGGAGCAGAACAAACCATAACCTCAAAAATAGCCACACTTCATCATCAGCTCGTGTATCGTTTACAAAACCATGCACTTGATCTTCCTACACCTCACACCACCACAGATACTCTCATGATCTTAGCCGACACCGAGACTATTCCTACCATAGTCCAGATCCCTAAACAGATCCCAAAATCCGAACTCTTCAAGCTTATGCCTCTTGAGTGGTTATCCAACTATGAGAAATTCCACCAGAATTCTCAGCCACTTCAGACCTCTGAAACATCCTTTGAAAGAAGAAATGATCAGTAAAACACCATCTTTCTCCTACACAGCCATGATTACTCCAGTCAATCATCCTCAAGAAAAAGTCCCTATTCATCATTTTTGTAAAAATGGCTATCCTGTTTATGTTGACAAAATAGATGGCCACTTCATATGGGATGTTCCAGGCTCAGGTATGTGTGATCCAGGCTGTACCTGCCTCCAGGATTATGATACCTCTGATGAGGACGAAGATGAACCCAGAAGGCGCAGAAGGCGCAAAAAGAAGGTGATCCATCCTACTCCATGTAGATCTCCTTCACCACCTCCTCCAAAACCTGCACCTCCTTTACCTATCTATAACAAAGCTCTCAAGATCATCAGATCTGACCCTTCCTGCAAACCCTGCAGATCAGAGCTTCCTCCTTTGCTTCCTACACCACCTGTAGCAAAATGCTACATGTTTTCTACTTTCTCCAGTGCATACAATGAAACCTTTCCATCCCTTGAGAAAAGTACAGACTCCAGAACCAAAATGGTATCCCAACCATTTGTCTCTTCACCTGTCACTCCTTCTGGACAACATGAAGAACCAAAGCCATTTGAATCTGTTCTCAATTGGCAATCCCAGAATGCTACAGCTCAGAACACAGTGCTCAAACACCTTGATTCCAAGCTTGATCATGTTTCCAACCAGGTGCATCATACTTCTAAACAAATAGATTCCATTGAATCACAGATGGAACGCATCTACCATGATCTCAAGGTACAGATTTCCCAACTTGATACTGATTTGCATGCAATGATCCGAAATCGGTATTGGGGTCCAGAGTTTGACCAAAAAGAAGCTGAAATCAGAAAGCTTAAAGCTGAGCTAGCCAGAATCGATGCTGATAAACAACGGCAACAACCATTGTTTCCCAGATCCCCATCTTTGCCTATACCAACAGCCTCTTTCGGTTCTTACCAACCATTTTATTCACCACCAGCTCCTCAGCCATTCAATTATGATAGTTTCTTTGGTTTCTCACACCATACAGAAGCTTACAAAGAAGCTGAAGCCAAACAGCGTGAATTCCAAAAACAACATGTTCCAACCAGACAAAGAAGGTCATCCCCACCTTCCTCTTCTAGGCCTACTTCTACTCAAAGGTCCAGTCCTCCTAAACCAACTCCTCCTTCACCACAGTATACACCCATACAGCCAGTTCAAACCAAAGACAAGGCTCCTATGCACCAATATTCTCAGCAGATTGTCTCCTTTCCAGAACAATCAGAACCAGAATCAGAACCACACTTAGAATCATCTGAACTAGCGACCTATGGATCAGTTCCATCAACTTCTCAATCTGTTGATTCCATTCCTGCTTCCTCAGATTCAGATTCTCAATCTGTTGATTCCATTCCTGCTTCCTCAGATTCAGATTCTCAATCTGTTGATTCCATTCCTGCTTCCTCAGATTCTGAAACCAATTATACTGATGTCACTAGACTTCTCATGGTCCAACCCTCCAGAGGATCAAATGAGCCTCAGACTGAAGTTCCTGAAACTGCTTCTCCTCCACCAGAAGAAGAAGCTACTAATCAATTTGCTCCTCCAGATCCAGGACAATCCGGTCAACAAAGCCAAGCAGAACCATCAATAAGACCTTCCAATGGTCCATGGTTCACTCTTGATGACATTCCTAGAAAGCAATGGTATAATCGTTTCCAGGAAATGTGTGCTTGGATTGACGTCCAGATGTTAAGATCCGGTGCAACAAGTCAGACTGTTCTCAAGGAATTCTTCACAAGATTTACAGTAGAATTCTTTGTCATCAATCTTTTCGAGCAAGACAGCACCCCAATAGTCATCACTGGCGTCTGTCTGAAGAATTCTGTGGCCGACAGATGGAATCAGAAGTGGAGGCGGCTTTTGACAAAGTTGCTTTAATTCACGGACAGCTGTGGTTTGAAGAGGACCCCAAGGAGGGGCTGATTTTTTGAGCATGGCTGACAGGTGGCTTGTATGATGAATTACTTTTGGGAAAAAATCTCTCAAATAATTTACAATCCCGAGGAATTGTTGAATTTGGTGTTTGGTGAGATTTTCATCTGGAAAGTGGAGTAATTCTTGAGCAATATGAGGACCTGGACGATAATGACCATTTTCAATGATCATACCGAGGAATTCTATGGAGGATTGACCTATGACACTTTTCTTGGATGAGATCATGATACCGTGGGTTTTGACAAGGTTGTAGAACTGATCTAGAAGGAGTTGGTGAGACTCATGGGTTGGACTGAATAGGAGGATGTCATCAATGTAGATGAGAGCCTGGGAGAGAATAGGCTCGAAGATACGGGTCATGGCCCGTTGGAAGATGGATGGTGCAGTTTTGAGGCCGAATGGCATAACTGTCCACTGATAGTGGGCATTAGGAATACAAAATGCAGTCTTGGGCCTTTCTGCTGGATCAATACCCAATTGCCAAAAACCTGATTTGAGGTCAAACTTGGAAAACACTTTGGCATTATTAAGATGGACAAAAAGAGAATTAATCTTTGGGAGAGGAAATTCGTCATCTTGAAGAAAACAGTTTAAGGGCTGATAATCTATGACAAGACGTTTTTTTCCTTGACGGATTTCTGATCTTTTTTCCACATAAAAGGCTTGACAAGCCCATTGAGATTGGGCTGGTTCTATGAGGCCTTGTGATAACAGTTCAGCACACTCAGATTGGGCTAACTTGAGATCTGAGGGAGTCATACCTGGATGGGTTTAGGTTAGGTTGTTGTGGTACATGAGGGATATCATGGGGAAGATCCTCAAAGTTGAGAGGATCCTCAGTGGTTTCTTCAGGAGGTGTCATAGGAGCATTCGGGTTTGTGTCTACCATGAGAAGTCGGGAAACATCAGCATAATCTTTTTCAGAATCAGAAGAGGATTCTGTTGGTAGAGTGGATGCATTAAGGCTTGAGGAATCAGAGGACTGGGCAGATAACTCTTCTTCAGAATCTTCATTAGGAGGAAGATTTGAAGAAAGCATATGCTGGGATAGCATATGAGTTGTGTAAGGATCTGCAGGTTGTTTATCTTTTTGGGTGAAACGAGACGTGTCTGGTGGAGAAGGAGTTGGCTCAGATATTGTAAGATGAGGCATAGACACTGGTTTTGGAAATTGGGTGTATCCTGGAGAGTGAGGAGCATGAGATTGTTGTGGAGGTGCAGTATAAGATGAAGAGGCTTGAGTTGGTTGTTGAACCGGAGTTGGTTTCGGTTTTGGCACATACGTTGGAGCTTGAGGTTTTGATGGTTTTCGGAAGAGGGTAGAAGTCATTCCAAATACTTTGGAATAATCTGTAGGTTGTTTGGTTTGTGAGGGATTATAGAAAGGTTGATATTGGCTGAAAACTGGAGTAAAAGAAGGTAGTTGATTTGTTGGTGGAAACAATGGAGGTTGCTTGTCAGCTTCAATTCTGGAAAGTTCAGCTTTTAGCCTTCTGATTTCAGCTTCTTTTTGGGTAAACTCAGGACCCCAATAGCTGTGTTGGATCATTTGTCTGAGCTCAGTATCAAGTTGTTGAATACGATTCTTTAGGCCAAGGTGGATCTGTTCAAGCCTGGAAGCCAGGTTGTCAACTTGAGATGAAGTGGCCTGGATCTGTTCAGTAACAGTTCCGATCTTTGAATCGATTTTCTGGAGCATATTGTTCTGAGCTAAGGCATTCTGTGTTTGCCAATTCAAGACTGTTTCAAAGGGTCTTGGTTCTTCAGGTTGGCCATTTGAAGCTATGGCTGAAGGGACATAAGGTCAGGAAACTGTGGATGTCTGTTGGTCCACGGTCTTTTCAAGAGCAGGAAATTGTGATGTATACGCCGGAGAAACCGGGGTAAACATATAGCAAGCCAAGGGTTGTGGCGGTGTTGGCAAAAGCGGAGGTAAGTCAGATCTACAAGGAGGAGCATAGGAGGGCTCAGATCTAATTATCTTCAAGGCTTTTTTGTAGATAGGCAAAGGAGGAGCAGGTTTTTGAGGTTCTGGAGGAGGAGGAGAAGGAGATCTGCAAGGAGACCGAGGATGGATGATTTTCTTTCGTCTTTGCCTACGGCGAGGTTCATTATCTTCATCATCTTCAAGATAATAATCATCAAGGCAAGTACATCCTGGGTCACACATACCAGAACCAGGAACATCCCAGATGAAGTGACCATCGATCTTTGCGACATAGATAGGATGACCATCTTTGTCAAAAGAATAGATGGGTATTTTTTCTTGAACATTTGGGACTGACTGGATCATAGCTGTAAAGGATAGCCGGGGAAGAGTCTGTTCTTGCTCCGGAGCCTGGGGCTGTTTGAAAGTCATGCGAACGGTTCCATCATTCCGTTTTTCAAACATAGCCTGTGAAGTTTGAATTGGTTGGGAGTTTTGGTGGAATTGCTCGTAATTCGTGAGCCATTCCAAAGGCATAAGCTTTAGGAGGTCAGGTTTGGAGATTTGCCTGGGAATTTGGATGATTGTGGGAGTAGTGTTTGTATCAGCCAGAATCATGACTGTATCTGTGGAAGTGTAAGGAAAATGGATGGTGCAGTCTTAAGACCAAAAGGCATGACGGTCCACTGATAGTGGACATTAGGAATACAGAATGCTGTTTTGGGCCTTACGGTTGGATCTATACCCAATTGCCAAAAACCTGACTTAAGGTCAAACTTGGAAAACACTTTGGCATTATTGAGATGGATAAAAAGAGAATTGATTTTCGGAAGAGGGAACTTGTCATCTTGGAGAAAACAGTTAAGAGGCTGGTAATCTATAACAAGTCGTTTTTTCCCACGACGAATTTCAGATCTTTTTTCCACATAGAAAGCCTGACAAGCCCATTGAGATTGGGCTCTGCACATTCAGATTGGGCTAGCTTGAGATCTGAAGGTGTCATACCTGGATGGGTTGCTTTGGTTGGATTAATATCCTCGTTAAGCTTAAATGGAAGCTTAATGAAGAACTCTGGATTTTTCCACAAAGGTTTAGAATGGAGGAATTGACTATGGTTTTCGGGACAGTAAGGGAGCAGTTTATCACAGAAAGATTGATAGGATGGCGGAGCATCAGTGAGAGCAAACATCTTAAGGAGCTTAGTATACGGTTGGAACATTTGTTTATACCGAATACCTGTGACAGTAATTTGAAGACGTTTTGCTAACTGGAGGAGATCAAATCCTATGAGAAGATCTTTATCAGGAAGATCAGAACCTATGACTTTAATCCAAACGGTACAATTGGGGAAAAACTGAATGCCTATGGGTTTTTTGGAAATCAGATGAGACTTAAACAATTCACCATTGGCTGCTCTATAGTATTCTGTGTGGTTTTCCCAATGTTTGGCAGGAAGAATGGAAGGATTCAACATAGTTTGTTGAGAACCTGTATCTATGAAACCAATGACAGGAATGGGAGTAGAATAGTTGGCTGGAAGGATTTGAATTTTGACTGAAGGAGTTGGCGATAGTAGAGGAGAAGAAGAAGAAGGATGAGTATGTTGTACCTTATACACAGGAACAGAGAGGGGATCATCTTCTTCATCACTGCTGCTGGAAAAATCAGCTTTGAGGGCAAAAACTGTATACTCATTGTAAACATCTTGTTCTGAGAAACAGGACTCAATATCTTCAGAGTCAGAGAGAAGATCAGCATTGGTGAGATGCTTAATAAGCCTGGATGATTGAGCCGGCTTGTTGGGACAGTTTTTAGCATAGTGGCCTTTTTTCTTGCAGATGTAGCATCTGCTGCCTTTGACTTTTCTGTACTGGCTTGGATCCTTTTTCCTGAAGTATCTGTATGGGCCTTTGGATTTTCTGGAGTGTTTGTGTTTGGACTTGTGGAAGTGTTTGGAGAAATGGGTTTTCTTCTTGGGCTTACACTCACAAGTTTTCTCTGATCGACATTTGATGGCCTTTTTGCAGGCAGATTTGAAAGGCTCTTTCCGCTTGATTAGTTCGGAAAAGAACTCTTTCTGTTCACACATCTTGTCGAGGCAAGCAACTGCAAACTGATAAATCTTACCGAGAGGAAGTTGTCCAATATCAAGCTGATGGGCATTAACTTGTCGCTGTAGCTCTGGTTGCAATTCTTTGGGCAGAGAAGCAACAAAAACATGCCGCAGGGATGGATCATTATATCCATTGAGCTTGTAATAGAGCTGTGACATCCGTTTGTAATGAAATTCCAAGTCTTTCATCAACAAGGAACAACATTTCATTTGATGATACTCACGTCTGTGAAGCTCTGTAGCAGTGCCTGGTTCTCCGAGGAATTGCTCATAGAGATGAGAAATGGCATGGGCAATTGGTAGTTGGCAGAAAGACATTTGCCTGTATTGACCGAGACTGTCATACCAATCTCTAAGTTGGCCTGTGAATCTTGTGCAAAATTCCTTGAGAACATTCTGACTGTTGGCCCCTGATCGTAACATCTGAACATCAATCCAAGCACACATTTCCTGGAAGCGATTATACCATTGCTTTCGAGGAATGTCATCAAGAGTGAACCATGGACCATTTGAAGGTTTAAAGGATGGTTCTGCTGCTTGGCTCTGCTGACTGGATTGTCCTGGATCTGGAGGAGCAAATTGATTAGCAGTTTCGTCTTCTGGAGGAGGTGAAGGTGTTTCAGGGACTTCAGTAGTTTGTGGCTCATTTGATCCAGTAGAAGGTTGGACCATGAGAAGTCTTGAAACATCAGCATAATTTGCTTCAGAATCTGAAGAGGGAATAGAATCAACAGATTGAGAATCTAATGAGACTGATTCATAAGTTACAGGTTCAGAAGGTTCTGAGCTTGGTTCTGATTGTTCTGGAGAAGAAACATTTTGCTGAAAGTATTGGTGCATAGGAGCTTTGTCTTTGGTTTGCACTGGCTGTATTGGTGTATACTGAGGTGATGGAGGAGGACTTTGTTGTGGTGGCTGAGCTTGTGGTGGTTCAGCTGGTGGAGTTGGTTTCGGTGGACTAGTTCGTCTAGCAGGAGTTGGTTTAGAAGAAGGTGGGGATGACCTTCTTGGTTTAGGAGGAACAGGTTTCTGTAACTCACGCTGTTTAGCTTCAGCTTGTTTGAAGGCTTCTGTATGGTGTGAGAAACCGAAGAAACTGTCATAATTGAAAGGCCTGGGAGCTGGTGGTGAATAGAATGGCTGATAAGTGCTGAAAGAGGCTATTGGCATAGGCAAAGATGGAGACCTAGGAAACAGCGGCTGTTGGTGTTGTTTATCAGCATCAATTCTGGCTAACTCAGCTTTAAGCTGTCTGATTTCAGCTTCTTTTTGGTCAAACTCTGGACCCCAATAACGATTTCAGATCATTGCATGCAAATCAGTGTCGAGTTGGGAAATCCTTGCCTTGAGATCATGGTAGATGCCTTGAGATCATTGCATGCAAATCAGCCACCACAACAAAGTCCTCCTCCATCACCTCAGTATACACCAATACAGCCAGTGCAAACCAAAGACAAAGCTCCTATGCACCAATACTTTCAGCAAAATGTTTCTTCTCCAGAACAATCAGAACCAGAAACAGAACCAAGCTCAGAACCTTCTGAACCTGTAACTTATGAATCAGTCTCATTAGATTCTCAATCTGTTGATTCTATTCCCTCTTCAGATTCTGAAGCAAATTATGCTGATGTTTCAAGACTTCTCATGGTCCAACCTTCTACTGGATCAAATGAGCCACAAACTACTGAAGTCCCTGAAACACCTTCACCTCCTCCAGAAGACGAAACTGCTAATCAATTTGCTCCTCCAGATCCAGGACAATCCAGTCAGCAGAGCCAAGCAGCAGAACCATCCTTTAAGCCTTCAAATGGTCCATGGTTCACTCTTGATGACATTCCTCGAAAGCAATGGTATAATCGCTTCCAGGAAATGTGTGCTTGGATTGATGTTCAGATGTTACGATCAGGGGCCAACAGTCAGAATGTTCTCAAGGAATTTTGCACAAGATTCACAGGCCAACTTAGAGATTGGTATGACAGTCTCGGTCAATACAGGCAAATGTCTTTCTGCCAACTACCAATTGCCCATGCCATTTCTCATCTCTATGAGCAATTCCTCGGAGAACCAGGCACTGCTACAGAGCTTCACAGACGTGAGTATCATCAAATGAAATGTTGTTCCTTGTTGATGAAAGACTTGGAATTTCATTACAAACGGATGTCACAGCTCTATTACAAGCTCAATGGATATAATGATCCATCCCTGCGGCATGTTTTTGTTGCTTCTCTGCCCAAAGAATTGCAGCCAGAGCTACAGCGACAAGTTAATGCCCATCAGCTTGATATTGGACAACTTCCTCTCGGTAAGATTTATCAGTTTGCAGTTGCTTGCCTCGACAAGATGTGTGAACAGAAAGAGTTCTTTTCCGAACTAATCAAGCGGAAAGAGCCTTTCAAATCTGCCTGCAAAAAGGCCATCAAATGTCGATCAGAGAAAACTTGTGAGTGTAAGCCCAAGAAGAAAACCCATTTCTCCAAACACTTCCACAAGTCCAAACACAAACACTCCAGAAAATCCAAAGGCCCATACAGATACTTCAGGAAAAAGGATCCAAGCCAGTACAGAAAAGTCAAAGGCAGCAGATGCTACATCTGCAAGAAAAAAGGCCACTATGCTAAAAACTGTCCCAACAAGCCGGCTCAATCATCCAGGCTTATTAAGCATCTCACCAATGCTGATCTTCTCTCTGACTCTGAAGATATTGAGTCCTGTTTCTCAGAACAAGATGTTTACAATGAGTATATAGTTTTTTGCCCTCAAAGCTGATTTTTCCAGCAGCAGTGATGAAGAAGATGATCCCCTCTCTGTTCCTGTGTATAAGGTACAACATACTCATCCTTCTTCTTCTTCTCCTCTACTATCGCCAACTCCTTCAGTCAAAATTCAAATCCTTCCAGCCAACTATTCTACTCCCATTCCTGTCATTGGTTTCATAGATACAAGGTTCTCAACAAACTATGTTGAATCCTTCCATTCTTCCTGCCAAACATTGGGAAAACCACACAGAATACTATAGAGCCGCCAATGGTGAATTGTTTAAGTCTCATCTGATTTCCAAAAAACCCATAGGCATTCAGTTTTTCCCCAATTGTACCGTTTGGATTAAAGTCATAGGTTCTGATCTTCCTGATAAAGATCTTCTCATAGGATTTGATCTCCTCCAGTTAGCAAAACGTCTTCAAATTACTGTCACAGGTATTCGGTATAAACAAATGTTCCAACCGTATACTAAGCTCCTTAAGATGTTTGCTCTCACTGATGCTCCACCATCCTATCAATCTTTCTGTGATAAACTGCTCCCTTACTGTCCCGAAAACCATAGTCAATTCCTCCATTCTAAACCTTTGTGGAAAAATCCAGAGTTCTTCATTAAGCTTCCATTTAAGCTTAACGAGGATATTAATCCAACCAAAGCAACCCATCCAGGTATGACACCTTCAGAGCAACAATGACCTCAACAGTCCCAGCCTCGGTGACAATGATGGTTCTGACAGCTACTCTGCTCTGTGGACTACAACGGAACTGAAGCATCTGGAGCATTCTCTTGTTGCGCTGTATGTCTTCAATAGGAACAGGTGGACGAACTTCACCAAAAGAACTCTGGATGGTTCGAGAAGTGGATGGCTCACATTGTTTGATGATAAGTTTGGAGTTGGAAGGGAAATGCTGCATGGAACATGATTGCTGGTCTGTTGACTGAGACGTAGACTCTTCTGTGTTCTGGGAAGGAGGCTGGACAGGTTGATTAGGATAGCGAGGTTGTGGGAAGAGAGAGAGAAATTCTTCCCAAGGATCCTGTGAATCCTGGAAGAGAAGATCAAGTTGGTCTGGTTTTTCTTCTTTGATTACTAACCCGGAATTGGGTTGAACTTGAGAAGGATGAACCTCATCGGAGAAGACAGCAGGAAAAATGGAGACTAGTTCATGCTGAGGACCAACAGAGGTATGGGTTATTGTACTATCAGGAGGTGGTATATGGTTTAGGTCAAACAGGAATTGTTCTAGAGATCTTGAGACCTGTGGGTCGGACTGGATGAGATAAGGATGAGGGTAAGTATCCCATTCATAAGCTTGGTCTTGGGTCCAAAACATCTTAGTTTCAGGGTGTTGGAAATAAGGACGATGGACGATGAAGACAAAAGTATGGAGGTTGGATTCTTGGGTAGGTATGTTGCTAAGGTTTCGTTGCTCATTAATTTTGGAGAGGGTTCTTCTCCACCAAGGAAGAGGAGAATACCATTCAAGGAGAGTCCAAAGCAGAGAGGCTGCTTCAGTAGGGTCATTTAGTTGATGAAGAACTGGTCCAGGAGGGAGGACAAGCTTAGTAGCATAGAGAACAGTGAGACACCAGAAAAACCATAATTGGTTTTCTGTGACAGGTTTGAAAGGTTCAAGAGTGAGACCTAGCAGGAACATGTGATCAGGATGAAAAGAAGGAAGGGCACTCCAAATACTATCACGTTCAATATTTAGGAAATACCGAAACAGAAAACGTTTGGCATAGTCTTGAATCTGGTGTGGAGAAGAGAAAGTCATGTGGAGAGGAAAATTTCTCTTGCTAAGAGCATGTTCAGGAACATTAGTTGCCATAACTATTAAAGGGAAAGATGCGGAGGAAGTGATGAGAACAGGAAAAGAGTCGGGAGGCTTTTTTATAGGTCGGGAAAGGAAATCTGGGATGAGATTTTTCTTACCAGAGATGTGTTCGACTGTGAATTCATACCTTGAGAACCATTCTTTTAAATGCAGAACCTGTTTGTCTGGTAGCTGCTTGTTCTTGAAGTGGAGAATCTTTGGAAAAGCACAGTTGTCAAGTCTGACGGTAAAGATATGGCCGATGAGGTGGAACTCGAACTTTTGAATCCCATATTTCACGGCTAATGCTTCTTTGAACACTGTGTGATAATGCTTTTCAGCTGGCTTGAATTGTCCACTAGCATGTGCACAGTAGCTTTCTTTTCCGTTGATGCTTTCGAGGAGAACAGCACCCCAACAGTCATCGCTTGCGTCTGTCTGAAGAATGCGGTGGCCGACAGAGGGTATCCGAAGAGGAATCGGCAAAGTTGCTTTAACTCATGGACAGCTGTTGTCTGGAGAGGACCCCAAGGAGGAGCTGTCTTTTTCAGCATGGAAGACAGGTGGCTTGTGTGCTGGATCACTTTAGGGAAAAAATCTCGAAGATAGTTGACAATCCCTAGGAATTGCTGGATTTGGTGTTTTGTGAGATTTTTATCTGGAAAGTGGTGTAATTCTTGGGCTATGTGAGGACCTGGACGATATTGACCATTCTCAATGATCATACCGAGGAATTCAATGGAGGTTTGACCAATGACACTTTTCTTAGAGGAGATCATGATACCATGGATTTTGACAAGGTCAAAGAATTGGTCAAGGAGTTTCTGATGAGACTCATGGGTTGGACTGAACAGAAGAATGTCGTCAATGTAGATGAGGGCTTGAGACAGGATGGGCTCAAAAATACGGGTCATGGCCCGTTGGAAAATGGATGGTGCAGTCTTAAGACCAAAAGGCATGACGGTCCACTGATAGTGGGCATTAGGAATACAGAATGCTGTTTTGGGCCTTTCGGTTGGATCTATACCTAATTGCCAAAAACCTGACTTAAGGTCAAACTTGGAAAATACTTTGGCATTATTGAGATGGATAAAAAGAGAATCGATTTTTGGAAGAGGGAACTTGTCATCTTGGAGAAAACAGTTAAGAGGCTGGTAATCTATAACAAGTCGTTTTTTACCACGACGAATTTCAGATCTTTTTTCCACATAGAAAGCCTGACAAGCCCATTGAGATTGGGCGAAGTTCTGCACATTCAGATTGAGCTAGCTTGAGATCTGAAGGTGTCATACCTGGATGGGTTGCTTTGGTTGGATTAATATCCTCGTTAAGCTTAAATGGAAGCTTAATGAAGAACTCTGGATTTTTCCACAAAGGTTTAGAATGGAGGAATTGACTAGGAATTGCTGGATTTGGTGTTTTGTGAGATTTTTATCTGGAAAATGGTGTAGTTCTTGGGCTATGTGAGGACCTGGACGATATTGACCATTCTCGATGATCATACCGAGGAATTCAATGGAGGATTGACCAATCACACTTTTCTTGGAGGAGATCATGATACCGTGAATTCTGACAAGGTTAAAGAATTGGTCAAGGAGTTTCTGATGAGACTCATGGGTTGGACTGAACAAAAGAATGTCATCAATGTAGATGAGGGCTTGAGATAGAATGGGCTCAAAGAAACGGGTCATGGCCCGTTGGAAAATGGATGGTGCAGTTTTAAGACCAAAAGGCATGACGGTCCATTGATAGTGGGCATTAGGGATACAGAATGCTGTTTTGGGCCTTTCGGTTGGATCTATACCCAATTGCCAAAAACCTGACTTAAGGTCAAACTTGGAAAACACTTTGGCATTATTGAGATGGATAAAAAGAGAATTGATTTTCGGAAGAGGGAACTTGTCATCTTGGAGAAAACAGTTAAGAGGCTGGTAATCTATAACAAGTCTTTTTTTTCCACGACGAATTTCAGATCTTTTTTCCACATAGAAAGCCTGACAAGCCCATTGAGATTGGGCTGGTTCAATGAGACCTTGGGCTAGAAGTTCTGCACATTCAGATTGGGCTAGCTTGAGATCTGAAGGTGTCATACCTGGATGGGTTGCTTTGGTTGGATTAATATCCTCGTTAAGCTTAAATGGAAGCTTAATGAAGAACTCTGGATTTTTCCACAAAGGTTTAGAATGGAGAAACTGACTATGGTTTTCGGGACAGTAAGGGAGGAGTTTATCACAAAAAGATTGATAGGATGAAGGAGCATCAGTGAGAGCAAACATCTTAAGAAGCTTAGTATACGGTTGGAACATTTGTTTATACCGAATACCTGTGACAGTAATGTGAAGACGTTTTGCTAATTGGAGGAGATCAAATCCTATTAGAAGATCTTTATCAGGAAGATCAGAGCCTATGACTTTAATCCAAACGGTACAATTGGGGAAAAACTGAATGCCTATGGGTTTTTTGGAAATCAGATGAGACTTGAACAATTCACCATTGGCGGCTCTATAGTATTCTGTGTGGTTTTCCCAATGTTTGGCAGGAAGAATGGAAGGATTCAACATAGTTTGTTGAGAACCTGTATCTATGAAACCAATGACAGGAATGGGAGTAGAATACTTGGCTGGAAGGATTTGAATTTTGACTGAAGGAGTTGGTGGTAGTAGAGGAGAAGAAGAAGGATGAGTATGTTGTACCTTGTACACAGGAACAGAGAGGGGATCATCTTCTTCATCACTGCTACTGGAAGGATCAGCTTTGAGGGCAAAAACTGTATGCTCATTGTAAACATCTTGTTCTGAGAAACAGGACTCAATATCTTCAGAGTCAGAGAGAAGATCAGCATTGGTGAGATGCTTAATAAGCCTGGATGATTGAGCCGGCTTGTTGGGACAGTTTTTAGGCATTGCAGATGTAGCATCTGCTGCCTTTGACTTTTCTGTACTGGCTTGGATCCTTTTTCTTGAAGTATCTGTATGGGCCTTTGGATTTTCTGGAGTGTTTGTGTTTGGACTTGTGGAAGTGTTTAGAGAAATGGGTTTTCTTCTTGGGCTTACACTCACAAGTTTTCTCTGATGGACATTTGATGGCAAGATAAGGCTTTTTGCAGGCTGATTTAAAGGGCTCTTTCCGTTTGATTAACTCGGAAAAGAACTCTTTTTGTTCATACATTTTGTCGAGACAAGCAACTGCAAACTGGTAAATCTTACCGAGGGGAAGTTGTCCAATATCAAGCTGATGGGCATTAACTTGTCGCTGTAGCTCTGGCTGCAATTCTTTGGGTAGAGATGCAACAAAAACATGCCGCAGGGATGGATCATTATATCCATTGAGCTTGTAATAGAGCTGTGACATCCGTTTGTAATGAAATTCCAAGTCTTTCATTAACAAGGAACAACATTTCATTTGATGATACTCACGTCTGTGAAGCTCTGTAGCAGTACCTGGTTCTCCGAGGAATTGCTCATAGAGATGAGAAATGGCATGGGCAATTGGTAGTTGGCAGAAAGACATTTGTCTGTATTGACCGAGACTGTCATACCAATCTCTAAGTTGGCCTGTGAATCTTGTGCAAAATTCCTTGAGAACATTCTGACTGTTGGCTCCTGATCGTAGCATCTGAACATCAATCCAAGCACACATTTCCTGGAAGCGATTATACCATTGGTTTCGAGGAATGTCATCAAGAGTGAACCATGGACCATTTGAAGGTTTAAAGGATGGTTCTGCTGCTTGGCTTTGCTGACTGGATTGTCCGGGATCTGGAGGAGCAAACTGATTAGCAGTTTCGTCCTCTGGAGGAGGTGATGGTGTTTCAGGGACTTCAGTAGTTTGTGGCTCATTTGATCCAGTAGAAGGTTGGACCATGAGAAGTCTTGAAACATCAGCATAATTTGCTTCAGAATCTGAAGAGGGAATAGAATCAACAGATTGAGAATCTGATGAGACTGATTCATAAGTTGCAGGTTCATAAGGTTCTGAGCTTGGTTCTGTTTCTGGTTCTGATTGTTCTGGAGAAGAAACATTTTGCTGAAAGTATTGGTGCATAGGAACTTTGTCTTTGGTTTGCACTGGCTGTATTGGTGTATACTGAGGTGATGGAGGAGGACTTTGTTGTGGTGGCTGAGCTTGTGGTGGTTCAGCTCAGGAGAAGGTGGGGATGACCTTCTTGGTTTAGGAGGTACAGGTTTCTGTAACTCACGCTGTTTGGCTTCAGCTTGTTTGATACATCCTACCTAAACAAGAGAAATGAATTCTCTTATATAGGCGAGGTGAGAGCTTAGGATACCTTTGGGACAGGACCCACCAAAGGAATCTCTTTTACAAAAGCAAAGCAATAATTTAAAAGCAAACTCTAACAAGATAAGGAGATAAGAGGGAATCTCCTTTTACAAAAGCATAAAGTAAAAACACACTCATTGCCGTCACATGGCAATTAGTACAACTTTAATAATTACATAAAGACAAAGTGGGACAGGGCTCCCACGTGAAGATGGCAGACAGCTGGAATCAATCAGAGTAGCTGTCAGAATCATCATTGTCACCGAGGCTGGGACTGTTGAGGTCATTGTTGCTCTGTGGACTACAACGGAACTGAAGCATCTGGAGCATTCTCTTGTTGCGCTGTATGTCTTCAATAGGAATAGGTGGACGAACCTCACCAAAAGAACTCTGGATGGTTCGAGAAGTGGATGGCTCGCATTGTTTGATGATGAGTTTGGAGTTGGAAGGGAAATGCTGCATGGAGCATGATTGCTGGTCTATCGACTGAGACGTAGACTCTTCTGTGTTCTGGGAAGGAGACTGGACAGGTTGATTAGGATAGCGAGGTTGTGGGAAGAGAGAGAGAAATTCTTCCCAAGGATCCTGTGAATCCTGGAAGAGAAGATCAAGTTGGTCTGGTTTTTCTTCTTTTATGACTAACCCGGAATTGGGTTGAACTTGAGGAGGATGAACCTCGTCGGAGAAGACAGTAGGAAAAACGGAGACTAGTTCATGCTGAGGACCAACAGAGGTATGGGTTATGGTACTATCAGGAGGAGGTATATGGTTTAGGTCAAACAGGAATTTTTCTAGAGATCTTGAGACCTGTGGGTCGGAATGGATGAGATAAGGATGAGGGTAAGTATCCCATTCATAAGCTTGGTCTTGGGTCCAAAACATCTTAGTTTCAGGGTGTTGGAAGTAATGACGATGGACGATGAAGACAGAAGTATGGAGGTTGGATTCCTGGATAGGTATGTTGTTAAGGTTTCGTTGCTCATTAATTTTGGAGAGGGTTCTTCTCCACCAAGGAAGAGGAGAATACCATTCAAGGAGAGTCCAAAGCAGAGAGGCTGCTTCAGCAGGGTCATTTAGTTGACGAAGAACTGGTCCAGGAGGGAGGACAAGCTTAGTAGCATAGAGAACAGTGAGACACCAGAAAAACCATAATTGGTTTTCTGTAACTGGTTTGAAAGGTTCAAGAGTGAGACCTAGCAGGAACATGTGATCAGGATGAAAAGAAGGAAGGGCACTTCGAATACTATCACGTTCAATATTTAGGAAGTATCGAAACAGAAAACGTTTGGCATAGTCTTGAATTTGGTGTGGACAAGAGAAAGTCATGTGAAGAGCAAAATTTTCTAGCATTAGACTTGCTAACAAAGGGAAAGATGCGGAGGAAGTGATGAGAACAGGAAGAGAGTCGGGAGGCTTTTTTATAGGTCGGGAAAGAAAATCTGGGATGAGATTTTTCTTACCAGAGATGTGTTCAACTGTGAATTCATACCTTGAGAACCATTCTTTTAAACGCAGGACTTGTTTGTCTGGTAGCTGCTTGTTCTTGAAGTGGAGAATCTTTGGAAAAGCACAGTTGTCAAGTCTGACGGTAAAGATATGGCCGATGAGGTGGAACTCGAACTTTTGAATTCCATATTTCACGGCTAATGCTTCTTTGAACACTGTGTGGTAATGCTTTTCGGCTGGCTTGAATTGTCCACTAGCATGTGCACAGTAGCTTTCTTTTCCATCGATGCTTTCGAGGAGAATAGCACCCCAATAGTCATCACTTGCGTCTGTCTGAAGAATGCGGTGGCCGACAGAAGGTATCCGAAGAGGAATCGGCTTTTGACAAAGTTGCTTTAGCTCATGGACAGCTGTGGTCTGGAGAGGACCCCAAGGAGGAGCTGTCTTTTTCAGCATGGCAGACAGGCGGCTTGTGTGCTGGATCACTTTAGGGAAAAAATCTCGAAGATAGTTGACAATCCCTAGGAATTGCTGGATTTGGTGTTTTGTGAGATTTTTATCTGGAAAATGGTGTAGTTCTTGGGCTATGTGAGGACCTGGACGATATTGACCATTCTCGATGATCATACCGAGGAATTCAATGGAGGATTGACCAATCACACTTTTCTTGGAGGAGATCATGATACCGTGAATTCTGACAAGGTTAAAGAATTGGTCAAGGAGTTTCTGATGAGACTCATGGGTTGGACTGAACAGAAGAATGTCATCAATGTAGATGAGGGCTTGAGATAGAATGGGCTCAAAGAAACGGGTCATGGCCCGTTGGAAAATGGATGGTGCAGTTTTAAGACCAAAAGGCATGACGGTCCATTGATAGTGGGCATTAGGGATACAGAATGCTGTTTTGGGCCTTTCGGTTGGATCTATACCCAATTGCCAAAAACCTGACTTAAGGTCAAACTTGGAAAACACTTTGGCATTATTGAGATGGATAAAAAGAGAATTGATTTTCGGAAGAGGGAACTTGTCATCTTGGAGAAAACAGTTAAGAGGCTGGTAATCTATAACAAGTCTTTTTTTTCCACGACGAATTTCAGATCTTTTTTCCACATAGAAAGCCTGACAAGCCCATTGAGATTGGGCTGGTTCAATGAGACCTTGGGCTAGAAGTTCTGCACATTCAGATTGGGCTAGCTTGAGATCTGAAGGTGTCATACCTGGATGGGTTGCTTTGGTTGGATTAATATCCTCGTTAAGCTTAAATGGAAGCTTAATGAAGAACTCTGGATTTTTCCACAAAGGTTTAGAATGGAGAAACTGACTATGGTTTTCGGGACAGTAAGGGAGGAGTTTATCACAAAAAGATTGATAGGATGAAGGAGCATCAGTGAGAGCAAACATCTTAAGAAGCTTAGTATACGGTTGGAACATTTGTTTATACCGAATACCTGTGACAGTAATGTGAAGACGTTTTGCTAATTGGAGGAGATCAAATCCTATTAGAAGATCTTTATCAGGAAGATCAGAGCCTATGACTTTAATCCAAACGGTACAATTGGGGAAAAACTGAATGCCTATGGGTTTTTTGGAAATCAGATGAGACTTGAACAATTCACCATTGGCGGCTCTATAGTATTCTGTGTGGTTTTCCCAATGTTTGGCAGGAAGAATGGAAGGATTCAACATAGTTTGTTGAGAACCTGTATCTATGAAACCAATGACAGGAATGGGAGTAGAATACTTGGCTGGAAGGATTTGAATTTTGACTGAAGGAGTTGGTGGTAGTAGAGGAGAAGAAGAAGGATGAGTATGTTGTACCTTGTACACAGGAACAGAGAGGGGATCATCTTCTTCATCACTGCTACTGGAAGGATCAGCTTTGAGGGCAAAAACTGTATGCTCATTGTAAACATCTTGTTCTGAGAAACAGGACTCAATATCTTCAGAGTCAGAGAGAAGATCAGCATTGGTGAGATGCTTAATAAGCCTGGATGATTGAGCCGGCTTGTTGGGACAGTTTTTAGCATGCAGATGTAGCATCTGCTGCCTTTGACTTTTCTGTACTGGCTTGGATCCTTTTTCTTGAAGTATCTGTATGGGCCTTTGGATTTTCTGGAGTGTTTGTGTTTGGACTTGTGGAAGTGTTTAGAGAAATGGGTTTTCTTCTTGGGCTTACACTCACAAGTTTTCTCTGATGGACATTTGATGGCAAGATAAGGCTTTTTGCAGGCTGATTTAAAGGGCTCTTTCCGTTTGATTAACTCGGAAAAGAACTCTTTTTGTTCATACATTTTGTCGAGACAAGCAACTGCAAACTGGTAAATCTTACCGAGGGGAAGTTGTCCAATATCAAGCTGATGGGCATTAACTTGTCGCTGTAGCTCTGGCTGCAATTCTTTGGGTAGAGATGCAACAAAAACATGCCGCAGGGATGGATCATTATATCCATTGAGCTTGTAATAGAGCTGTGACATCCGTTTGTAATGAAATTCCAAGTCTTTCATTAACAAGGAACAACATTTCATTTGATGATACTCACGTCTGTGAAGCTCTGTAGCAGTACCTGGTTCTCCGAGGAATTGCTCATAGAGATGAGAAATGGCATGGGCAATTGGTAGTTGGCAGAAAGACATTTGTCTGTATTGACCGAGACTGTCATACCAATCTCTAAGTTGGCCTGTGAATCTTGTGCAAAATTCCTTGAGAACATTCTGACTGTTGGCTCCTGATCGTAGCATCTGAACATCAATCCAAGCACACATTTCCTGGAAGCGATTATACCATTGGTTTCGAGGAATGTCATCAAGAGTGAACCATGGACCATTTGAAGGTTTAAAGGATGGTTCTGCTGCTTGGCTTTGCTGACTGGATTGTCCGGGATCTGGAGGAGCAAACTGATTAGCAGTTTCGTCCTCTGGAGGAGGTGATGGTGTTTCAGGGACTTCAGTAGTTTGTGGCTCATTTGATCCAGTAGAAGGTTGGACCATGAGAAGTCTTGAAACATCAGCATAATTTGCTTCAGAATCTGAAGAGGGAATAGAATCAACAGATTGAGAATCTGATGAGACTGATTCATAAGTTGCAGGTTCATAAGGTTCTGAGCTTGGTTCTGTTTCTGGTTCTGATTGTTCTGGAGAAGAAACATTTTGCTGAAAGTATTGGTGCATAGGAACTTTGTCTTTGGTTTGCACTGGCTGTATTGGTGTATACTGAGGTGATGGAGGAGGACTTTGTTGTGGTGGCTGAGCTTGTGGTGGTTCAGCTCAGGAGAAGGTGGGGATGACCTTCTTGGTTTAGGAGGTACAGGTTTCTGTAACTCACGCTGTTTGGCTTCAGCTTGTTTGATACATCCTACCTAAACAAGAGAAATGAATTCTCTTATATAGGCGAGGTGAGAGCTTAGGATACCTTTGGGACAGGACCCACCAAAGGAATCTCTTTTACAAAAGCAAAGCAATAATTTAAAAGCAAACTCTAACAAGATAAGGAGATAAGAGGGAATCTCCTTTTACAAAAGCATAAAGTAAAAACACACTCATTGCCGTCACATGGCAATTAGTACAACTTTAATAATTACATAAAGACAAAGTGGGACAGGGCTCCCACGTGAAGATGGCAGACAGCTGGAATCAATCAGAGTAGCTGTCAGAATCATCATTGTCACCGAGGCTGGGACTGTTGAGGTCATTGTTGCTCTGTGGACTACAACGGAACTGAAGCATCTGGAGCATTCTCTTGTTGCGCTGTATGTCTTCAATAGGAATAGGTGGACGAACCTCACCAAAAGAACTCTGGATGGTTCGAGAAGTGGATGGCTCGCATTGTTTGATGATGAGTTTGGAGTTGGAAGGGAAATGCTGCATGGAGCATGATTGCTGGTCTATCGACTGAGACGTAGACTCTTCTGTGTTCTGGGAAGGAGACTGGACAGGTTGATTAGGATAGCGAGGTTGTGGGAAGAGAGAGAGAAATTCTTCCCAAGGATCCTGTGAATCCTGGAAGAGAAGATCAAGTTGGTCTGGTTTTTCTTCTTTTATGACTAACCCGGAATTGGGTTGAACTTGAGGAGGATGAACCTCGTCGGAGAAGACAGTAGGAAAAACGGAGACTAGTTCATGCTGAGGACCAACAGAGGTATGGGTTATGGTACTATCAGGAGGAGGTATATGGTTTAGGTCAAACAGGAATTTTTCTAGAGATCTTGAGACCTGTGGGTCGGAATGGATGAGATAAGGATGAGGGTAAGTATCCCATTCATAAGCTTGGTCTTGGGTCCAAAACATCTTAGTTTCAGGGTGTTGGAAGTAATGACGATGGACGATGAAGACAGAAGTATGGAGGTTGGATTCCTGGATAGGTATGTTGTTAAGGTTTCGTTGCTCATTAATTTTGGAGAGGGTTCTTCTCCACCAAGGAAGAGGAGAATACCATTCAAGGAGAGTCCAAAGCAGAGAGGCTGCTTCAGCAGGGTCATTTAGTTGACGAAGAACTGGTCCAGGAGGGAGGACAAGCTTAGTAGCATAGAGAACAGTGAGACACCAGAAAAACCATAATTGGTTTTCTGTAACTGGTTTGAAAGGTTCAAGAGTGAGACCTAGCAGGAACATGTGATCAGGATGAAAAGAAGGAAGGGCACTTCGAATACTATCACGTTCAATATTTAGGAAGTATCGAAACAGAAAACGTTTGGCATAGTCTTGAATTTGGTGTGGAGAAGAGAAAGTCATGTGAAGAGGAAAATTTCTCTTGCTAAGAGCATGTTCAGGAACATTGGTAGCCATAGCTATCAAAGGGAAAGATGCGGAGGAAGTGATGAGAACAGGAAGAGAGTCGGGAGGCTTTTTTATAGGTCGGGAAAGAAAATCTGGGATGAGATTTTTCTTACCAGAGATGTGTTCAACTGTGAATTCATACCTTGAGAACCATTCTTTTAAACGCAGGACTTGTTTGTCTGGTAGCTGCTTGTTCTTGAAGTGGAGAATCTTTGGAAAAGCACAGTTGTCAAGTCTGACGGTAAAGATATGGCCGATGAGGTGGAACTCGAACTTTTGAATTCCATATTTCACGGCTAATGCTTCTTTGAACACTGTGTGGTAATGCTTTTCGGCTGGCTTGAATTGTCCACTAGCATGTGCACAGTAGCTTTCTTTTCCATCGATGCTTTCGAGGAGAATAGCACCCCAATAGTCATCACTTGCGTCTGTCTGAAGAATGCGGTGGCCGACAGAAGGTATCCGAAGAGGAATCGGCTTTTGACAAAGTTGCTTTAGCTCATGGACAGCTGTGGTCTGGAGAGGACCCCAAGGAGGAGCTGTCTTTTTCAGCATGGCAGACAGGCTGGCTTGTGTGCTGGATCACTTTAGGGAAAAAATCTCGAAGATAGTTGACAATCCCTAGGAATTGCTGGATTTGGTGTTTTGTGAGATTTTTATCTGGAAAATGGTGTAGTTCTTGGGCTATGTGAGGACCTGGACGATATTGACCATTCTCGATGATCATACCGAGGAATTCAATGGAGGATTGACCAATCACACTTTTCTTGGAGGAGATCATGATACCGTGAATTCTGACAAGGTTAAAGAATTGGTCAAGGAGTTTCTGATGAGACTCATGGGTTGGACTGAACAGAAGAATGTCATCAATGTAGATGAGGGCTTGAGATAGAATGGGCTCAAAGAAACGGGTCATGGCCCGTTGGAAAATGGATGGTGCAGTTTTAAGACCAAAAGGCATGACGGTCCATTGATAGTGGGCATTAGGGATACAGAATGCTGTTTTGGGCCTTTCGGTTGGATCTATACCCAATTGCCAAAAACCTGACTTAAGGTCAAACTTGGAAAACACTTTGGCATTATTGAGATGGATAAAAAGAGAATTGATTTTCGGAAGAGGGAACTTGTCATCTTGGAGAAAACAGTTAAGAGGCTGGTAATCTATAACAAGTCTTTTTTTTCCACGACGAATTTCAGATCTTTTTTCCACATAGAAAGCCTGACAAGCCCATTGAGATTGGGCTGGTTCAATGAGACCTTGGGCTAGAAGTTCTGCACATTCAGATTGGGCTAGCTTGAGATCTGAAGGTGTCATACCTGGATGGGTTGCTTTGGTTGGATTAATATCCTCGTTAAGCTTAAATGGAAGCTTAATGAAGAACTCTGGATTTTTCCACAAAGGTTTAGAATGGAGAAACTGACTATGGTTTTCGGGACAGTAAGGGAGGAGTTTATCACAAAAAGATTGATAGGATGAAGGAGCATCAGTGAGAGCAAACATCTTAAGAAGCTTAGTATACGGTTGGAACATTTGTTTATACCGAATACCTGTGACAGTAATGTGAAGACGTTTTGCTAATTGGAGGAGATCAAATCCTATTAGAAGATCTTTATCAGGAAGATCAGAGCCTATGACTTTAATCCAAACGGTACAATTGGGGAAAAACTGAATGCCTATGGGTTTTTTGGAAATCAGATGAGACTTGAACAATTCACCATTGGCGGCTCTATAGTATTCTGTGTGGTTTTCCCAATGTTTGGCAGGAAGAATGGAAGGATTCAACATAGTTTGTTGAGAACCTGTATCTATGAAACCAATGACAGGAATGGGAGTAGAATACTTGGCTGGAAGGATTTGAATTTTGACTGAAGGAGTTGGTGGTAGTAGAGGAGAAGAAGAAGGATGAGTATGTTGTACCTTGTACACAGGAACAGAGAGGGGATCATCTTCTTCATCACTGCTACTGGAAGGATCAGCTTTGAGGGCAAAAACTGTATGCTCATTGTAAACATCTTGTTCTGAGAAACAGGACTCAATATCTTCAGAGTCAGAGAGAAGATCAGCATTGGTGAGATGCTTAATAAGCCTGGATGATTGAGCCGGCTTGTTGGGACAGTTTTTAGCATGCAGATGTAGCATCTGCTGCCTTTGACTTTTCTGTACTGGCTTGGATCCTTTTTCTTGAAGTATCTGTATGGGCCTTTGGATTTTCTGGAGTGTTTGTGTTTGGACTTGTGGAAGTGTTTAGAGAAATGGGTTTTCTTCTTGGGCTTACACTCACAAGTTTTCTCTGATGGACATTTGATGGCAAGATAAGGCTTTTTGCAGGCTGATTTAAAGGGCTCTTTCCGTTTGATTAACTCGGAAAAGAACTCTTTTTGTTCATACATTTTGTCGAGACAAGCAACTGCAAACTGGTAAATCTTACCGAGGGGAAGTTGTCCAATATCAAGCTGATGGGCATTAACTTGTCGCTGTAGCTCTGGCTGCAATTCTTTGGGTAGAGATGCAACAAAAACATGCCGCAGGGATGGATCATTATATCCATTGAGCTTGTAATAGAGCTGTGACATCCGTTTGTAATGAAATTCCAAGTCTTTCATTAACAAGGAACAACATTTCATTTGATGATACTCACGTCTGTGAAGCTCTGTAGCAGTACCTGGTTCTCCGAGGAATTGCTCATAGAGATGAGAAATGGCATGGGCAATTGGTAGTTGGCAGAAAGACATTTGTCTGTATTGACCGAGACTGTCATACCAATCTCTAAGTTGGCCTGTGAATCTTGTGCAAAATTCCTTGAGAACATTCTGACTGTTGGCTCCTGATCGTAGCATCTGAACATCAATCCAAGCACACATTTCCTGGAAGCGATTATACCATTGGTTTCGAGGAATGTCATCAAGAGTGAACCATGGACCATTTGAAGGTTTAAAGGATGGTTCTGCTGCTTGGCTTTGCTGACTGGATTGTCCGGGATCTGGAGGAGCAAACTGATTAGCAGTTTCGTCCTCTGGAGGAGGTGATGGTGTTTCAGGGACTTCAGTAGTTTGTGGCTCATTTGATCCAGTAGAAGGTTGGACCATGAGAAGTCTTGAAACATCAGCATAATTTGCTTCAGAATCTGAAGAGGGAATAGAATCAACAGATTGAGAATCTGATGAGACTGATTCATAAGTTGCAGGTTCATAAGGTTCTGAGCTTGGTTCTGTTTCTGGTTCTGATTGTTCTGGAGAAGAAACATTTTGCTGAAAGTATTGGTGCATAGGAACTTTGTCTTTGGTTTGCACTGGCTGTATTGGTGTATACTGAGGTGATGGAGGAGGACTTTGTTGTGGTGGCTGAGCTTGTGGTGGTTCAGCTGGTGGAGTTGGTTTTGGTGGACTAGTTCGTCTAGCAGGAGAAGGTGGGGATGACCTTCTTGGTTTAGGAGGTACAGGTTTCTGTAACTCACGCTGTTTGGCTTCAGCTTGTTTGATACATCCTACCTAAACAAGAGAAATGAATTCTCTTATATAGGCGAGGTGAGAGCTTAGGATACCTTTGGGACAGGACCCACCAAAGGAATCTCTTTTACAAAAGCAAAGCAATAATTTAAAAGCAAACTCTAACAAGATAAGGAGATAAGAGGGAATCTCCTTTTACAAAAGCATAAAGTAAAAACACATTCATTGCCGTCACATGGCAATTAGTACAACTTTAATAATTACATAAAGACAAAGTGGGACAGGGCTCCCACGTGAAGATGGCAGAGAGCTGGAATCAATCAGAGTAGCTGTCAGAATCATCATTGTCACCGAGGCTGGGACTGTTGAGGTCATTGTTGCTCTGTGGACTACAACGGAACTGAAGCATCTGGAGCATTCTCTTGTTGCGCTGTATGTCTTCAATAGGAATAGGTGGACGAACCTCACCAAAAGAACTCTGGATGGTTCGAGAAGTGGATGGCTCACATTGTTTGATGATGAGTTTGGAGTTGGAAGGGAAATGCTGCATGGAGCATGATTGCTGGTCTATCGACTGAGACGTAGACTCTTCTGTGTTCTGGGAAGGAGACTGGACAGGTTGATTAGGATAGCGAGGTTGTGGGAAGAGAGAGAGAAATTCTTCCCAAGGATCCTGTGAATCCTGGAAGAGAAGATCAAGTTGGTCTGGTTTTTCTTCTTTTATGACTAACCCGGAATTGGGTTGAACTTGAGGAGGATGAACCTCGTCGGAGAAGACAGTAGGAAAAACGGAGACTAGTTCATGCTGAGGACCAACAGAGGTATGGGTTATGGTACTATCAGGAGGTGGTATATGGTTTAGGTCAAACAGGAATTTTTCTAGAGATCTTGAGACCTGTGGGTCGGAATGGATGAGATAAGGATGAGGGTAAGTATCCCATTCATAAGCTTGGTCTTGGGTCCAAAACATCTTAGTTTTAGGGTGTTGGAAGTAAGGACGATGGACGATGAAGACAGAAGTATGGAGGTTGGATTCCTGGATAGGTATGTTGTTAAGGTTTCGTTGCTCATTAATTTTGGAGAGGGTTCTTCTCCACCAAGGAAGAGGAGAATACCATTCAAGGAGAGTCCAAAGCAGAGAGGCTGCTTCAGCAGGGTCATTTAGTTGACGAAGAACTGGTCCAGGAGGGAGGACAAGCTTAGTAGCATAGAGAACAGTGAGACACCAGAAAAACCATAATTGGTTTTCTGTAACTGGTTTGAAAGGTTCAAGAGTGAGACCTAGCAGGAACATGTGATCAGGATGAAAAGAAGGAAGGGCACTTCGAATACTATCACGTTCAATATTTAGGAAGTATCGAAACAGAAAACGTTTGGCATAGTCTTGAATTTGGTGTGGAGAAGAGAAAGTCATGTGAAGAGGAAAATTTCTCTTGCTAAGAGCATGTTCAGGAACATTGGTAGCCATAGCTATCAAAGGGAAAGATGCGGAGGAAGTGATGAGAACAGGAAGAGAGTCGGGAGGCTTTTTTATAGGTCGGGAAAGAAAATCTGGGATGAGATTTTTCTTACCAGAGATGTGTTCAACTGTGAATTCATACCTTGAGAACCATTCTTTTAAACGCAGGACTTGTTTGTCTGGTAGCTGCTTGTTCTTGAAGTGGAGAATCTTTGGAAAAGCACAGTTGTCAAGTCTGACGGTAAAGATATGGCCGATGAGGTGGAACTCGAACTTTTGAATTCCATATTTCACGGCTAATGCTTCTTTGAACACTGTGTGGTAATGCTTTTCGGCTGGCTTGAATTGTCCACTAGCATGTGCACAGTAGCTTTCTTTTCCATCGATGCTTTCGAGGAGAATAGCACCCCAATAGTCATCACTTGCGTCTGTCTGAAGAATGCGGTGGCCGACAGAAGGTATCCGAAGAGGAATCGGCTTTTGACAAAGTTGCTTTAGCTCATGGACAGCTGTGGTCTGGAGAGGACCCCAAGGAGGAGCTGTCTTTTTCAGCATGGCAGACAGGTGGCTTGTGTGCTGGATCACTTTAGGGAAAAAATCTCGAAGATAGTTGACAATCCCTAGGAATTGCTGGATTTGGTGTTTTGTGAGATTTTTATCTGGAAAATGGTGTAGTTCTTGGGCTATGTGAGGACCTGGACGATATTGACCATTCTCGATGATCATACCGAGGAATTCAATGGAGGATTGACCAATCACACTTTTCTTGGAGGAGATCATGATACCGTGAATTCTGACAAGGTTAAAGAATTGGTCAAGGAGTTTCTGATGAGACTCATGGGTTGGACTGAACAGAAGAATGTCATCAATGTAGATGAGGGCTTGAGATAGAATGGGCTCAAAGAAACGGGTCATGGCCCGTTGGAAAATGGATGGTGCAGTTTTAAGACCAAAAGGCATGACGGTCCATTGATAGTGGGCATTAGGGATACAGAATGCTGTTTTGGGCCTTTCGGTTGGATCTATACCCAATTGCCAAAAACCTGACTTAAGGTCAAACTTGGAAAACACTTTGGCATTATTGAGATGGATAAAAAGAGAATTGATTTTCGGAAGAGGGAACTTGTCATCTTGGAGAAAACAGTTAAGAGGCTGGTAATCTATAACAAGTCTTTTTTTTCCACGACGAATTTCAGATCTTTTTTCCACATAGAAAGCCTGACAAGCCCATTGAGATTGGGCTGGTTCAATGAGACCTTGGGCTAGAAGTTCTGCACATTCAGATTGGGCTAGCTTGAGATCTGAAGGTGTCATACCTGGATGGGTTGCTTTGGTTGGATTAATATCCTCGTTAAGCTTAAATGGAAGCTTAATGAAGAACTCTGGATTTTTCCACAAAGGTTTAGAATGGAGAAAAACTGACTATGGTTTTCGGGACAGTAAGGGAGGAGTTTATCACAAAAAGATTGATAGGATGAAGGAGCATCAGTGAGAGCAAACATCTTAAGAAGCTTAGTATACGGTTGGAACATTTGTTTATACCGAATACCTGTGACAGTAATGTGAAGACGTTTTGCTAATTGGAGGAGATCAAATCCTATTAGAAGATCTTTATCAGGAAGATCAGAGCCTATGACTTTAATCCAAACGGTACAATTGGGGAAAAACTGAATGCCTATGGGTTTTTTTGGAAATCAGATGAGACTTGAACAATTCACCATTGGCGGCTCTATAGTATTCTGTGTGGTTTTCCCAATGTTTGGCAGGAAGAATGGAAGGATTCAACATAGTTTGTTGAGAACCTGTATCTATGAAACCAATGACAGGAATGGGAGTAGAATACTTGGCTGGAAGGATTTGAATTTTGACTGAAGGAGTTGGTGGTAGTAGAGGAGAAGAAGAAGGATGAGTATGTTGTACCTTGTACACAGGAACAGAGAGGGGATCATCTTCTTCATCACTGCTACTGGAAGGATCAGCTTTGAGGGCAAAAACTGTATGCTCATTGTAAACATCTTGTTCTGAGAAACAGGACTCAATATCTTCAGAGTCAGAGAGAAGATCAGCATTGGTGAGATGCTTAATAAGCCTGGATGATTGAGCCGGCTTGTTGGGACAGTTTTTAGCATGCAGATGTAGCATCTGCTGCCTTTGACTTTGTGTAACAAGGAACAGCATTTCATCTGATGGTATTCTCGTCGAGCAAGCTCTATAGAGGTGCCGGGTTCTCCGAGGAATTGTTCGTAAAGATGAAACAGGGCCTGTGAAATAGGTAGTTGGTAAAAAGACATTTGGTGATACGTACCAAGACTGTCGTACCAATCTCGAAGGGAACCTGTGAATCTTGAACAAAATTCCTTAAGCACAGTCTGACTGGTTGCTCCGGACCTTAACATCTGGACATCTATCCAAGCGCTGAATTCTTGGAAACGAGTGTACCAATGTTTTCTAGGAATATCATCCAAAGTAAACCAAGGACCATTGGAAGGTTTTGGAGAGGATTCAGTTTGGTTTGACTGAGATGATGATGGTTGAGCAAATTGGTTGTTGGCTGTTTCTTCTTCTTCTGGAGGAGGTGATGTGGGTTGAGTTTCAGGAACTTCAGAAGGAGGAGGATCATTAGAACCAGTGGAAGGTTGAACCATAAGTAATCTTGTAACATCAGCAAAGTTGGCTTCAGAATCTGATGAAACAGATTGGGCAGATTGAGAGTCTGAAGAGGCTGATTCATAAGATGCTGGTTCAGAGGGTGTTGAACTTTGTGGTTCTGACTCTGGTTCAGATTGCTCTGGAGAAGAAACAATTATCTGCGAATACTGATGCAGAGGACTTTTATCTTTTGTCTGGACTGGCGTATATTGAGGAGATGCAGGAGGACTCTGGACTGGTGGTTCAGTCTGAGGTGGTGCAGCTGTAGGTGCTGGGGGAACTGGTTTAGGAGGACTAGACCGTCGAGCAGAAACAGGCCTAGATGAAGAAGGTGGGGATGACCTTCTTTGTCTGGACGGAGCAGGCTGTTGGAGCTCATGCTGCTTAGCTTCAGCTTCCTTATGTGCTTCAGTATGGTGAGAGAAGCCAAAGAAACTGTCATAATTAAAAGCTTGAGGTGCTGGTGGTGAGTAGAATGGTTGATAAGTACTAAAAGAGGCTGTTGGTACAGGCAGAGACGGAGATCTGGGAAACAGTGCTTGCTGCTGTCGTTTATCAGCATCAATGCGGGCTAGCTCAGCTTTTAGCTTTCTGATCTCAGCTTCTTTCCGATCAAACTCTGGACCCCAATACCGATCTCGGATCATTGCATGCAAATAAGTATCAAGTTGGGAAATCCGTACCTTGAGATCATGGTAGATGCGTTCCATTTGTGATTCAAGAGAATCCATTCTTTTGGTGGTGTGATGCATCTGGGTGGAAACATGATCAAGTTTGGTATCAAGGCGTTTGAGGACTGTATTCTGAGCTGAGGCATTCTGAGATTGCCAATTGAGAACAGATTCAAAAGGCTTTGGTTCTTCATGCTGTCCAGAAGGAGTGACAGGCGAAGAGACAAATGGCTGAGATACCATTTTGGTTCTAGAATCAGTACTTTTTTCTAGAGAGGGGAAGTTTTCATTATATGCACCGGAAAAAGTAGAGAACATATAACAGGTTGATACAGGTGGTATAGGTAACAAAGGTGGAAGTTCTGATCTGCAGGGTTTGTAAGAAGGATCAGATCTGATGATCTTGAGGGCTTTGTTGTATATGGGTAAAGGAGGTGCAGGTTTTGGAGGCTCTGGAGGAGGAGGAGAAGGAGATCTGCAAGGAGTAGGATGGATCACCTTCTTTTTGCGTCTTCTGCGCCTTCTTGGTTCATCTTCTTCCTCATCAGAGGTGTAGTAATCCTGGAGACAAGTGCAACCCGGATCACACATACCTGAGCCTGGAACATCCCATATGAAATGGCCGTCTATTTTGTCAACATAGACTGGATAGCCATCTTTACAGAAATGGTGGATGGGAACTTTTTCTTGAGGATGTTTGACAGGAGTGATCATAGCAGTATAGGAGAAGGATGGTGTCTTACTGAGAGGTTCAGTAGGAGACTGGAAAGTCATTTTAACAGTACCATCGATTCTTTTTTCGAAGAAGGTTTCAGAGGTTTGGAGTGGTTGAGAATTCTGGTGGAATTTCTCGTAGTTGGATAACCACTCAAGAGGCATGAGTTTGAGGAGTTCAGATTTAGGGATCTGTTTAGGGATCTGGACTATAGTGGGAATAGTCTTTGTGTCGGCTAAGATCATGAGAGTATCTGTGGTGGTGTGAGGTGTAGGAAGATCAAGTGCATGGTTCTGTAACCGATACACAAGTTGATGATGGAGTGTGGCTATTTTGGAAGTTACGGTTTGTTCTGCTCCTTGGAGCTGGATCTGAACTTTAAAGGTAGTGGAGAGATTTGGGTCTTGAAGAGAAAGGTTGAAGTTTGGATAGAAAGTGAGCAAGACACTGCCAGCATGGAGAGTAGTTAAGATAGTACCTATAACAGCATGTTGGTACTCTTTGAATCTGGTGTCAAGCAGGGCAATTCTGGCTGTGACAGGAAGACCTTTGCGTCCATGAAGAGTGAGAATTAGACGAACACCGCCAAGATGGAGATGAGTGTAACCTTCTCGTTTCCACTGAGTGATTAGCTCTGGTGGAATCTCAAGGGTGACATATTGTTCAGCTTGAGTAGCTTGGATAGCACACTGATCAAGTTTAGAAGATTGTACGTATTCTTTAGGATGTGGTCTACGGGTAGAGATAAGAGTACGAATACTACGGGTAAGAGAGGTATTTCTTTTATACAACTGGTAGGGAGAAATAAGAGGCATAGAGGATTCAGATATTTGTGCAGAGTCGGGAATATAGGAATATTCGATAAGATTCTCTATTTTGGAGGCAGAGTGTTTAGTGCAAGATTTTGGTAGAGATAAAGTAGAAGATAGAGTAACGGGAGAAATCTCACTTGAATGTGAACTAGATGCCATGGTTGGAAAGCTCTTTCTTTACCTTTTCTTATTAGGGAAAACAATAATTATATCATACCACTCGCGAAAGGAGAGGGCTCTGATACCAGGTTGGTGAAAGTCATGTGAATTCACAGTGGAACACATCTCAGGAAAAAAGCATGTTCAGGAACATTGGTAGCCATAGCTATCAAAGGGAAAGATGCGGAGGAAGTGATGAGAACAGGAAGAGAGTCGGGAGGCTTTTTTATAGGTCGGGAAAGAAAATCTGGGATGAGATTTTTCTTACCAGAGATGTGTTCAACTGTGAATTCATACCTTGAGAACCATTCTTTTAAACGCAGGACTTGTTTGTCTGGTAGCTGCTTGTTCTTGAAGTGGAGAATCTTTGGAAAAGCACAGTTGTCAAGTCTGACGGTAAAGATATGGCCGATGAGGTGGAACTCGAACTTTTGAATTCCATATTTCACGGCTAATGCTTCTTTGAACACTGTGTGGTAATGCTTTTCGGCTGGCTTGAATTGTCCACTAGCATGTGCACAGTAGCTTTCTTTTCCATCGATGCTTTCGAGGAGAATAGCACCCCAATAGTCATCACTTGCGTCTGTCTGAAGAATGCGGTGGCCGACAGAAGGTATCCGAAGAGGAATCGGCTTTTGACAAAGTTGCTTTAGCTCATGGACAGCTGTGGTCTGGAGAGGACCCCAAGGAGGAGCTGTCTTTTTCAGCATGGCAGACAGGTGGCTTGTGTGCTGGATCACTTTAGGGAAAAAATCTCGAAGATAGTTGACAATCCCTAGGAATTGCTGGATTTGGTGTTTTGTGAGATTTTTATCTGGAAAATGGTGTAGTTCTTGGGCTATGTGAGGACCTGGACGATATTGACCATTCTCGATGATCATACCGAGGAATTCAATGGAGGATTGACCAATCACACTTTTCTTGGAGGAGATCATGATACCGTGAAATTCTGACAAGGTTAAAGAATTGGTCAAGGAGTTTCTGATGAGACTCATGGGTTGGACTGAACAGAAGAATGTCATCAATGTAGATGAGGGCTTGAGATAGAATGGGCTCAAAGAAACGGGTCATGGCCCGTTGGAAAATGGATGGTGCAGTTTTAAGACCAAAAGGCATGACGGTCCATTGATAGTGGGCATTAGGGATACAGAATGCTGTTTTGGGCCTTTCGGTTGGATCTATACCCAATTGCCAAAAACCTGACTTAAGGTCAAACTTGGAAAACACTTTGGCATTATTGAGATGGATAAAAAGAGAATTGATTTTCGGAAGAGGGAACTTGTCATCTTGGAGAAAACAGTTAAGCGGCTGGTAATCTATAACAAGTCTTTTTTTTCCACGACGAATTTCAGATCTTTTTTCCACATAGAAAGCCTGACAAGCCCATTGAGATTGGGCTGGTTCAATGAGACCTTGGGCTAGAAGTTCTGCACATTCAGATTGGGCTAGCTTGAGATCTGAAGGTGTCATACCTGGATGGGTTGCTTTGGTTGGATTAATATCCTCGTTCAGCTTAAATGGAAGCTTAATGAAGAACTCTGGATTTTTCCACAAAGGTTTAGAATGGAGAAACTGACTATGGTTTTCGGGACAGTAAGGGAGGAGTTTATCACAAAAAGATTGATAGGATGAAGGAGCATCAGTGAGAGCAAACATCTTAAGAAGCTTAGTATACGGTTGGAACATTTGTTTATACCGAATACCTGTGACAGTAATGTGAAGACGTTTTGCTAATTGGAGGAGATCAAATCCTATTAGAAGATCTTTATCAGGAAGATCAGAGCCTATGACTTTAATCCAAACGGTACAATTGGGGAAAAACTGAATGCCTATGGGTTTTTTGGAAATCAGATGAGACTTGAACAATTCACCATTGGCGGCTCTATAGTATTCTGTGTGGTTTTCCCAATGTTTGGCAGGAAGAATGGAAGGATTCAACATAGTTTGTTGAGAACCTGTATCTATGAAACCAATGACAGGAATGGGAGTAGAATACTTGGCTGGAAGGATTTGAATTTTGACTGAAGGAGTTGGTGGTAGTAGAGGAGAAGAAGAAGGATGAGTATGTTGTACCTTGTACACAGGAACAGAGAGGGGATCATCTTCTTCATCACTGCTACTGGAAGGATCAGCTTTGAGGGCAAAAACTGTATGCTCATTGTAAACATCTTGTTCTGAGAAACAGGACTCAATATCTTCAGAGTCAGAGAGAAGATCAGCATTGGTGAGATGCTTAATAAGCCTGGATGATTGAGCCGGCTTGTTGGGACAGTTTTTAGCATTGCAGATGTAGCATCTGCTGCCTTTGACTTTTCTGTACTGGCTTGGATCCTTTTTCTTGAAGTATCTGTATGGGCCTTTGGATTTTCTGGAGTGTTTGTGTTTGGACTTGTGGAAGTGTTTAGAGAAATGGGTTTTCTTCTTGGGCTTACACTCACAAGTTTTCTCTGATGGACATTTGATGGCAAGATAAGGCTTTTTGCAGGCTGATTTAAAGGGCTCTTTCCGTTTGATTAACTCGGAAAAGAACTCTTTCTGTTCATACATTTTGTCGAGACAAGCAACTGCAAACTGGTAAATCTTACCGAGGGGAAGTTGTCCAATATCAAGCTGATGGGCATTAACTTGTCGCTGTAGCTCTGGCTGCAATTCTTTGGGTAGAGATGCAACAAAAACATGCCGCAGGGATGGATCATTATATCCATTGAGCTTGTAATAGAGCTGTGACATCCGTTTGTAATGAAATTCCAAGTCAAGGAACAACATTTCATTTGATGATACTCACGTCTGTGAAGCTCTGTAGCAGTACCTGGTTCTCCGAGGAATTGCTCATAGAGATGAGAAATGGCATGGGCAATTGGTAGTTGGCAGAAAGACATTTGTCTGTATTGACCGAGACTGTCATACCAATCTCTAAGTTGGCCTGTGAATCTTGTGCAAAATTCCTTGAGAACATTCTGACTGTTGGCTCCTGATCGTAGCATCTGAACATCAATCCAAGCACACATTTCCTGGAAGCGATTATACCATTGGTTTCGAGGAATGTCATCAAGAGTGAACCATGGACCATTTGAAGGTTTAAAGGATGGTTCTGCTGCTTGGCTTTGCTGACTGGATTGTCCGGGATCTGGAGGAGCAAACTGATTAGCAGTTTCGTCCTCTGGAGGAGGTGATGGTGTTTCAGGGACTTCAGTAGTTTGTGGCTCATTTGATCCAGTAGAAGGTTGGACCATGAGAAGTCTTGAAACATCAGCATAATTTGCTTCAGAATCTGAAGAGGGAATAGAATCAACAGATTGAGAATCTGATGAGACTGATTCATAAGTTGCAGGTTCATAAGGTTCTGAGCTTGGTTCTGTTTCTGGTTCTGATTGTTCTGGAGAAGAAACATTTTGCTGAAAGTATTGGTGCATAGGAACTTTGTCTTTGGTTTGCACTGGCTGTATTGGTGTATACTGAGGTGATGGAGGAGGACTTTGTTGTGGTGGCTGAGCTTGTGGTGGTTCAGCTGGTGGAGTTGGTTTTGGTGGACTAGTTCGTCTAGCAGGAGAAGGTGGGGATGACCTTCTTGGTTTAGGAGGTACAGGTTTCTGTAACTCACGCTGTTTGGCTTCAGCTTGTTTGATACATCCTACCTAAACAAGAGATATGAATTCTCTTATATAGGCGAGGTGAGAGCTTAGGATACCTTTGGGACAGGACCCACCAAAGGAATCTCTTTTACAAAAGCAAAGCAATAATTTAAAAGCAAACTCTAACAAGATAAGGAGATAAGAGGGAATCTCCTTTTACAAAAGCATAAAGTAAAAACACACTCATTGCCGTCACATGGCAATTAGTACAACTTTAATAATTACATAAAGACAAAGTGGGACAGGGCTCCCACGTGAAGATGGCAGACAGCTGGAATCAATCAGAGTAGCTGTCAGAATCATCATTGTCACCGAGGCTGGGACTGTTGAGGTCATTGTTGCTCTGTGGACTACAACGGAACTGAAGCATCTGGAGCATTCTCTTGTTGCGCTGTATGTCTTCAATAGGAATAGGTGGACGAACCTCACCAAAAGAACTCTGGATGGTTCGAGAAGTGGATGGCTCACATTGTTTGATGATGAGTTTGGAGTTGGAAGGGAAATGCTGCATGGAGCATGATTGCTGGTCTATCGACTGAGACGTAGACTCTTCTGTGTTCTGGGAAGGAGACTGGACAGGTTGATTAGGATAGCGAGGTTGTGGGAAGAGAGAGAGAAATTCTTCCCAAGGATCCTGTGAATCCTGGAAGAGAAGATCAAGTTGGTCTGGTTTTTCTTCTTTTATGACTAACCCGGAATTGGGTTGAACTTGAGGAGGATGAACCTCGTCGGAGAAGACAGTAGGAAAAACGGAGACTAGTTCATGCTGAGGACCAACAGAGGTATGGGTTATGGTACTATCAGGAGGTGGTATATGGTTTAGGTCAAACAGGAATTTTTCTAGAGATCTTGAGACCTGTGGGTCGGAATGGATGAGATAAGGATGAGGGTAAGTATCCCATTCATAAGCTTGGTCTTGGGTCCAAAACATCTTAGTTTCAGGGTGTTGGAAGTAAGGACGATGGACGATGAAGACAGAAGTATGGAGGTTGGATTCCTGGATAGGTATGTTGTTAAGGTTTCGTTGCTCATTAATTTTGGAGAGGGTTCTTCTCCACCAAGGAAGAGGAGAATACCATTCAAGGAGAGTCCAAAGCAGAGAGGCTGCTTCAGCAGGGTCATTTAGTTGACGAAGAACTGGTCCAGGAGGGAGGACAAGCTTAGTAGCATAGAGAACAGTGAGACACCAGAAAAACCATAATTGGTTTTCTGTAACTGGTTTGAAAGGTTCAAGAGTGAGACCTAGCAGGAACATGTGATCAGGAACATTGGTAGCCATAGCTATCAAAGGGAAAGATGCGGAGGAAGTGATGAGAACAGGAAAAGAGTCGGGAGGCTTTTTTATAGGTCGGGAAAGAAAATCTGGGATGAGATTTTTCTTACCAGAGATGTGTTCAACTGTGAATTCATACCTTGAGAACCATTCTTTTAAACGCAGGACTTGTTTGTCTGGTAGCTGCTTGTTCTTGAAGTGGAGAATCTTTGGAAAAGCACAGTTGTCAAGTCTGACGGTAAAGATATGGCCGATGAGGTGGAACTCGAACTTTTGAATTCCATATTTCACGGCTAATGCTTCTTTGAACACTGTGTGGTAATGCTTTTCGGCTGGCTTGAATTGTCCACTAGCATGTGCACAGTAGCTTTCTTTTCCATCGATGCTTTCGAGGAGAATAGCACCCCAATAGTCATCACTTGCGTCTGTCTGAAGAATGCGGTGGCCGACAGAAGGTATCCGAAGAGGAATCGGCTTTTGACAAAGTTGCTTTAGCTCATGGACAGCTGTGGTCTGGAGAGGACCCCAAGGAGGAGCTGTCTTTTTCAGCATGGCAGACAGGTGGCTTGTGTGCTGGATCACTTTAGGGAAAAAATCTCGAAGATAGTTGACAATCCCTAGGAATTGCTGGATTTGGTGTTTTGTGAGATTTTTATCTGGAAAATGGTGTAGTTCTTGGGCTATGTGAGGACCTGGACGATATTGACCATTCTCGATGATCATACCGAGGAATTCAATGGAGGATTGACCAATCACACTTTTCTTGGAGGAGATCATGATACCGTGAAATTCTGACAAGGTTAAAGAATTGGTCAAGGAGTTTCTGATGAGACTCATGGGTTGGACTGAACAGAAGAATGTCATCAATGTAGATGAGGGCTTGAGATAGAATGGGCTCAAAGAAACGGGTCATGGCCCGTTGGAAAATGGATGGTGCAGTTTTAAGACCAAAAGGCATGACGGTCCATTGATAGTGGGCATTAGGGATACAGAATGCTGTTTTGGGCCTTTCGGTTGGATCTATACCCAATTGCCAAAAACCTGACTTAAGGTCAAACTTGGAAAACACTTTGGCATTATTGAGATGGATAAAAAGAGAATTGATTTTCGGAAGAGGGAACTTGTCATCTTGGAGAAAACAGTTAAGCGGCTGGTAATCTATAACAAGTCTTTTTTTTCCACGACGAATTTCAGATCTTTTTTCCACATAGAAAGCCTGACAAGCCCATTGAGATTGGGCTGGTTCAATGAGACCTTGGGCTAGAAGTTCTGCACATTCAGATTGGGCTAGCTTGAGATCTGAAGGTGTCATACCTGGATGGGTTGCTTTGGTTGGATTAATATCCTCGTTCAGCTTAAATGGAAGCTTAATGAAGAACTCTGGATTTTTCCACAAAGGTTTAGAATGGAGAAACTGACTATGGTTTTCGGGACAGTAAGGGAGGAGTTTATCACAAAAAGATTGATAGGATGAAGGAGCATCAGTGAGAGCAAACATCTTAAGAAGCTTAGTATACGGTTGGAACATTTGTTTATACCGAATACCTGTGACAGTAATGTGAAGACGTTTTGCTAATTGGAGGAGATCAAATCCTATTAGAAGATCTTTATCAGGAAGATCAGAGCCTATGACTTTAATCCAAACGGTACAATTGGGGAAAAACTGAATGCCTATGGGTTTTTTGGAAATCAGATGAGACTTGAACAATTCACCATTGGCGGCTCTATAGTATTCTGTGTGGTTTTCCCAATGTTTGGCAGGAAGAATGGAAGGATTCAACATAGTTTGTTGAGAACCTGTATCTATGAAACCAATGACAGGAATGGGAGTAGAATACTTGGCTGGAAGGATTTGAATTTGACTGAAGGAGTTGGTGGTAGTAGAGGAGAAGAAGAAGGATGAGTATGTTGTACCTTGTACACAGGAACAGAGAGGGGATCATCTTCTTCATCACTGCTACTGGAAGGATCAGCTTTGAGGGCAAAAACTGTATGCTCATTGTAAACATCTTGTTCTGAGAAACAGGACTCAATATCTTCAGAGTCAGAGAGAAGATCAGCATTGGTGAGATGCTTAATAAGCCTGGATGATTGAGCCGGCTTGTTGGGACAGTTTTTAGCATGCAGATGTAGCATCTGCTGCCTTTGACTTTTCTGTACTGGCTTGGATCCTTTTTCTTGAAGTATCTGTATGGGCCTTTGGATTTTCTGGAGTGTTTGTGTTTGGACTTGTGGAAGTGTTTAGAGAAATGGGTTTTCTTCTTGGGCTTACACTCACAAGTTTTCTCTGATGGACATTTGATGGCAAGATAAGGCTTTTTGCAGGCTGATTTAAAGGGCTCTTTCCGTTTGATTAACTCGGAAAAGAACTCTTTCTGTTCATACATTTTGTCGAGACAAGCAACTGCAAACTGGTAAATCTTACCGAGGGGAAGTTGTCCAATATCAAGCTGATGGGCATTAACTTGTCGCTGTAGCTCTGGCTGCAATTCTTTGGGTAGAGATGCAACAAAAACATGCCGCAGGGATGGATCATTATATCCATTGAGCTTGTAATAGAGCTGTGACATCCGTTTGTAATGAAATTCCAAGTCAAGGAACAACATTTCATTTGATGATACTCACGTCTGTGAAGCTCTGTAGCAGTACCTGGTTCTCCGAGGAATTGCTCATAGAGATGAGAAATGGCATGGGCAATTGGTAGTTGGCAGAAAGACATTTGTCTGTATTGACCGAGACTGTCATACCAATCTCTAAGTTGGCCTGTGAATCTTGTGCAAAATTCCTTGAGAACATTTTGACTGTTGGCTCCTGATCGTAGCATCTGAACATCAATCCAAGCACACATTTCCTAGAAGCGATTATACCATTGGTTTCGAGGAATGTCATCAAGAGTGAACCATGGACCATTTGAAGGTTTAAAGGATGGTTCTGCTGCTTGGCTTTGCTGACTGGATTGTCCGGGATCTGGAGGAGCAAACTGATTATTATTGTTTTCCCTAATAAGAAGAGGTAAAGAAAGAGCTTTCCAACCATGGCATCTAGTTCACATTCCAGCGAGATTTCTCCTGTTACTCTATCTTCTACTTTATCCCTACCAAAATCCTGCACTAAACACTCTGCCTCAAAAATAGAGAATCTTATCGAATATTCCTATATTCCCGACTCTGCACAAATCTCTGAATCCACTATGCCTCTCATTTCTCCCTACCAGCTGTATAAACGAAATACTTCTTTTACCCGCAGTATTCGTACACTCATCTCTACCCGTAGACCACATCCTAAAGAGTATGTCCAGTCCTCAAAACTTGACCAGTGTGCCATTCAAGCCACACAGGCTGAACAATATGTCACCCTAGAAATTCCACCAGAGCTAATCACTCAGTGGAAACGAGAAGGTTACACTCATCTCCATCTTGGCGGTGTTCGTTTAATTCTCACTCTTCATGGACGCAAAGGTCTTCCTGTCACAGCCAGAATTGCCCTGCTTGACACCAGATTCAAGGAGTACCAACATGCTGTTATAGGTACTATCTTGACTACTCTCCATGCTGGCAGTGTCTTGCTCACTTTCTATCCAAACTTCAACCTTTCTCTTCAAGACCCTAATCTCTCCACTACCTTTAAAGTTCAGATCCAGCTCCAAGGAGCAGAACAAACCGTAACTTCCAAAATAGCCACACTCCATCATCAACTTGTGTATCGGTTACAGAACCATGCACTTGATCTTCCTACACCTCACACCACCACAGATACTCTCATGATCTTAGCCGACACAGAGACTATTCCCACTATAGTCCAGATCCCTAAACAGATCCCTAAATCTGAACTCCTCAAACTCATGCCTCTTGAGTGGTTATCCAACTACGAGAAATTCCACCAGAATTCTCAACCACTCCAAACCTCTGAAACCTCCTTCGAAAAAAGAATCGATGGTACTGTTAAAATGACTTTCCAGTCTCCTACTGAACCTCTCAGTAAGACACCATCTTTCTCCTATACTGCTATGATCACTCCTGTCAAACATCCTCAAGAAAAAGTTCCCATCCACCATTTCTGTAAAGATGGCTATCCAGTCTATGTTGACAAAATAGACGGCCACTTCATATGGGATGTTCCAGGCTCAGGTATGTGTGATCCAGGTTGCACTTGTCTCCAGGATTACTACACCTCTGATGAGGAAGAAGATGAACCAAGAAGGCATAGAAGGCGCAAAAAGAAGGTGATCCATACTACTCCTTGTAGGTCTCCTTCACCACCTCCTCCAGAGCCTCCAAAACCTGCACCTCCTTTACCCATATACAACAAAGCCCTCAAGATCATCAGATCTGATCCTTCTTACAAACCCTGCAGATCAGAACTTCCACCTTTGTTACCTACACCACCTGTATCAACCTGTTATATGTTCTCTACTTTTTCCGGTGCATATAATGAAAACTTCCCCTCTCTAGAAAAAAGTACTGATTCTAGAACCAAAATGGTATCTCAGCCATTTGTCTCTTCGCCTGTCACTCCTTCTGGACAGCATGAAGAACCAAAGCCTTTTGAATCTGTTCTCAATTGGCAATCTCAGAATGCCTCAGCTCAGAATACAGTCCTCAAACGCCTTGATACCAAACTTGATCATGTTTCCACCCAGATGCATCACACCACCAAAAGAATGGATTCTCTTGAATCACAAATGGAACGCATCTACCATGATCTCAAGGTACGGATTTCCCAACTTGATACTGATTTGCATGCAATGATCCGAGATCGGTATTGGGGTCCAGAGTTTGATCGGAAAGAAGCTGAGATCAGAAAGCTAAAAGCTGAGCTAGCCCGCATTGATGCTGATAAACGGCAGCAGCAAGCACTATTTCCCAGATCTCCGTCTCTGCCTATACCAACAGCCTCTTTTGGTACTTATCAACCATTCTACTCACCACCAGCTCCTCAAGCTTTTAATTATGACAGTTTCTTTGGCTTCTCTCACCATACTGAAGCACATAAGGAAGTTGAAGCTAAGCAGCATGAGCTCCAACAGCCTGCTCCGTCCAGACAAAGAAGGTCATCCCCACCTTCTTCATCTAGGCCTCTTCCTGCTCGACGGTCTAGTCCTCCTAAACCAGTTCCCCCAGCACCTACAGCTGCACCACCTCAGACTGAACCACCAGTCCAGAGTCCTCCTGCATCTCCTCAATATACGCCAGTTCAAACAAAAGATAAAAGTCCTCTGCACCAGTATTCGCAGATAATTGTTTCTTCTCCAGAGCAATCTGAACCAGAGTCAGAACCACAAAATTCAACACCCTCTGAACCAGCATCTTATGAATCAACCTCTTCAGACTCTCAATCCGCCCAATCTGTTTCATCAGATTCTGAAGCCAATTTTGCTGATGTTACAAGATTACTTATGGTTCAACCTTCTACTGGTTCTAATGATCCTCCTCCTTCTGAAGTCCCTGAAACTCAACCCACATCACCTCCTCCAGAAGAAGAAGAAACAGCCAACAACCAATTTGCTCAACCATCATCATCTCAGTCAAACCAAACCGAATCCTCTCCAAAACCTTCCAATGGTCCTTGGTTTACTTTGGATGATATTCCTAGAAAACATTGGTACACTCGTTTCCAAGAATTCAGCGCTTGGATAGATGTCCAGATGTTAAGGTCCGGAGCAACCAGTCAGACTGTGCTTAAGGAATTTTGTTCAAGATTCACAGGTTCCCTTCGAGATTGGTATGACAGTCTTGGTACGTATCGCCAAATGTCTTTCTACCAACTACCTATTTCACAGGCCCTGTTTCATCTTTACGAACAATTCCTCGGAGAACCCGGCACCTCTATAGAGCTTGCTCGACGAGAATACCATCAGATGAAATGCTGTTCCTTGTTACACAAAGACTTGGAATATCATTACAAGCGTATGTCACAGCTCTACTACAAGCTCAACGGTTACAATGATCCGTCTTTACGGCATGTGTTCGTAGCCTCCTTACCCAAAGAGCTGCAACCAGAGCTTCTCAGACAGTTCAATGCTAACAGACTCAATATTGCTGAACTCCCTCTCGGTAAGATTTACCAGTTTGCAGTTGCTTGCCTTGAAAAATTGTGTGAACAGAAAGAGTTCTTTTCAGACTTGATTAAAAGAAAAGAGCCCTTTAAATCAGCCTGCAAAAAACCTTATCTTGCCATCAAATGTCCATCAGACAAAACTTGTGAGTGTAAGCCCAAAAAGAAAGTCCATTTCTCCAAACACTTTCACAAGTCCAAAACCAAACATTCCAAAAAATCCAAAGGCCCATACAGATACTTCAGGAAAAAGGATCCAAGTCAATACAGAAAGGTCAAAGGCAGTCGCTGCTACATTTGTAAAAAGAAAGGCCACTATGCCAAAAACTGTCCCAATAAGCCGGCCCAATCAGCCCGACTCATCAAGCACCTCTCCAGTGCTGAAATGCTCTCTGACAATGATGACATTGAATCTTGTTTCTCTGAACAAGACATCTATGATGAGCATACAGTTTTTGCTCTCCAAGCTGATCCTTCCAGCAGCAGTGATGAAGAAGAGCTTCCTCTTGTCCCTGTTTACCAGGTAACACAATCTCTTCCTTCTCCTAACCTTCCTCCTACTCCATCTGTCAAAATCCAAGTCCTGCCAACCAAATACTCTACTCCAATTCCTGTCATTGGGTTTATAGACACAGGTTCTCAGACAACCATGTTAAATCCATCCATTCTCCCTGCTACCCAATGGGAACCATACACAGAATATTACAGAGCCGCGAATGGTGAACTTTTTAAGTCACATCTCATCTCCAAAAAACCCATAGGTATTCAATTCTTTCCAAATTGTACCATTTGGGCAAAAGTCATAGGCTCCGATCTTCCTGACAAAGATCTTCTCATTGGTTTTGACATTCTTCAGTTAGTCAAACGTCTCCAAATTACTGTCACTGGTATACGGTATAAACAAATGTTCCAACCTTATACCAAAGTTTTAAAGATGTTTGCTCTCACAGATGCTCCTCCTTCTTATCAACCCTTGTGTGATAAACTTCTCCCTTTTTGTCCTGAAAACCATAGTCTTTTCACTCATCCATCACCATTATGGAAAAATCCAGGATTCTTTATTAGGCTTCCTTTCAAGCTTAACGAAGACATTAATCCAACCAAAGCTACCCATCCAGGTATGACACCATCAGATCTTAGACTAGCTCAATCCGAATGTGCTGAATTGTTAGCCCAAGGTCTCATAGAACCAGCCCAATCTCAATGGGCTTGCCAAGCCTTTTATGTGGAAAAAAGATCAGAAATTCGTAGGGGTAAAAAACGTCTTGTCATAGATTACCAGCCTCTTAACTGCTTTTCTCCAAGATGACAAATTTCTCTACCCAAGATAAAATTTCCTTTTTGTCCATCTTAATAACGCCACTGTCTTTTCAAAGTTCGACCTCAAGTCAGGTTTTTGGCAATTGGGTATCCTACAAGGAGTAGTATGGATCACCTTCTTTTTGCGCCTTCTATGCCACCAGGTTGGTGGCGCGGAATACGTGTCACTCTCTTGCTTACTGCCAGTATGTAAAGCCAGTACTTCAACACTTACCACCCAACACTTTCGCCTTCCATGGCTACTTCAACAGGGTGAACTGTGTTTGATACTGTATTTATGTATACTGAAACTAAGCTGGAGTCTGGATCACACTTAAACTTTCTGATGCACAGGATCCTCATTCGAGGCAAGTGCAGAGCATACTCGTTAGAAGATATGAGTGAACAGATATTCGTATTGTTTCCCTTCTAATTAAGGCAAAGAAAGAAAGAGGAATTTAGCAAA